>CM022299.1:293947626-294459718 GCA_011799875.1 Thinopyrum elongatum | reverse complement strand
TCTTTAGTTCCTTCGGCAAGCCTTGCCGTCGAGAAGGCCGCTACTTGCTGTGTAAGTCTGGGGGTACTAAGGACCCAAATCTTAGTACACCGATAGGAGCCCCCAGGCATGGGCCCACACGCATGCGGGCGTCGTTGGGCTAGGCCCCAAAACAGTGCACAGGCACGCGTGGCTGAGGATAACTGCAACAATCTATCATAATCTTCTCTTTAACCCATGCCCTCCACCACGCGCTTTAAATGCGGGACGTGGGATTGTGAACGGGGCGGTTGCTGGAGGAGTACGCCTCTTCCATTCCAATTATTAGCCACCATTATCTCTCCCTCATTTCTCCCCTTCTCTGTTCTTCCAAAAACCAATGCTTTGATGGCGAGGAGTTGGGGTCGAGCTCGAGCATCAGCTGCTGCTATGAGGGCCTCCCCCCGAGGCCAAATGGTTATTAGTTACAACTGCGGAGGTTGGCCCTAGCACCGTGGAAGGGGCGCAAATCGCAGTCATGGAAGGCCGGCGTCCGAGGTCGGGGCGGTCATGGCGGAATGCCCGCCCTCCCCCCCAGGCAGAATCCCACATGGTGGAGATGACATATGAATTTGTCGTGGCACTACACCATCGGTTCCGCGCTGGCTGCAGCTTCCAAACCCTTTTGCAAGGGTGATGGAGAAAAACCGTGTCGTCAGGTCTATGGTTTCAGGTGGACAGCTGCTCCAACGGCCCTACCTGGGTCGCAGCCAAAATCTCCCCCAATAGCTTCATTTATTTGACACGGGGGTGGAAGTCATTCGCCTTCTCCTATGGTTTAGGGGGGGGCAATCTTCTCCAATTCAGGTATGATGGATCGCCATGCTTTTCATGAGGTTCTTCGGGGTCTCCGGCGGCTATCTGGAGTGCTGCGCGGAGAGCAAGAGTAGCAGCGACATCGACCCCTCTAGTGGAGAGTGAACATAACGTAACTCCCCGACTGTTAAGAGCGAGGGTACGATTCTGACATAGGTGCAGGCGACACTTTAGTTGGATCGTGAAGACAAGTCACACCTTAGCGAGGTTCTTTTCCTTTTGCTCTTGTGACGTATACAATGTAACCCTGGCAGAGATGTAAGAAAACGTTGTCGCATGTTTGACCAAGTATCCTCTATTTGCTGCGTTTGATGAATGTATCCCGTTTTCGCCCTGTTTAGTATTGTTTTTGCATGATGTATAACCTATGCGTTTTGGAAACTTGCCGGTGCGTGCACTTGCGCGAGCGCCTGAGGAACGGGTTCTTCCCTCGCAACTGCTGAAATGCGCTGCCGGCAAGGTCTCTTGGCGGTCTCACCAAGCCACTACTTAGATTGCTGAGCGGACTTGAAAGAAAATAAGGAGCGCAGCTGATCGCGACAAGGTTCCTTCGCGGTGTAGGTTTCCATACACAACCAAAACATTCAAGGGAAATAGCTCTACAACAGATAATTATTTGAAAGTTTTTCAACTTAGCTTTTCATTGTTGTCTTCTTGTCGTTGAATATTAAATTGAACATCACTTGTTGGTGTCCATACCATCAGTCCCCCCGGCAAACATGCACGTGAGGAAACCTATGTCCTTTGAGAAAAGAAAGAAGAGAATAAAGGTATGGACCTTGATGGCTTTGTTAACATCCATACAAGGCAAGCAAACACAACACACACAGAAAAACACATATAATTAAACATGTGAATTGACAAGAGTTGTGAAAAAACTTAGCTTATTTCACTATGCACAGAGTCTAACGCCTGGCTTTGTACAAAGGATACATGCCTTGCCGGCAGACTCATACAAAAGGTGGTTGCCGGGCAGCCCGGCAATCCGTGCCTCACGGATATAGAACAATAGAAGATGCTCAATATTCCATGAGTTCTGCACTGGAGTGCCATCTTCGGTCTCTAGGCAGACTGCGCCAGGCCTAGTGACTCGAACTACCTGATAAGGGCCTTCCCACTTTGGCTTCAACTTGTTTGAATTTCTGGAGGACTGAACTCGCCGAAGAACAAGTTCGCCTTCCTTAAGGCTCCAGGCGTGAACTTTGCGGCTATGATAGCGGCACAAAGCTTGCTGGTAACATGCAACACATACAGCAGCCTAGAGGCGATCTTCCTCAAGGAGCGTGGAATCATCTTGACGCAGCTGCTCTTGCTCAGCTCATCATAAGCGAACACTCGAGGTGACCCGTACATGAGTTTTTGGGGAGAACTGCTTCTGCAAACATAAACTAGGGAGAAGGGTGTCTGGCTAGTAGCTCGATTTGGTGTTGTCCTGAGTGACCAAAGAAACCACCGACACTCATCAATCCAGCGTCTTCCACACTTGTGCAGCTTGTCAAAAGTTCTCGTCTTGAGACCACGCAGCACTTCAACATTTGCCCTTTCTACCTGGCCGTTGCTCCTTGGGTGAGCTACGATGCAAAAGAAATATTGCTGCCAAGGTCGTCAATGTACTGCATGAAGGTGCGGCTCGTGAACTGTGTGTCGTTGTCGGTGATGACCCTGTTGGGCACTCCAAAATGGCAAACAAGTCCTTTTGAAAAACTTGACGGCTGATTGTGTTGTCAACTTCCTCATTAGCTCCACTTTTAGTCACTATGTGAACTTGTCGATTGCAACTACAAGTACTCAAAGCCCCCGACAACATGTGGGAAGGGCCCAATATGTCGAGCCCCCAAACCGGGAAGCGCCAGGAGAGAGGGATCTTCTAAAGAGCTTGAGCTGGCTGATGTGATTGCTGCGAATGAAACTGGCAAGCTTCACACTTTGTTACTAGCTCAATTGCATCCTGGAGGGCAGTGGGCCAATAGAAAACCTTGCCGGAAATCTTTGCCGACAAGAGCTCTTGATCCTATGTGAGGGCCACTATCCCCCAATTTATCTCCGCCAACAGCTTCGGTCCATCTTCCCGATAAATACACTTCAATTTCACCCATTTGGTCTCTTTCTGTATAGGTCGTTACCGACAAACTGATACATACTAGACTGACGGGCTACTCTTTCAGCTTCTTCTTGATCTTCGGGAAGTTCTCATGTTTGAAGTAACTAAATGATCTGTTGTGCCCTTGCCGGAGCTTGTGGCTCGACGACAAGGATTAAAGGCATATCTTCAGTTGTGTGGAGCGCTAGCTTCACCAGCAAGCTTGTCATTGTTCTCAGGAACATCTTTTGCCTGCAGCTACTAGGAGCTCGGCAGTAAAATACTTGCTGGTGTTCAAATTTCTTCTCTTGTTCTGCCTAGTTGATGGTGTTACGGATGGCTGAGTAAATGGAGCACGAAAGTCCTAGTTCCATAGGTAGCTTAGTGGCACGCTTTGACAGATCGTCTGCTAAGCTATCTTTGCACGAGGAAATGCTCTATTTACAATCCATCAAAGTTCTCTTCAATTTTCTTACTTCATCAACATACGCTTCCATCAATGGGCTTTGATAATCCTGTTGGCTTGCTTCACAACTAACTGTGAGTCGCCTCTGATAGTGAGTTTTTGATTCCAAGGTCTGCTACGATCCTGAGACCGGCAAGAGTCCTGTCCTTATACTCAGCAATGTTGTTTGTCGCCTTCTCCTTGGGGAAATGCATCGAATCACATACTTGAGGTGCTCTCCAATGGGTGCGACAAACAACACTCCAACATCAGAGCCTTGCAACAAAAAGGCCCCATCAAAGTACATATCCAGTCCTGAGTTGTTTCCTTGCCGGGGAGAAAGTTTCTGAAATTTCTTCAATCTGGCATCAGCATCCATTCTATAATAAACTCCGCCAAGGCTCTGCTTTGAATTGTTGAAGTGCTTTCAAACTGGATCAAAGCTTGATAGTTCCAACACCCACTCAACAATCCTGCCAGTTGCATCTGGATTTCTCAAGATCCTCTACATCGGAAAGCGAGTGACGACGATGATCTGGTGTCTTGAAAGTAGTGGCACAGCTGCCTTGAGGCCATAAGAAGACCAAAAAGCAACTTCTACATGCCAGAATATCTTATCTAGCCCCGTGGAGAAGGGAACTGACAAAATAGACTAGGCGCTACACCAACTTCTTCTTCTACAACAACTTGTTGATCTGATCCATCTGCTTGCTTTGCACTTGGCTTGTCGGCACTGGGACTTGCCGGAGAAGATTCTGGTTTGTTGCTTGACGGGCCTGCTCTGCTGCTTCTTCATTTTCAACTTCCCTCTCGCGCACGTGTGACACTGACCACTTGATTCATCGCCGCCAAGTATAACATCAACGACTCTTGCGGTCTTGGCACAACTAGGGTAGGCGCAGAGGATAAGTACTTCTTCAAATCCTGCAATGCGTCCTCCGCTTTCGGAGTCCATTTCATTGGACCTGCCTTTTTTAGAATTTGAAAAACTGCAAGGCGCGCTCAGCAGATTTGGAGATGAACCTTCTTAGTGCGCAATGCAGCAGCCGGCAGTGCGGCGCACATCCTTGACGCGCTTCGGTCTTCAATCTGCTCAATTGCTTTGATTTGGTCGAGATTGGCTTCAATTCCATGTTGAAAGCAAAGAACCCGAGAAGCTTGCCGGATGGAACGCCAAACACACACTCTCGCATTGAGTTTCGATTGATCTTGCGCAGATTAGCAAATGTCTCTTCCAAATCTTGTATCACTGTTGCCTGTCCTTGGTTTTGACCACTATGTCATCCATATATGCTTCCACATTTCTATGCAACTGGGGCTCAAAACCGATCTGGACTACTCTTCAAATGTTGAACCAACACTTTTCAATCCAAAGGCATACGTATAAAGCAATACGTGCCACATGGAGTGATAAATGCGGTTTTCTCTTCATCTTCCGTTGACATGAAAATCTAGTGATACCTGGAGTAGGCATCAAGAAACGACACAAGTCACACCCAGAAGTGGAGTCAACAATCTGATCAATGCACGGCAAGGAAAAGGATTTTGACAAGCTTTATTGATATCGTGTTGTCAATACAAAGCGCCATTTGCCATTCGCCTTGCACACAACAAATGGATTGGCCAACCACGTAGGATGGAGTAAACCTCTGACCAAACCTGCCGCATCCAACTTCTTTATTTCTTCAGCAATAAAATGTTGTTGCTCCAAAGCTTGCTTCCCCACCTTCTACTTGACGGGCCACACGTGAGGACAGACGACAAGGTGGTGCTCAATTACTTCCATGGGAACACCAGGGATGTCAGATGGTTTCCATGCAAAACGCATCAACATTCGCCTGCAGGAAAGCAAACAAGCACGCTTTCCTATTTGTCGTGATGGTGGAACTTATGGTGAAAGTTCCCCCCCTGCCATCCTCCTTGGCAGGCACCGTCTTGGTTTCTGGTGGAGTAGCCTTATTCTTTTTGCTCTTGCTGGTAGAGCTCTCTAGCACATCCTTGACGGGAGCACATCACTCCGAAGAAGCAGCTTGCCGAAGTCAGTGTTCTTGCTGGTCTTCTTCCTCTTCTTCCCCCGGGAGCTTTGTCGGTAGGAGCAAGTGCCTTGGTGGCAGATGGTGCAACTGCTTCCTGGTAGAGTTGTTCAGCGCAGATCAGTGCATCCTTCTTGTCAGAATGGATGGTGATGATGCTCATCGGCCCTGACATCTTCAATGTGTTGTATGCATAGTGGGATGCTGCCATGAATTTTGCCAGTGCCGGGCGGCCAAGGATCCCATTGTATGGCAATGGAATCTTGAATACATCGAAGACAATCTTCTCTGTCCTAAAGTTGATTTCACTACCGAATGTTACCGGCAGAGTGATTTTGCCCTTCGGTTGGCTTCTTCTAGGATTGATCCCTTGGAATGTGCCAGTCTTCTTCAGATCTTCGTCAGAAACCTATAACTTCTTGATCACTTCAGGTGAGATCAAATTGAGACTAGCCCCACCATCAACCAACATCTTTGTCACCTTGAGGTTGCATATGTGGTGTGAACCAACAACGACAAGCATCCGACCACTGTTGTGCGATCAAGGGTGATCCTCAGCATTAAAAATGATGAGCGTGTTGGACCATCTCAATGGCTTCTGTTCATCAACGGCCGGTTCTTCCGCATTGACCTCAAGCGCCCACTGCTGGAGTTGGCAGTGAGAGAGTGCAAAGATGCAAATCCATCAATGCACATTGCTTCTGTGGCTTTCTGGAACTCCTACTAACTGGACTCATCATCATCGTCCTCTTCGTCCACATCATCATCCTCTTCTTTCTTATCTCAGCCTCTAGCAGGCTTCTCCTTCTGCTACTTGGCCTTGCCGCAGCAACCTCCTCGGCCACCATGTTTCTTGTCAGACCCACTTGCACCGTCAGCCCTCTCCTTATCTCTCTTTTCATATTCTGCTTTCTGCTTCTCGACAAGCTGCCCAACTTGCCGCGCACTCTTGAAGGTCATGACTCTTGGTGCGGTGGATCTTGCAATACTGCTTGCCGAGCCCCCAGTCTGATCAGCAGCCGCCAAGGCTTGGCACGAAGCGCACCTGACAACTTCCTTGCCGGAGCTCTCAGCCTTAGCCTTCTTGGCGGGGCCACTATTGCTGGATCCCTCTACAGCGAGCACAGCTTTGCCTTGCGCTTCCCGTTGCGCTGCGGCCCTTCTTCTTCGAGGTTGTGGCAGCATCGTCATCTTTTGAATTGACCTCTGCGCCAGCATCTTCCTCGGGAAGTCTCCTCCCCTCTACTGGAATTAGAGTGCGGAGGAAACCCTCAAACTCCTCTGGTCTAGGCTCTCTTAATTCCCCACTAGAGGGAATCAAACATATCTCACAAAATTCAGCAAGTGGTATCTCATGATGTTCAGCATATAAATCAACGCACCATGGGGGGTTCGAGCCTATTCAAGAAATGGAAATTTTGCACAAAGGAATTTGTAAGGCTATGGTACTGGTCACACTTATCTGAGAGGAAGTCGGTCAACCTGGCATCTCGCAACAAATTGTGTGAACTCTTGATGGAATCTGGCTTCATTCATGAAGGCATTGTGCGGCCCTTCCACACCCAGGCCCCCTCCTATCGGGGTGTTGAGGTCACCCTCCGAGGAGTCCCCAGACTCCCTTGGCACTCTATTTCGAGGAACTTTCCGAAAGAAGTTCATGTTTCCTATGACAAATTTCTGAAGTTTTTGGGGCCACAAAATGATGTCAATAAAACTTCACAAGATTGATAGCAACTACTCATATGAATGTCTAGAGGCTATATAAGCATCCAAACTACTTGGAACTCAAAGAATTCAACAAGCAAGCTCATTTTCAGTAGCACCAGAGCAGCTCATTATGCAAAATATAATCCACTAAAGCAAAAAACTAATTGGAGCAATGGAGGAGCACTACTAGGGAAAACCTTATACACAGAAGCTTATCAGTAGCGTCGGTTAGAAGTATGCGCTACTGCTAAGGGTGCTACTGCTATCCAGATAGCAGTAGCCCGGCAAGAAGAAAACATGCTGCTACTATAATTGCCACACCATTGCCGACTGGCTAGCTATAGTAGTAGCGCCCTTTTGCAAACTACGTTACTGCTAAAAAATAGTAGTACGCGTTTTTAGGGCAGGGCGCTACTGCTAAGTTTGAACTTGGCCACAGGCGGGCCCCACTTAGCAGTAGCGCGTCTGCCGGGGCGCGCTACTGCTACTTGTTAGCAGCAGCGCGTTTTCCGCTCCCACCCTACTGCTAAAGCGCAGCCACCACCTTTTCCTCTCCCCTCCCCCATCCTCCCTTCCTTTCACTTTCCCCTACTAGCTCCCACTCCATCCTCTCCCCTCACTTTGCTTCTTCCTCACTAATTCTCCCCCCATTCCTCTCTTTCTCTCTCTTTATTGCTCCTAGCTAACTACACCACCTCCATTAATGCAACTCCTTTCTCTTTTTCCTCCCCTCCACTAGTTAAAGTCATCTCCTTCTCCAACTAGCTTGGTAGATCTACCCATTTAATGAAGTGACCTATGTACCTCCCTAACTAGATCTAGTGTCTTAGTTCGACACGATCACCTATGGGGCCATCGGCCCCTTCGTGGTTCGGCAAGGGGAAAGGGCACGTTGCACAAAGAGCAGAGACCGTAGAACAGCACGACAATGGTGACAAGGGTGGTTTTTACCCAGGTTCGGGCGGCCGCGAGGGCGTAAAACCCTACTCCTACTTTGGTGGATTGGGTGGAAGACCGTGACGAGCGCGCAGTGCTCAAGCCCGGCAAGGTTGCCTCGGGGAGAGCAGCTATTCACGTATGATAGTACAAGGGTCCAAATCCTTTCTAAGGTTGCCTCGACCCTCCTTTTATAGGTCAAGGGGTTACCAAAGTGGCAAAACAGTCATTATCCAGTGCTTAGATAGCCACAGTGCTATCATACCTAACTTTGAAGATAGGACAAGGTGCATTAAATGCACCGCTTAGTGTCATGTCGTGGAAGTAGCCCGGCAAGCCTTGCCATGCCATTCAACACCTCTCTGCCTGTCTGCATGACAACCCCTGGACGGGTGTCATTTAGGGGTGATCTTCCTCAGAAATGGCTGCCATGTGCCAAATGACAGCCATTTAATCACTTGGGGGCTCGACACCGCACCGATAGTGACCGGCGTTGCTGTGAGGTGGAGCGGTGGAGCCTTGGCAGGGAAGCAGGCCGTCGGCACCCCGGCAACCCTTGCCGGGGAGGTCTTGGGACTTACCCTTGGGGTGGCCTTGACCTGACCAGGCTCCCTACCCGGCAAGGAGGCTTTTCCCTTAGTGATATCTGTTCCTTCGGCTTGCCTTGGTCTTCTTGATCTGCCCTTTGATTTCTCAAAGAGATATTTTCTTCTGCTTGGCCTTGTCTTGTCGCCGTGACCTTGCCCTTAAGCCTGTGTACATTCTGGGCAACTACACCAGGGTTTGTTGCATCGACAGGAGCCCCCGGGCCTACGCCGAACACGCTGTCGAGCGTCTCGGGGTAGGCCCTATCTGGTACACAGGCAGAGGGCTTGTGGCAGCTCATCCCTTGATATTTTCTTTGCTTCTTCATTAACCTGTGCTTGAGTTAGTTTTGGTTTTTCCGCGCATCGTGCAAAATGCCGAATGCGGTGGGGGTCGTCTCTGCACCGACCCGTGAACGACTTTAATTCACGGGGAGGTAACTGCCATTCCACTCTTCCCACCGCGCTCGCTCTTCTGCCCATGTACACTGATGCATTGCTTGGGGTAGGTGATGGATGCGTGGGGGAGGGCGGTGAACGAGCCCGTTCGTGCCAGGCTTCTGCTTGTCTATAAAAGGGAGCGTGAGGGTGGATGGAGCTACCCATCCCCGCCTCTCTCCTTCTTCTTGTTTGCCTTCTTCTGCCTAAGAAGAGAGGCCGGGGCTCGACCCTGCGCTTCCGTTCAGGGGCGATGATCTTGGATGTCCGGTAGATACCCGGGGAGTAGCTTGTGTGGCACCCCGGCTCAGAGTAAACCGGAACGCCCCGTATTCCAGCCCAGGGACAAGTTCCTCTGGAATACGGCACTGTTGGCATAGAACAAATCAGCTCTTTATGCAATAGATATGGTTACAATGGTACAGGATTACATCGGCACGGCAACACTATGCCTACCCGGGTAGCTCTATGCTAACAGCGGAGTAACTCTCTCGGCAGCGGAACAACGACGACGGTGATGGACTCCACTCCGCAGGGACTCTGGCTAGAACGTATCCTAGATCGCAAGCACAGGATCCTCGGCAAGCAAGCAATCACGCGATGACCTGCAAACTGGCATGACACGCCAGGTGAGTACTTTGAATGTACTCGCAAGCTCACAGCAAACATCAGCATAAAGCAGACAACATCATAGCAATCCAAAATTAACAAGCAGGGTTATCCAACAAGATAACTTCTGAAGTAAATGCAATAAGGTAAGGTATATTTAATTCATACTCCGAATAATCTCAGGCTCCAATCCGAACCTGTACCAAGTCCAATCCCCAAGCATGTGGTCATCCGACCACTCAACTCACAGCCATCCATCCCATGGCTAACATATCAAATACCTGATTCCATCTGCACGACAAGTCTGACAAACTTACTCTCCTCCGGGTTGTCTCACAACCCTCAGAATACTCATGAACCACCGAGTACTTCTGATCATACGACGAGTTCTTCCATCATTATCATCACTACCATGGTTGACCACCTAGTGAGGTCTGGTCGGACTGTCCAATACCGTGGACACGGCTATTCGAATAGATTTTACACTCTGCAGAGGTTGCGCACTTTACCCACACTATGGAGCACTGACCTCGTGATCCCATTCGGGTGGACCAGTGTTGCTCCAACGAAACCTGCCTGACCCGTGACTCTCCCATCGTACCACCGGCAATCGCACTCCCTTGGAGTCAAGCCTTGGGTGGCCCCTTGTCACCTCGTGACACTTGCCACCGTCGTGGCCAAACTATACTGTCCCAAATGGGGACGTCGGCACAAAACTCAACTGGGCTCACAAGGTTATCGCCGCCTACCGGGCCAGGGTAGCGCGCACGCATAACCTTCCCTGTCGGGCGGTACCGGTGAAAGAGCACGCGATCAGACCAAGTCAAGGCCGTCCCATACCGGCAAATGTGGCTGCAGGGATAAGTCCGGACAGGTGACTCAAGGTCAACCATGAAATATCTAATCCCCGAATAATATTTCCGTCATGGCTGACACTCCGATAACCAGTATGCTTAAGCCACTGCTACTAATTCATCTCTACGAACTGCCGGATGAACTCCAAAATAATCATAGACAGTGATCTCAACATCACAATATCAACAAGTGGGTAAGCTACTAGTCACTAATAATCTGGTACTCAACATGGTAGTCACCTATCCGAGAATTAACTCGAATATTGCATAATCCAATCCATTTCACAGCTACTCATACTTGCCGATAAAGTAAATAGTCAAACTGTGACATTGCAATGCGATGATGCAGATGAGAGTTGTGGCTTGCCTGGGGATGAAGGAACCATCGGGAAGAAGTGCGGAATGGTCGCGGAGGAAATTGCCAGAAACAGTTCTCTCTCGGAGGGGCTGTTTACGGACAAGGGCAAAATGGTCATTTTCACTATGGGACCACATAGTGAAAGTAATACCAGCATGACGGGCTCGACGAGACGAAGACGTGGGCGTTGGATTCACCTCGATCGGAGTCTCGGTTAAAAAGTTGTGATAGTTTTTCTGCCAGGGACCTGTCTGTAAATAAAATCTTCACAAACGGGTCCTCAGCAGAAAAACAGATCGCGCATTTCTGAAAGATACACGTTCCAGAAGAGAAAACGCATTTGGGCCCGAAGAAGCACCAAAGTACGCTTTCAGAAAGTGAAAACGTAAACCCGAGTTCACGCCTCCACTTATCCACGTGGACCCGTGGCTGGAGCCACTTCCAGGCGGGGCCCAGGGGCAGGGGAGGGGCACGGGCGCTCGTCCCCCTCCTCCCGCTCGCCCTGTTCTTCAGAGAGACAGAGAAGGAGCAGGGGAGGGAAGGCGGCGAGGGGGCCGGCCGGCTCCGGCCGTCTCCGACCACGGCGCGGGCACCGACGGGCGCGGGAAGACCAGCCGCACCCGTTCAGAGGCGAAGCGGGCGCCGGGAAGGAGTGGGGAGGTGGGGACGGGCGGCGTCAGGAGAGGTACAGGGAGCGGGCGGTGGTGGAGGGACTCGGTGGTGCAGCCAACTCCGGCGAGGGGAGATGGGGTGGGGCGGCTCACCGGAAGGAGGTAAACACGGTGGAGGGTTCGGGAGGAGGAGAGGGGCTCGGCTGAGCTCCAATTTAGGAGAAGGGCCGCGGCGGCCATGACGATGATGGTGGTCGGAGAGAGGTTCTCCGGCTTGGGGAAGAAGTGGGGCGGGGTCCTGGGAACTAGGGGAGGCCGATGGTGAGCTTGGAAGGGCTCGGGGCAGCCTATAAATAGGCGAGTGACGAGGAGGTCCGGGCACGGCCACGGTGCCACGTGCACGGGCGTCCCGATGCTTCGGGAGCTCGCCTGGAGGGGAGGAGAAGCATCAGCAAGCTTCACAGAGGGCGGAGAGGGTTCAGGCGCGGCCGGGGAGGTTCGGGAGGGCTCCATCGACCGGTCTCGTCGGCGACAGGGGCGGCCATGTTATGGGCACGGCTGTGCACTGCGCAGGAAGAGACGGGAGAGGGGGGGAGAGGGGTCCAGAGCGAGGGCGACGACGAAACGAAGCCGCTGGACATGATGTGGTGTCGAACGAGCGAGGAAACGGACGAGGCCAAGGGTCCCATGCACAGAGCGCGCGATTTGGCAAGTCAAACACGTGGTCACCATGTGCATATGGCGCCACGGCCACGTCCTTGGCACGAAATCTTGTCTGGTGTGTAGTCCCTCCAAACTACATTGCACCTGAGGTGATAGATCGACTAGAAAAGCTCTGAGATGAAGTGAGGATTCACTGAAACTTTGCTGTATCAGACTGAATCATGATACAGTGATCAACAGAGATGTGATTAGAGCCAAATAAGTTGTCTGGGATGTTTAGATGAGGAAGGACTATAATCCTGGGGGTTTTGGAAGGAATTGGACCAATACACATCATAGTTGCTTTGCAACAGCACAATTGGTCCAGAATCAAGATCATGATGGTGCACTCGAATGAAGAAGCCACTTGAGCTGAAATTTGGTATAACATGAAGATTTGGTCATATGAGGATACTGTATAAATTTCATACCATTTGGATAAACCAGAGTGGTACTTCCTTCACACAACACCCCACTGAACAGAATCTTAGGGAAATTCTAGGGAATTATTGGGTAGATGAATTGAGCCCAAATTTTGTGGAGAGGTGATAATATGGGTAGGAGAAGGCTCTGGTAAATTTTCAGCAATTATGGAGCAATATAAAATATAGTTGCTTCACAATGTGAAAATCTGACCAGAAACCAAGATTTGAGGCTGTGCTCTCATAGATGATTGGATAGGGTTGAAACTTGGTGGAGAGTCATTATTTGAGCATATGAATATGCTTGCAAAATTTCAACTCATTTGGATACTCCTAGCTAGCACTTGCTTCACAAAGATTCCAGTTGCCCAGAAACTTTGGAAATTAGCCAAGAGAGATTTATTATCCAAATAAAGTTGAATTTTGGCATGTGGCAATGATATGGGTTGGAAAGAGTGCACAAAAAGTTTGAGAGCAAGCAAGCAAATATAAAGGGTACTTGCTTCTCAATCTGACAGATAGGGCAGAATCGGAAAAGGAATCTTTGTGAAATATTTTTGGGTATGGCAAGGAATATTTTGACATATCTGTATAAGATATGTCCCAAAGGATTTATGGGAATGATTTGAGAATTTTGGGAATGATAGAAATATGAGTTGCTTCACAACTCAGGGCAAACAGAGTCATTCCTTTAATAGAAAAAGGAATATTCCCAAGAAAAGAATATTGGGATTGGTCCAAAATGGAAATGACAAGGTCTTGGGATAGTTTTGAAGTTGGCAAGCCACTTGTGAAGAAAAATGAATAGTGATCCATCCAGGTTTCAAGACCACTAAGTCACAGAAAAGCAAATCCGGACCAAATCAAAAGAAAAAGAAAATGGGCAAAATCCAGGGTGTTACAGCTTGGTCCGCGGCTGTAGGAGGCGTGGCGGCTGTCGTTGGAGCTGTCGTAGTTGGTGGCAACGCACCCACGGTGGTCACACCGATCTCGGTGTGAAGGGTTCCGTGTCTCTCCTCGATGGCGGAGCGCTCGTATCTTTCATACGAGTTATTCGTCTGGGGCTTCTGGCGCCCACCCGAGGGATCGCGCCTGGGATCCTTGATGATCCCGGCGTTGGTCTATCTAGCAAGGCGAGGGGCGATGTCGGAGGTGGTAGTGCCCTTCTGCCCACTGAAGTGGGGGACGGTGCTCTTAGCATGCCTTGGGCGCCGCCAACATCATCAGCAGTCTCTCCGGGGGATCCATCGGGTGAAGGGCCCAACACCTCCTCGGAGCGACAGTGATGAGGAGGAAAATGGCGAAGACGAGGAAGGCGGGTGGCAGGCCGTCAGGTCAAAGTACGATGGCACCGACGCCTTCGTCTCGTATTGTTGGCCCGCCGCTCCGTTTTTCATCTCTTCCCCTGCCCCGGCACCATCATCACCAGCCTCTTCCGGATGATTGCCGGGGGAGACTCTCTTGGTGCCATCTCCCGGGCGCACCCCGCGGTCCCGGTGGTGGCTAGGGCACCGCCTTCGCAGCCTCGCCATTCCTGGTCTTGCCAGGCTGGGCTTCCGCTCAGGCACTCCTCTTGCCCTCTTCGCCTTCCCCTATAGTTCCTAGGAGGAGAGGGACAAGAAAGGGATTACAGGGCACTTATCTTTTTTTAGCCTAAAATATGTAGGCATTTGCCAAACTTTAGTGTTAAATATCTAATCTTCTTTATCCATGTTTGTGCTCTGTAAGATCTGTACTTGTTTATCCGCATATTAATGAAAAAGACAAGCCTTGCTGGGTACTTGTGCATGTATTATGTCCATGCAGAGGTGGAATGACTCTATACGTTTGAGTAAACAAGTTTCCATGGCAAGCTATCCTGCCGGTACCTTCCATTTGTTGCCATGGGCTTGGCCTGCCGGGCTCGAAACTATGAAAAGGGACCAGCCTCCCGTCGAACCTTCTCTGTCAAAGGCCACTACAACCACCTTGATCGAAGCAACGTTCGGGTCAAAGGATGGGAGCACCCATGCTTCGAAGGCGACAGGGTTTCTATATGCACAAGTGTTCTCCTTATAGAACATGTATGGATAAGAAGAAACTTATCTGTTTGGCTTGTCGGGGACCGATATGTAGGCTTGTTTCCGTTTCTTCTTTTAAGGACCGAGTCCGCAGCAAGAGCCCTGCAGTTTAGTGCAGAGGAAAACAAAGCTACATACGACCTTATCTACATGATCATGCCATGCTCATGTTATGCCATGCATGCATGCAAGTTTTTCGGGCCCCCAGTGCTTCATTTATCTATCGGTTGCTCAAGGTCTGTGCCTGGCTTTGTACAAAGGGTTACATGCAGCATCGGCAAGGCTTGTACAAAAGGGTGGCTGCCGGGCAGGTCCCAACAACCACGCCTTATGGGTAGAACTTACGAAGATACTCAATGTTCCATGAGTTTTGCAATTGAATGCCATCTTCAGTCTCCAGGCGGATTGCGCCGGGTCTGGAGACTCGTACCACCAGGTAAGGGCCTTCCCACTTTGGCGTCAACTTGTTTGCACCCTTGGCGGACTAAATGCGCCTAAGGACAAGGTCGCCTTCCTCAAGGCTCCGGGCATGAACCCTGCAGCCGTGGTAGCGACGTAGGGCTTGCTGATAGCGTGCAACACGCGTAGCAGCCCGGAGATGGTTCTCCTCAAGGAGCACGGCATCGTCATGCCAGTGCTGCTCTTGCTCTACTTTATCGTAGGCAAATACTCGAGGTGACCCGTATATGAGTTCCGTGGGGATCACTGCTTCTGCCCCATAGACTAGGGAGAAGGGAGTCTGGCGGTAGCTCGATTTGGTGTCGTATGAAGGGACCAAAGAACCACCAGCAGCTCATCAATCCAGCGCCTGGCGCACTTCCGCAGCCTATCAAATGTTCTTTTCTTGAGTCCTCGCAGCACTTCAGCGTTCGCCCTCTCAGCTTGTCCATTGCTTCTGGGATGGGAAACAGAGGCGAATGAAACTTTGCTTCCGAGGGTTTGAACGTATTGCATGAAGGCGCGACTTGTGAATTGGGTGTTGTTGTCAATGATGACTCTGGCGGGTACCCCAAAGCGGCACACCAATCCTTTCAAGAACTTGATAGCTAACTGTGCGGTTACCTTCCTCACGGGCTCCACTTCTGGCCACTTTGTAAACTTGTCGATGGCAACGTACAAGAATTCAAAGCCCCCGGTAGCACGGGGGAGGGGGTCCAAGATGTCGAGCCCCCAGACCGAAAATGGCCATGACAAAGGAATCGTCTGGAGAGCTTGAGCAGGCTGATGGATATTCTTGGAGTGGAACTGGCAGGCTTCACATCTGGTGACTAGCTCAATCGCATCTTGGAGGGCCGTGGGCCAGTAGAAACCTTGCCGGAAAGCTTTTCCAACCAAGGCTCTTGATCCAATATGGGTCCGCACATGCCTCTGTGTATTTCTACCAACAGTTCCTTCCCCTCTTCCCGGCAAATGTACTTCAATTTCACACCATTGGGCCTCCTTCTGTATAGCGTGTCATTGATGAACTGATACATACTGGCCCTCCGGGCTACTCTTTTAGCTTCTTCTTGCTCTTCGAGAAGTTCTCCTGTTTGGAGGTAATGGACTATGTGTCGTGCCCAGGTTGGAGCCTGAGGCTCGACAACAAGGACCAGTGGCACCTCCTCATTCGTGGGAGCGCATGCCTCAACCGCAAGGACTAGTAGTTCGACGGGAGGGTGCTGCTCACTAAGCAAAGTGGAGTTGTTTCCACCAACCTCTCTACCGGGAGCTTCGGAAGCTCTGCCGGGAGAGGCTTGCCGGAGTCCAGTTTCCTCTTCTTTCTTGCCATTGTTGCCGGGGATACGGAGGGCTGAGTCAGGTGGAGAACAAAAGTCCCTGGTTCCACAGGAAGCTTTTGCGCAGCGCACTTTGACAGATGATCAGCAATGCTGTTTTCCGCACGTGGCACGTGCTCTGTTTGCAATCCATCAAAGTGCTCCTCCAGCTTTCTCACTTCCTCCACATATGCCTCCATCATTGGACTCTGATAATTCTTGTTCACTTGCCTCACCACGAGCTATGAGTCTCCTCGAATGATTAACTTCTTAATTCCCAACTCTGTCACAATTCTGAGCCCGGCAAGGAGTCCTTCATATTCCGCAGTATTGTTGGTAGCCTTTTCCCGGGGGAAATGCATCTGGACCACGTACTTAAGGTGCTCTTCGGTAGGTGCGACAAGGAGCATGCCAGCTCCTGCACCTTGTAGTGAGAAGGCACCATCAAAGTACATGATCCATTCTTGGGGGGCCTCCTTGCCGGGGATAACTGTTTCTAGTGCCTCTTAGTCTGGGGTAGGTGTCCACTCCTCAATAAAATCTGCCAGTGCTCTGCTCTGAATGGTTGACGTGCTCTCAAACTTCAAACCAAAGTTTGATAGCTCCAAAGCCCATTCCACTATTCTACCAGTGGCCTCTGGGTTCCTCAGTATGCGTTGCAAAGGGAAACGGGTGACAACTGTGATCTCGTGGGCTTGGAAGTAATGGCGCAGTTTCCTTGAGGCCATGACGAGGCCAAAGATCAACTTTTGCACGCCAGAGTACCTTGACCTAGCCCCCTGCAACATGGAGCTGACAAAGTAAACTAGCCGCTGCACCACCTTCTTCTTTGCCGCAGTCTTGGGATTGCCTTCGCTTCTCTGCTCTTCTTTCTCTTGATCTGCGCCCAGCCTTGTTGTGACTGGTTCACTTCCTTCTCCGGGGAGGACAGTAGATGCGGCTGCTCCTTCTTCCACTTCCCGTTGTGCCACCAGTGCTGCACTAACCACTTGATTGGTTGCCGCCAGATACAACAGCAATGGCTCTTGTGGTTTAGGAGCGACCAGGGTGGGAACAGAGGAAAGGTAAGTTTTTAAGTCCTGCAGCGCTGCTTCCGCCTCCAGGGTCCACTTCATGGGCCCTGCCTTCTTCAAGATTTTGAAGAATGGAAGGGCGCGCTCGGCGGACTTGGAAATGAACCTACTCAGCGCGGCAACACATCCAGTTAAACGCCTCACGTCCTTGACTGACTTGGGTGCTTGAATCTGTTCGATTGCCCTGATCTTGTCGGGGTTGGCCTCTATCCCCGGTGAGACACAAAGAAGCCAAGTAACTTGTCGGAGGGAACGCCAAACACGCACTTCTCTAGGTTCAGCTTCAAGTTGATCTTGAGCAGGTTTTCAAAGGTTTCTTCCAAGTCCTGAATGAGTGTTGATCTGTCCTTAGCCTTGACCACTATGTCATCCATGTAAGCTTCAATATTCCTGTGCAGCTGGGACTCGAACCCTATTTGCACTGCTCTTGCAAAAGTGGACCCAGCGCTCTTTAACCCAAAGGGCATCCGTACGAAGCAGTACGTGCCACATGGGGTTATGAACGTTGTCTTCTCCTCGTCTTCCTTGGACATGAATATCTGGTGGTACCCGGAGTAGGCATCCAAGAAGGAAAGCAGATCACACCCGAAGGTAGAATCCATGATCTAGTCGATGCGTGGCTAGGGGAAGGGGTCCTTCGGGCATGCTTTATTCAGATCTGTGAAATCTATGCAAAGCCTCCATTTCCCATTTGCCTTGCGCACTACCACTGGATTCACCAACCATGTTGGGTGCAATACTCCTCTGACCAAACCAGCTGCCTCAAGTTTCTTGATCTCTTCGGCAATGAATTGTTTTTTTTTGACAAATGACAGTAGGGGGAAAACCCCTACTATTTTTTCATATATCTATACAAATGGGGAGTTTACATAGACATATCAACTACTTACATGGTGTTGCACACACCAATGGTGTGTATTGGTGGGGGCCTAAAGCCAAGCAGAGAAGTAAGTATGTGTGAGTAATCTAGATGATAGATGTACAAAAGGTGATCAGAGCAGCTCTATGGGCTACTTTAACCCTATGTTGGAGTAGTACTAGATCCTCCTTGAAGCGTTTGAGCCAAGAGCCCACACTAGGATTCAATCCCCTGAAATGCTTATTGTTCCTCTCCTTCCATATGCTCCAAGCCGCGATCAAAAAGGTTTCAAAGAAAAAAGGATTTTGCCAAGAGTCCTTTGTTTCATGAAGGAGAGTGAGTCGACAGTCGAAGGGTGGCCAGTCAATGTGGAGTTTAGCCCAATAGCTCTGACTAAATTGGCAGGTGAAGATCATATGGTCCACTGTTTCTTCAATGTGTTGGCCGCAGAGGATGCAATTAAAATTATCGCCTATATTATAGTGCCTTCTCTTTAGCATGTTACGGGTATTGAGCCTGTCGTGGAATAGGTGCCAACCAAATACCTTGATCTTCATGGTGCATTTTGATTTCCAGAGTTGGCCAAAGGCAGGTGGGTCTCCACATCACGAAAATAGTTGTTGCAGTAATCCTTCGGTTTATAATATGCCGTGCCCCAAACATAGTGCCAAACATCATTGAGTGACAGAGAGGGGGAAATTCTTCTTGATGATGCTTGTATATCACGTATCTCTTCAAGCGCTTGAGGTGATACTAGTAGGTGAAAAGTTTCATGCAGGTTGGTGGTCGCCAGCACATCAGCCATCGATATATCTTCATGCACGGCAAACGAGAACGCACGTGGGTGTCAGATCTGCAGGACCTCCTCCATCCATAAATCTTTCCAAAAGAGGGTAGTCGTCCCATCCACCACCTGTACTCGGGAGATCCCTCTGTAGATGGGGGTCAATTTGAGGATATCTCGCCACCAAAATGAACCCACAGGGTCAACGGCATGTGGAATGTTGTCAACATAATGATTGTCCCAAATCAGGTTGACCCATGGCACATCCTGCTTGTTGAAGAACTTGTGTAAAAAATTTAGCAGCAGGGATTCGTTGTGAATTTTCAAGTTGATCACCCCTAAACCCCATTTTTTCTTGGGCCGGCAGACCATGCTCCATGCAGCTAGGGAGTTACATTTGTCTCCTTGCTTAGTTTTCTTAGTCCAAAGGCATCTACGCCTAATTTTGTCGAGTATCTCAATGAGTTTAGGCGGGAACTTAAGAGTGCACATAGCAAACACCAGAAGGGATGTGACCGTAGCGTTTAACCATGGAAGTTTACCACCGTATGACATCATAGCAATGGTGGACGTAAGTTGACGTTCCATTTTGCAAACCAAAGGCATAAGCTCTTGAATAGAAGGTGTGGTAGTACCAAGAGGGAGTCCCAGGTAGGTGAATGGCATCGATCCAACAATACAGCCAAAGACTCGGGCAAGATTGGCCATAGCTGTCATGTCCAGGTTGATCGGGATCAGTGTGGACTTGTGGAAGTTAATTTTGAGGCCAATGGAGGAGGCATAGTCTGATAAGATTTGTTTGACCAAGGTGGCTTGTCGTGTGCATGCATGAAGGACAATTAGCGTGTCGTCTGCATATTGAAGGACCGGGTAGTCAGTTTATCCATTACACGGGAATGGGAGGTTAATTCTGCCCTGTCTGAATGCGTCGTTGATTGCTACCTGAAGTAATTCTGCTGCAAGGACAAAGATTAATGGTGATAACGGATCGCCTTGCCTAACCCCGCAGTGGCATTGGAATTGTCGGCTAGGTACGCCATTAAGAAGTACAAACGAGCGACCAGAGGAGAAGAGGCACTTGACCCAAGAAATCCATCTGTCGTTAAACCCCATGTGACGCATGATATTGATCATAGATTCATGCGCGATCGTGTCGAATGCCTTTGCGAAGTCAAGCTTGAGTAAAATGATTTCTCTACCAGATGCATGGCATTGATGAATGTAATGGTAATCCCATGCCAGGCAATCTTGGATGGTTCGTCCTTTGATAAACCTATATTGGTTGTGGTGGATCAGCTTGAGGATGATGCGTTGCAACCGGTTTGCTAACAGCTTCATGAGCAGTTTATACAGCAGTTGAGTAGGGTGATCGGTCTGTAATCATTGACTGATTCAAGTGAGTTAACCTTGGGTATAAGAGTGATGAGCCCATCATTGATACTGGTGATGTCTAGATTCCCCTCATAAAACTGTGAGCATAGAGAATAGAAGTCATTCTTGATGATCAGCCATCATGCTTTGAGGAATGCCCCGGTAAAGCCATCAGGTCCTGGTGCACGGTCAGGGGGCATTTCATTGATCACACCATAAATTTCTTCATGAGTGAAAGGTTCTGTGAGGTGGTCGAGGTTGTCTGCACATTGGATGATTGAAGGCAAATCAAACTTCATATCACACTATGACGTGATACCCAATCTATTTTTATACGTGAGATGAAGAAGGGCCTCTTTGCCAGGGTGGTCTTCAATCACTCGATCATCTTCAGTATGAAAGCAGGCAATGTTGTTCTTACGATATCGTTCAGTGGCAATGGCTTGAAAAAACTTAGTGTTCTCATCTCCGAATTTGATCCATCGAATAGTGCAACTTTTTTTCCAATAAAGTTTCTGATTTTTGAGTAGATTGATAAGGTGTGCCTTGAGGATGTTTCTGAAGTTTGTTTCTGGAATCGTCAGACATCTTTTCTTTTCTAACTCGTCTAAATCCGCCAGGACTGCATTACAATTTGTGATCGCAATAGAGAGCCGAGAGATGTTTCTGCTCCATATCTTCAGGGCATGTCGGAGGGCTTTAAATTTGTGACAAAACGTAGTTGCTGTATTTTTAGTACGAACTAGCTTGTTCCACACCTCTTGCACCACTTCCATAAAACCCGGGTGTAATATCCAGTATGATTCAAACAAAAAAAGCTTGCTGCACGGGATTTTGGTTTCAATGGTTACCACACATGGGATATGATCTGAGACAGGTTTGCCGAGGGGTTTTACTAGGGTTTTAGGATATGCAATTGTCCAGTGGAGGGAGGTGAGAAACCAATCAATTCACTCCAGGAGGGGGTCTACTTGCATGTTACTCCAAGTATAAGATCTACCTTGGACCGGGAGCTCAATGAGTTGTTGCTTGCGTATAATGTCATTGAAGATGATCATGTCATTTGTGTTCCCCCCAGGTTTGTTTCGGTTGTCGGGGGCGCGCATATAATTAAAATCATCAAGCAATAACCAATCATGTCCGTTTGGAATATGAACATCATCAAGCCAGGTGGTAAACGCATCCCGATCTACCCCCGCGCAAGGACCATAGATATTAGTGAGCGTCCATCTTTGAGAGGACTGTGTACTGACGAAACTGATGACTAACGCAAAGATGTCAGAGGACACTACTGTTCCCGAAAATAATGAGCTTTTCCAAATAGTAAGGAGGCCTCCAGATGCACCACGAGAGGGGACAAAAGCAAAACAATCAAATTGTCTTGGAAAGTAGGTTTTAATGAAAGCAAAATTAACATCAGCCATTTTGGTCTCTTGCAAACAGACGACAGCACAGCCACTCGAGACGATCGCGTTATTAAGAGCTAATTGTTTCTTCTCTGAATTTATGCCTCTGATGTTCCATGAAAGCACATTCCAGCAGCTCAAGGAAGGCATAGCAGCGCAGGAAATCACTCTAGGTTTGCATAGGAACTTCTCCCTGTGTTTCTTCAAATGAAGGCCCTGCAGGTGACAGTGGAGCTGAGGGTGCAGCAAGCAAGGATTCAGAGGTTAGCTCAGCTTCAGGAATTGCACTCATGTTAATGCCAATAGCTTGCAGTGTAGGGATTGGGGTTGGTGGAGGGATCTCATCATCCATCTGCTGTGTGTTGCTTGAAGATCCAATCGAGGGCATCACCCGAGGTTTCACTTTGGATGTAGTCGTATGGTTGTCCTTGACAGAAGGAATCTTGAAACCATTGTACTTGGTTGAATTGTTGTCGCTCCAAGGCTTGCTTCCGGACCTTCTGCTTGACGGGCCGGGCATGAGGGCAGACAGCAAGGTGGTGCTCGATTACCTCCCTGGGAACACCGGGGATGTCGGATGATTGCCAAGCAAACACATCGACATTCGCCCACAGGAAGGCAACGAGTGCGCTTTCCTATTTTTCGTCAAGGGTGGAGCTGATAGTGAATGTACCATCAGCGCCAACCAGCCCTGCCGGGACCTTCTTCACAGTGGGTGCAGCAACCTTGGATCTCTTGCTAGTAGAACTCTCCGGCAAATCATCGACGAGTGCAACGTACTCCGGAGAGGCGCGCTTCCCGGATTCCTTGCCAATATCCTTGTTAGCTTTTCTCCCTTGTTTGTTTTCCTTGGCAGGGACTATGGCTTCCGCGGCCTCGACAGCAACCGCATCCCGGTACATCTTGTCTACGCATATAATTGCATCCTTCTTGTCTGATGGGATAGAAATGATGCCCATCGGTCCTTGCATCTTCAGGGTATTGTAGGTATAGTGGGAAGCCGCCATGAACTTTGCTAGGGCAGGTCGTCCAAGTATCCCATTATATGGCAATGGAAGCTCGACCACATCGAACACAATCTTCTCAGTCTGGTAGTTCAATTCTCCTCCAAATGTTACGGACAACGTAATCTTCCCCTTTGGACGACTCCTGCCAGGATTGATTCCTTGAAGCGTGCCGGTAACCTTGAGCTCTTCATCTGTTATCTGCAGGTTGCTGATTAGCTTGGGGGAAATCAGGTTCAACCCGGCCCTGTCGTCAACCAACATCTTTGTGACAATGGCAAGAACCCTACCGTGGTGGTGCGGTCAGGGTGATCCTCTTCGTCAAAGATGATGGGCGTGCGAGACCATTTGAGTTGTTTCCGGGAATCTGCCGCTGGCTCCACAGCATTGACCTCACGCGCCCATTGTTTCAGCTGGCGGTGAGAGGAGTGCAAGGATGCGCCCCCGTCAATGCACAGGGCGTCAGTGGCTTTCTGAAACTCTTGCTCGTTGGTTTCCTCTTCATCCCCTTCATCGCTTTCGTCACCACATTCCTTCTTCTCATGGCCTTTAGCAGGTTTCCCTTGATGTTGGGGGACCTTGTCGGGACGGCCTCCTCGGCCTTCCCACCAATGCCATCTTGGTCTCTCTCCTTATCACGCTTCTCATACTCAGCTTTCTACTTCTTAATGAGTTGCTCAACTTGATGACATTCTTGGAGATCATGGCCTTTGGTTCGATGGATCTTGCAGTACGGCCCGTCAGCCTTCCCAGCCTTCTCGGCCGCCGCAGCCTCCTGATAGTCAGCACACGCGGCAACTTCCTTGCCGGGGGCTTCGGTCTTGGCCTTCTTGCCGGTACTAGGAGTGCTTGACCCCTCGACAGCCAGCACTGCTTTCTCCTTGTGCTTCTTGTTGCATTTCTTGTTCATCTTCTTCTGGTTGGCGGCATCATCGTCATCTTCTGAGTCAACGTCGATGCCATCCTCTTCTCTGGGGAGACGCCTCCCCTCCTCCGTATGGGCACACTTATCCGCCAAAGTGTAAAGCTCGTACACAGTCTTGGGCAACCGGATGTTCATCTTGGAACGTATCCTGCGATTGCGTACATTGGACTAGAACGCGGCAATCACAGCTGCCGGGTGGATATCTAGAATGTTCCTGTGCACCCGGCTGAACCTCTGCATGTAATTCCGCAAAATCTCCCCTTCGTTTTGTGGAAGGAGCTGCAAATCGCTGGGCCACCCTGGTTCTTGATGGCCGCCCATGAAGGCACCAACAAACTCATGGCACAGGTCAGCCCAAGTCGAGATGGAGTTCTCCAGCAAGTGCATCAGCCACGACCTCACATTTGGTTTGAGCACCAAAGGGAAGTGGTTGGCGAATACCTTTTCATCTCTTCCTCCGGTGGCTTGAACGGCGATGGTGTAGATGATCAAGAACTCTGCCGGGTTTAGTCTTCCATCATATTTTCCTGGTATCTCTGGCTTGAACGTACAGGCAGATGACCAACGGACTTGCCGCAGCTCGTGAGTGAAGGCAGGACACCCAACCTCAAAAGGCAGGTATCCATCTCCACCGGGCGCAAGCTCATCGACATCGGGGCCACTGCGCCTGTTAGACAGGCGGTGGGCTTCGCGGCGCCATTCTATGGAGACACGCGCGTCTTCCCTCCGCCTGTCTTCCAGGACCTGCCACTAATCTCGACGGCCTCGAGGATCAGGTGAAGCAATCGACACCTCGTCGGGTTCTTGGTCACGCGGCTTTGGCTGCAGCCCCTGCACTGCCTGTCGTGGGGGTGACTGCACTGTAAGGTCGGCCCCTTCAGCACGGCCAGCGGCTCGGGCCGTTGTCGCTGCCTGCGGATGCCGTGGCGAGCCCGCTCGTTGTGATCCCCCTGCCTCAGCGAAACCAATCAAACTTTGAATGGTGGCTCTCCATTCATCCATTTGGTCAGCCGCTGGTGGGAATCTCAACAGGAGCTGGCCTTGCGCCATGGCTTCTGAAGCAATACTTGGCATGGACGACGACGCAGATCACGATGTCGCCTGACTCCTGACGGTACCGGTAGTGGCGGCGTCGCGTTCTCGTCATCGCGGGCCAGTCGCAACGGTGGCGTGACAACGAGAAGGACGTGCTTGGGGGTTGACGACCCCGTTCGGCACTTTGCCTTGATTGCCTTGCCCTAGGGAAGGCGTGTGCCTTGTAGTTGCGCCCGCAGCAGGGGCAGCTAGAAGGTTGCGATTCGTGCCGGAGCGGGCGCCATCGCTGCGGCTGCGTTCTCCAGTGAGGTGGAGAGGCAGAGATTGGATATTCTCCCCTCCCGCATCTTGTGGAGCGTGGCCGCTAGGGTGCTGCTGATGCTGTCCTCCTCCGATGCCTCCTACTCCCACCTCAGCCGCGGGGGGAACGGTAACGGCGCTGCCTGCGCCGGTCACGTTCCTTGCTGCGTCTGCGTCCCCCGACGCCACCGCAGCCCCCATGGGATCAGTGGCTGCATGCGAGGGGGCCTTCGAGGTGGAAGGGTGGGCTGCTATGCCGGACTTTTTCTTGGGTGCCATGGATGACGAAGCCGCCGATGAAGTAGATGGTGATGAAGATTGACGCGCTGTTTACGTCCTCGGGTTCGCACATGCGCTCCCCCCTACCTGGCGCGCCAAAGATGTCGTGGTTTGACACGATCACCTATGGGGCCATCGGCCCCTTCGTGGTTCGTCAAGGGGGAAGGGTACGTTGCACAAAGAGCGGAGACCATAGAACAGCACGGCAATGGTGACACGAGTGGTTTTTACCCAGGTTCGGGCCGCCGCGAGGCGTAAAACCCTACTCCTAGTTTGGTGGATTGGGTGGAAGATCGTGATGAATGTGCAGCGCTCAAGCCCGGCAAGGTTGCCTCGGGGAGAGCAGCTATGCGCGTTTGATAGTACAAGGGTCCAAATCCTTTCTAAGGTTGCCTCGGCCCTCCTTTTATAGGTCAAGGGGTTACCATAGTGGCAAAACAGTCATTATCCAGTGATTAGATAGCCACCGTGCTATCATACCTAACTCTGCAGACATGACAAGCCTTGCCGTGCTATTAAATGCACCGCTTAGTGTCACATCGTGGAAGTAGCCCGGCAAGCCTTGCCGTGCCATTCAACCACCTTCTCGCCTATCTGCGTGACGCGCCCCTGATGGGTGTCATTTAGGGGTGATCTTCCTCATAAATGGCTGCCACGTGCCAAATGACAGCCATTTAATCACTTGGGGGTTCGACACCGCACTGATAAGTGACCGGCGTTGCTGTGAGGTGGAGCAGTGGAGCCTTGGCGGGGAAGCAGGCCGTCGGCGCCCCGACAACCCTTGCCGGGGAGGTCTTGGGACTTGCCCTTGGGGTGGCCTCGACCTAACCAGGCTCGCTTGCCCGGCAAGGGAGGCTTTTCCCTTAGTGATATCTTGTTCCTTCGGCTTGCCTTGATCTTCTTGATCCGCCCTTTGATTTCTCAAAGAGCTATTTCTTCTGCTTGGCCTTGTCTTGTCGCCGTAACCTTGCCCTTGAGCCTATGTACAGTCCGGGCAACATACACCAGGGTTTGTTGCACCGACATCTAGCCATGTCAAGAAGTAAGCTTTGTCCACTTTTGATCATTCCCTAGGTGTGTGACGACACCGATCGACATCATCATCACCGTGCTCGATCTCGATATAGATGATTAAAAATTTGTGCTTTTGCAAGAATGGAAATATGTGTATGTGTGTGATATGACATAATCGGGCGATATGATGGAAATTGTGTGTGTGGCATGAGTTGCTGCTGAGTTGTGCTTGAGTTGCCTATGTTTTGCCGAAATGTCGATTTATTTCTGTTTCGGCGAATTTCGGGCAAACTCTATATGTCCTATTTTAGGGAAGGTCATGCCGAATTTTTGTATGACTTTGATGCATGCATGCATTTTTATAATCAATTTGTTTATTATAACTGCGCAGGCATTCATGATGGTTAGTGTAACGATGGTGGAAAGGTGGTTGCGGTCGGCGGTGCAGGACATGAATGAAAATAACCGGACAGAGATTTTATGTCCGTGTCGAAGATGCAAAGGAGGAGTTTGGCTCGACCCCTATGAGGATGGTCGTTTGATGGCGCACCTGCTCATGACTGGTTTCATGGATGGCTATACTCGGTGGATAATTGAAGATGATGATGAGGACGCCGATGGGGCAGCCAATGATAACACGGAGCAAGACGAAGAGATGACCGACAATGGCGGTGGAGAAGGGGTCGTACATGGCGGCGAGGAAGAGGCCGGACATGGCGGCGGAGAAGAGGCCGGCGGACATGGCGGCAGAGAAGAGGCCGGACATGGCGGCGGAGAAAATGTGGACTACACGCCACAGACTTCGTCATTACTAAGTTCAATCATGTGGGACCCTCATGTTCGAGACCTGCTTCGCAAGGAGACGAGTACTGACAGAGTTGCTTCTAGAGAGGAGGCGAAGCTGGAGCAACTGGTGGTAGACTTGAACACTCCATTGTATGATGGTTGCTATCCCGAGGTGACCCGCTTGCACACTCGAACTTCTGAAGACGAAGGCTAAAAACAAATGGAACGACACTAGCTTGGATGAGCTTCTCAAGTACCTAAAGGATGTTCTTCCCATGGGGAACCTATGTCCTACTAGTGTGGATGAGGCCAAGAAGATCGTGTGCCCTCTTGATCTGTCGCATGTTAGATACCATGCATGCATCAACAATTGCATCATTTATTGGAAGGAGCACGCGGCTGTCCGGTGTGCAATGCTTCTCGATACAAGAAGACCGGAAAGAAATCTCCCCAGAAAGTTATATGGTACTTACCGATCACTCCCTGTCTGCAATGTTATTTTGTAGATCCCAAGGAAGCAAAGCTCATGCGTTGGCACGTGGAGAGGAAAAAGCCCGATAATGGAGATGATCCGAAGCTGAGACACCTCGCGGATGCAAGCCAGTGGAGAGCGTTCAACGACGAATATCGATATTTCGCATGTGATACAAGGAACATCATGCTTGGCACGTGTACTGATGGCATGAATCCGTTTGGCAACCAGAACACCAACCATAGCACATGGCCCGTGTTTGTATGGATGTACAACATCCCCCCTGGGTGTGCATGAAGTCGAAGTACATACACATCAGCATGCTAATTCAAGGGCCAAAACAACCGGGAAATAATATTAATCTGTATATGGGGCTACTTCAAGAGGAGTTAGACACGTTATGGAAAACACCGGCCAAGACATGGGACGCCATTAAAGGTGAGTATTTCAATATGAGAGCCGCGCTAATCACGACGGTGCACAACTATCTCGGTTACGGACATGTCATAGGCCAGGTGTGCCACGGATATTGCGGATGCACGCAGTGCATGGATGATATGATGTCTCAGCAGCTAACATCAACGAAAGATGGTGGGTCTGGGAAAATCGTGTACATGGGGCATCGAAGATGGCTCGAGAAGGACGACCCGTGGAGAAACCATGGAGATCTATTCAATGGTGAGGTTGAGCATCGAGGACCTCCACGTAAGCGGAGCGGCGCCAAAATTGATGAGCTGTTGAAAAACTGGGAACAGTGCCCTGCGCCGGGAAAGACGATGAAAAAGGTGCTGGAGCCGCTACTGAAGGTATGGAGGACGAGGTCTATTTTCTAGGACTTGGAATACTGGCACAAACTCAACATGCCTCATTGCCTTGATGAAATGCATATCTGTAAGAATGTCCTTGAGAGCTTGCTTGCGACACTGATGAACATGCCGGATAAGACCAAGGATGGGCCGAAGGCAAGAAAAGACTTGCAAGATTTGAAAATCAGGGCAGATATGCACATGCCGCCCTGTAAAAAGTCAGAGGAGACAGAGACGGAGATGGAGGCGCGGGAGAAGAAGGGCAAAAAAGTAAAGGAAGAGGATTATTGCCCCCCTTCTTGCTTCACCTTAAGTCTGGCTTAGATCGATCAATTCTTCAAGTGCCTTACCGAAATCAAAGTTAGTTCCAGTTACTGTGGGAAGATAAGCAGATTTCTAGACACGAAGAAGAAAAGGTTCAGCGGGATGAAGTCCCATGACAGCTGTCATGTGATGATGATGCAGATACTATCTGTTGCCCTTAGAGGGATAATGGACAAGCACGTCCGTGACACGCTTATTGGTCTCTGCACCTTTTTTGACGTCATCTCTCGAAAGTCGATCAGTGTGAAGCAGCTCCGAAGGCTACAGGAAGAGATCATTGTGATACTAAATGAGCTTGAGATATACTTCCCGCCCGCATTCTTTGATGTCATGGTGCATCTGTGTGTCCATATTGTGGACCACATAATAGACCTAGGGTCGTCATTCCTGCACAACATGATGCCGTTCGAGAGGATGAATGGGGTCATCAAAGGATTTGTTTGTAACATGTCCCATCCTGATGGAAGCATCATCCAGGGCTATCTGACACAAGAGAGCATCTCTTTCTACGAGAATTATCTATATGGCGGAGACCGGCCTGGTGTTGGTTTGCCCGTTAAGAAGCACCTTGGCAGGCTCGAAGGAGAAGGTCACTCCAACGATCGCAGGGAACTGCATATGGCCTACTCAGATTGATGCAATGACTTTGACATAGCAAACTTAGTAGTGCTACATCACCTAGACGTGGTAGATCCTTTCGTGACACTGCACAAAGAAACCATCACAAAGAAGTATCGTGACCGGGGGCTATGCAGGATGAACGCCGAAGTTATTAGAGAGCACAACTTCACTTTCCTGCATTGGTTCAAAGAGCATATTCTTTCTAATCCCCTGGAAGAGGGCTCTAAGGACGAATTGCTCATATACGCCTTAGCACATGGCCCTGCGGCCAACCTCGCGACCTATCAGGCATATGATATCAATGGATACACGTTCTACACGGAGGCCAAAGATATGAACAGTGATTTTCAGAACTCAGGGGTGACGATGGAATGCATGACCGGCGACAACGTCGGCGCCGCAACTGAGAGATTCTACAAAAGGGTCGAGGAGATCTGGGAGCTTGACTACTCTGGACGGCACAATGCGATGATGTTCCATGTCAGATGGGCTAAGAATATCGAAAGAGAAAACTGGTATTTCACTACCATGTCTATACCCGACGCCAAGAGCGCTACCGTGAACGCCGCAAAAAACGAGCCATGGGTACACCCTAAGCACGTGACACAATGCTTCTTCATAACTGACCCGAGCGATCCCAGCCGTGTTGTCGCGAGGAGAGGCAAAAGGAACATCATTGGAATGGATGGAGTCACCAACAAGGAAGACTACGACTAGTATGGCAACCTGATGAGGGAAGATGACGATGACGATGAAGTATGCATCAAAAGAAGAATTAATACTACATTACCTAAGAAAGGTCGTACTCTATGGAAAAGGAAAAGTCACAATGAGGAGCTCAATTATTCGTCAACAAACAAGAAGGGAAAGAAGCTCACTCAAAAACAAAAACGTCGACGCTAAGAAACCGTTATCGTTCAAATGATGTAATATATATGTTCCTATTTTGTGTACACACTTAACCGTTATGCATGGGTCAAATGATGTAATATATATGTTCCTATTTTGTATACACACTTAACCGTTATGGGTCAAATGATGCAATATATATCGCCTTAGTTATATACATTGTATCACCTTCCCTTCGTTCCAGCTCTCGGAAAAAAGGAAAAGAAAAGAGAAAGAAGAAAAGAAAAGGAAAATAAAATAAAGGAAAAAATAGAAGAAACAAAAAGGAAAAGAAAAGGAAAAGAAAAGAAAAATAAAGCAAAAAAGAAAAGGAAAAGAAAAGAAAAATAAAATGAAAAAATTAAAACAATAGCAGGAGCGCCGGTTGAAGAAAAGCGTTATACCTACTGGTGATAGCAGTAGCGCGGTTCTGCAACACGCGCTGTAGCTACTTTAGATAGCAGTAGCGCCTTTTCAGAAAACGCGCTATAGCTACCTTAGCTATAGCGCATGTTTTAGAACCGTGCTACTGCTATGTTGACATAACCCCCCGCGCGGGCTTCCCTCCTCTACTTCCTCCCCCAAATCCCCACTCTCTTCTCCCCCTCTCGCCGCCGCCGAAGCCCCTGCCCTCGCCGCGCCCCTGCCTCGAGCGCCGCCAGAGCCCTACCCTCGCCCTCCCGGAGTCTTTGCCTCCTCCTCCTCCTCGACCTCGCCGGTGTCGTATCCCCCGACCCCACCTTGCCTCCAACCCGCCTCGGTGCCGCCGTCTTCCCCGACCCCATCTCTCTCTGCCCTCTGTAAGCCCTCTCCCCTCCCCTCTTCTCTGCTCTTTGCTCTCTCTCTCTCTCTCTCTCTCTCTCTTTCTCTCTCTATCTGTCCCTCTGCCATATGAACCCTAGCTATTTAGCGCTAGTTAGTATGAATTAGTATGAACCCTAGGCTATTTTTTAGTGCTAGTTAGTATGAATTGTTGCTATTTAAAAAAATAGAATTAGTATCAAGCCTAGTTAATTAGGTAGTATGAACCCTAGTTAAAAAAACCTAGGACAAATTAGTGGCTATTTTTTAGTGGTAGTTATTATGAACCCTAGGTTTCAAACTATTGCTATTTTTTAGTATGAACCCTAGTTTCAAATTAGGACAAAAATTAGCTAGGTTTTTAAATTAGGACAGAAATTTATCTAGGTTTCAAATTAGGACAAAAATTTAGGTAGGTTTGGAATTAGGACAGAAATTTAGGTACGTTTCAAATTATGACAGAAATTTGACAAGCACTGAATTTACTATCAAATTTGACAAGTGCTAAAGTTAGTTTCAAATATTGTGAAGAAAAAGGACTTCTTGCATTTTTCTTCAAGTTCTATATTTTTCTTGCTGTTATATGCAAATTTGAAGTGGACATGTGGTTTCGACATGTGTGATTTGGAAAATGATGGTTATGTGCAGGGTAAATGATCCGAGCGGCCTATGTTTCACCGGAATGTTGATTCATTTCCGTTCCGGTGAATTTCAGGCGCTCGATATGTCCACTTTTTAGCAAAGGTCATGCTGAAATTTCTCGTGAATTTTGGCATGACTTGTGCTAGAAAGTAGGCATATCGAGTGCCGGGATTTGCTGCGACGAGAATGAAACGGCATTTCGGCAAACCATAGACCTTTTTTTATGTCATTACTCATTTAATTATAGTTTAAGAATTAAACGAGAAGACTTAATCGTAGGAAACATGTCGAACAACGAAGAAACCGAGCCTTCTGACCACGATGCAGACGAGATGGATTATGAGGGTGAACAAAACTACCTCGACTTTTTGGCTGCTAAGCACAGTCAAGGTTTGCAGGGCGGCCTCGATGATGGTACTGACGCCGACATCAACACAGATGGCGGGGAAGGTACCGACGTCGAAGCCGCTAACGAAAAGAAGAAGCAGAAGAAGCAGAGGATACGAAAACCTAACAAACTCGTCATCGGACGACTGGTGATCACAAAGATGGCCCCTGGCAAGTTTGAGCCATTAGAGCCGGAAGAACCTCACAAGTGCTACAGGAACCAAGTCAGATGCATCCTACGGGAATGCGCGAGCATCAACGACGATGACTTAAGGGGTAAAGAACATTTAAAGCAGTTGCTCCCAACGAAGCTGTACAAGAGATTCCAGTTCCCCGACCAGGATGACCACATAGAACACCCGTGGGATGATCCGAAGATGAAAAAGATTAACAATCACGCCATGGGCATGTGCAGCAATGATTTGGCCTCCCAGAAAGGCAGGGTGAAATGAGCTATTGAGGCTAAGGAACCCCTATCCAAGATTCTGGAGGAATATCCGACACTTACGGAAGAGGAGTTCCAAAAGTTTAAGGACACTTGCGCTACCGAGGCAGCCAAGGCTAAGGCTGCGAAATTCAAGAGCCTTCAGCAAATGAACACGGGGAACCAATGCCTCGGAAGCCGTGGCTACCTTGGCAAAAGGCCCATATGGGATAAGTAGGACGTGGAACATGAAGCCGCGGGTCTCCCAGACCCCTTCGTGAAATTCACTGCCCCCTTGGAGCGTGACTTCATCAGGTCCCGCTACAAGTGGGACAAGGAAAAGAAGGTTTTTACACAGACCCAATCACGAGGAAATTGGAAAGAATACTGGTAATTATTCTTTTACCACACCTTACATTTAGCTTCTGATCAAGTCAACTACACATTCGTACATGGTTCACGTTCTTTTTCCAGGAGAAGCAACACACGCTTGCAGCCGAAAGTGAGTCTTCGTCGATGAGGCCCAAGTGGGACACCCCTCTCAACTGGGCCTTGAACGAACTTAAGGAACTCCCTTTGGACCAGCGGCCGCAATATGGACGTGTGCACTGCGCCGGAGATGGCACCACGTGGAAGGTCTTTTACAACGAGGGCCCAGAGGCCAAGAAGCAGAAAAAGAAGTTCAGTCAGGAAGACATCGACAAGAAGGTGAAGCTTGCGTTCGAGAAAAAAGCAGCTGCGGACGTGAAAAAAGCAGCTGAGGAGAAAAATGAGTTGCTCAAGCAGGCAGTCGATGCAGCTTTAGCTGCCTGCAGAAATGATTTCGCTACTAACTTGATCCCGGCTATCATCAACTGGACGAAGGAAAATCCAGGCAAGATGGTAGATGATTTCCCCATGCCCAGTTTCGTCGAGAGTAACTCGGTGAACATCACAACCGCACCATCACCTACTCACGCAACCGCGCATGCTCCCGCACCCGCTGATAGCAGCCCGTCCTCAGTCTCTGGCACACTAGGCGGGCCTTCATCTTTGGCTGAGCTCGACGCCCTCATGGTAATTATACGTCGCACCAACATATATCTAGAATATTCTGTTTTCCTTGCCTTTCGGATGTTTTATGCCGCAGACATGTCTTCCCAGGCCCATGAAACCCCGTGCACCGTACTCTACTTGATCAAAGGCCAGAAGGTGGACGTGGAAAAGGCGGTGATAACGAAGCCCTTGGAACTCATGTTCCACGGCCAGCCGATCCCCGCTGGCCACTTCAGGGTTACCTTGTCGAGTGTGAAATCGGGGCACGAGGATTTGCCTTCTCCAGTATGGCTCGGGGGAGAGGAGGACGAGACCCCAATGCGGCTTGGAAACTGCAAGGGTTGGATGCTGCTATGGCAGAAGAATCTTCTTCGTTTGGAGGCGACCGAGAGCACACCAATAACCACACATCAGCAAGCAGGTATGAACACCACCACCCCGCCTACGCAATTACCAGCGCCTGTAGTGCCGAGTGAGAGCGGCGGACGACGCGAGGAAGGGGTCCAATAGTGGCTGATGTAATCGCCCCCGTAGAACAAAGAATGGATGATGAGATGGACGAGGATGACCCTCTTCGGTTCCTCAATACAGGCGCCTACGATGACGACTTAGAAATGATGGGTCAGCTATATGACGAGTCGGGCTATCAGCATGCTGATGAGGAGATGGATGATGTGCCCGGGCAGGAACGTCCTAGCAGGGTTGATTGCAAGAAGTCTCTCTTCATGCAATCCTCACAAGACACACCTGAAGATGCCACCTCAATGCAGGCTCAACTAGCCGAGGGTCGTACAATGCTTAGCCCGACAACACTCGGCAGGGGTTAAGGAAGGGTCTGGAAGGTCAGCCCAAGAAAAAGGAGCGAAAGAGACCGTCGAAGAAAGGCTCTACTGCCTACAAACAAGCCAGAGCACATAGCAGCCAGATGGCGGATTTTAAAGAGCGTGTACCCGTCAAAGGTGCGGCCATGTTCCATGTCACAGGCCAGCCGATCCTACTGCCGAAACCGCTGGAGGCCATATCAGGGGATCTCAGGAGACTGCATGACCATGTGCGGTCGACTGAGATAAGCCTACTAGCCTCGAAGGATCCAGGATATCCGACATACGCGGCTCGTGTGCCTGAGGGGAAGTGCTACGTCGACACATGGCCGGTGGAGGTGTTTTTCCTACGGTTTGACCATATCTTCAAGATGTTTCTGACAAGGCGGCTCGATTTTACAATTGTCCGCCTTTTTGCGCTACATATGAGCTCCGTCATGAAGAGAGAACAAGTCTCGGAAATCTGTGTGGCAGATCCATACTACATGTACGAGTCCTTCTTGAGTCTCGGCGACTTTGAGCGTAAAACTGCTAGGGAGTACCTTGAAACTTCATGATAAGGAATGAGGAGCAGGAAATTGTCCTCCTGGCTTATCATCCAAGGTAAGTTAGTGCAACAGCTTCGCATGACAAGTAGAAGCAATGATCATATCTGCAAGTGGGTAGAGATGACTTCTTTCGCATCCAGAGGGGCATTGCGACGATCATCATGAAAGAAGTCGTCAAAAAGAAGGGCATGTTCCACCACGACCCTATATCGCGAGTTGATGTCCGAACTCGCATAGGCATGCAACATCAGGACCTCACGCTGTTCAAGAAGCTAGGGTGCATCCTCGATGATATGGATGGATGGAAGTTCTAGTGATTTACGATGCCGATGATGATGTGTCGGTTGAACTTGTATACTTTCTGTAGCGAAGAAACTTTGTGATGTCCAGAGTCCCTGCCGAACTTATGTCATGCTACTTTGTTAGTTTGGGTACGATGACCTATGTACCTCTAGTTAATTAGTTTGCGTACGATGAAACTGCGTTGATTATTTATGTTTACTATATGTTGCATCTATTTGCTAACCCTTTCTTTTTTGTGTTGCTCGAGTATATTTTGTTGCATATGATTGTACATTCTCTTGATGAAGATGCATCTCTAACAGGTACCTAGATCCTTGATGGCGAAGAAGCAGTGCTATGTCGTGTACACAGGGAAGGTTCCGGGAGTGTACGACGAGTGGCCCGAGTGTCAGGCGCAAGTGGAGCGGTTCTCGGGCGCCAGCCAAAGGGTTCAAAAGCAGACAAGAAGCAGAAGCTAGTTACTTGAGGTTCACGCTAGCATGAGAGAAGACTCATAACCGCCGCCTCATGTACTGCATAGTTCCGCTCTTACTCATAGTGATAGATCTTCTCGTGTATATCATTGTTTAGATGGATGACGATGTAGTTGCAAGTATTCGAGACTTGTATCGCTATTTCGAGATGATGACGAGAGACCACTTTGTGTTGGATGATGATTATGATGATGACATGATTTGATGAGACTATTTGTATGTGTATGCTATGATTACATTTGTATGTGTATGATATATATGCTAGAGATTATTGTATAAAGCCTGTACAAATACAAATGAAATATGCAGGAAAAAAATCAAAAACTAATAAAAATAGCAGTAGCAAGGGGTATGAAGTTAGCAGCAGCGTGCACTTAGCAGTAGCGCTGCTTAAGGAAAAGCGCTAAAGCTATTAGCAGTAGCGCATTTCAGTGAAGCTCGCTACTGCTACCCATATGTAGCAGTAGCGCGGTTCAGAACGTGCTGCTGCTAAAAGTTAGTTGTAGCGCCGTATTAGTAGCGCGGGTCCCCGCGCTGCTAATAGCCCATAGACCCGCGCTACTGCTAGGCTTTTCCCTAGTAGTGGAGTCACATACCAAGGAGCAATCCCCAAAACAATTGCGAAAATGGAGCTCCGAGCAAAGAGATCGAAAATCTCATGTTTGGGAGCAAGAACACGAGAGAGAGAGAGAGCAACCAGGATTTTTTTGTAGAGGTAATAGATGAAGTGGGCTGATGGGATAAGTGTGTGGGCCCTTATGGGCTCCACAAGGCACGTTGGCGCGCCCTAGGGGTGGACGCACCCTAGTGCCCTGTGAGCACGAGGGGCATCCCCCAGGGTTGTGTTTACTGCCAGAAATTCTTATATATTCTAGAAAAAATCATGTTAAAATTTTACATCATTCTAAGCACTTCTATTTTTGGGCCATTTTTTTATTGTACGAATAATTCAAAAAACAGGATAATCATGGCATTTTATTTTATTTAACTAGAAATAACAGAGGACAAACAGTAGGTACAGAAAGTTGAACTTACTAAATTCATCGACCTCATACCCCTAAAAAAGAATCCATTAATAAGGTTCATCAAGTCTTATTAACAAACTATTTCTGAGTAACTTGAAACCGAAGAATCTTCGTATAACACTAGGTTACCTCAACGGGGATATGCATCTCCCTATAATAAGAGTTTCATATTTCTTTGTGACAGAAGGAAGAGGGAATTGAAAACCTCCAATAGTAATTGTTGAAACCTTTTCAATACAATTGATACCATTCACTTGGAATTGTTTCTTCGGAAAGTGCACCGTATCCTCATTACCATTGATATGAAAAGTGACCTTGATTTTGTTGCAATCAATAACAGCCCCTGCAGTATTCAAAAAGGGTCTACCAAGGATAATCGACATGTTGTCGTCCTCGGGCATATCAAGTATAACAAAGTCTGTTAAGATCGTAACATTTGCAACTACAACAAGCACATCCTCACAAATACCGATAGCTATGGCAGTTGATTTATCAGCCATTTGCAATGATATTTTAGTAGGTGTGAATTTATTCAAATCAAATCTTCTATATAAAGAGAAAGGCATAACACTAACACCGGCTCCCAAATCACATAAAGCAGTTTTGACAAAGTTTCTTTTAATGGAGCACGGTATAGTAGGTATTCCTGGATCTCCTAGTTTCTTAGGTACTCCATCCCTAAAAGAATAATTTGCAAGCATGGTGCAAATTTCAGCTTCAAGTATCTTTCTTTTATTAGTGACAATATCTTTCATATATTTAGCATATGGGGCCATCTTCAAAATATCAGTCAAACGAGTATGCAAAAAGACTGGCATAAGCATTTCAGCAAAGCATTCAAATTCTTCCTCATCCTTGTTCTTAGGTGGAGTATTAGGAAAAGGCATGGGTTTCTGGACCCATGATTCTCTTTCTTTACCATGTTTTCTCGCAATGAAATCTCTCTTATCATATCATTTATTCTTTGGAGGTGGGTTATCAGGATCAACAACTGGTTGAGCTTCATCATGAACATCATCATTATCATTATCACTAATTAAATGTTCATCACCAGATTGTGTCTCAGCATCAGAAATATAAACATCATTACTATTCTTAGGAGGTTTTTCTACCTAGGTTCACTAGAAGCATGCATAGTTCTATCATTTTTCTTTTTTTTCTTCTTAGATGGACTAGGTGCATCAATATTAATTCTCTGAGAATCTTGTTCAATTCTTTTAGGATGACCTTCAGCATAAGGTGGCTACTGAGTCATTTTACCTCCTCTAGTCATTACTCTAACGGCATGATCATTCATATTATTATTCATCTCATTAAGCAAATCATTTTGAGACTTAGCAAGTTATTCTAACTAAGTTTGGACCATGGATGCATGTTTACCTAGACCCTTAACATCATTAGCAATTCTGATAATTAAGTCACTCAAACGATCAATCATGAAAGCATTATGTTTAAATTGCTTGGTAACATACATATTAAAGTGTTCTTGCTTAACAATGTAATCAAATTCATCCAGGCATTGACTAGTAGAATTATTATAAGGAATATCACCTTCATAAAATCTTATAAGAGAATTTACCTCTACTACTCGTGTCGGGGTATTGAGTCCATGTATTTCTTCAATAGGTGGTAAATTCTTAACATCTTCAGCTTTAATACCCTTTTCTTTCATAGATTTTTTTTGTCTCTTGCATATCTTCAGGACTGAGAAATAGAATACCCCCCAAGCTTGAGGGAGATTCTCTTCTTCAATTTGCACAAAGTTAAATATTTCCTGTAAGGCAGCTTGTTTCTTATGATCAGGAAAATATTTTTCAGAGAAGTAATATATCATATCCTGGGGACTACGCACACAACCAGGAGCAAGAGTATTAAACCATATCTTAGCATCACCCTTTAATGAAAAAGGAAACAACTTAAGGATATAGTAGTAGCGATTTTTTTCCTCGTGAGCAAATAGGGTGGCTACATCATTCAATTTAGTAAGATGTGCCACAATAGTTTCAGATTCATAACCATGAAAAGGATTAGATTCAACCAAAGTAATTAACTTACGATCGACAGAGAATTCATAATCCTTATCAGTAACAAAGATAGGTGAGGTAGCAAATTTAGGATCATATTTCATTCTTGCATTCAGAGATATTTCTTTCAGCTTACATAGTAGTTTCTTGAGATCCTCTCTATCATTACAAGCAAGAAATTCTCTAGTTATCTCCTCACCCATAACATAACCCTCAGGTATCTTAGGCATTTCAATTCTCGGAGAGCTAGGTCTAATAGGTGAATCATAAATTTCATCAGTTTTAGCATTTTCAAATTCTTTAGCTTTACTAAGTTGTTCATCAAGAAATTCACCTAGTGGCTTAGTTTCATTAAGCAAAGTACTAGCATCATTCATAGTAGAAGTAGCATCATCAATTACTTGTGACATATCAGGATTAATAGCAGGTGGTGGTGTCGCAAGCCTACTCAAAACAGAAGGTGAATCAAGTGCAGAGCTAGATGTCTGTTCCTTACCTCCCCTCGTCTTAGAGGGAACAATCTTGGTTCTATCATCCTTCAGATTCTTCATAGTGATCAACAGATTTAAATCCCAAGTGACTCAGCAAATTGAGCTATGCTCCCCGGCAACGGCGCTAGAAAAAGGTCTTGATAACCCACAAGTATAGGCGATCACAACAGGTTTCAAGGGTAGAGTATTCAACCCAAATTTGTTGATTCGACACAAGGGGAGCCAAAGAATATTCGCGAGTATTTCCAGTTGAGTTGTCAATTCAACCACACCTAGAGAACTAAATATCTGCAGCAAAGTGAACAGTAGCACAATAATATGTTATTTTGATAGCAGTGGTAACAGTAGCAACAGTAACGGTAATAGTAACAATAGCAGTAGTAGTTTTGTAGTGATTGTAATGGCAACAACAGTAGTAGTAACTTAGCAAAGATCAATATATGAAAAGCATAGGAATTGGATCAGTGATGGATAATTGTGTTGGATGACATTCATCATGTAACAGTCACAACCTAGAGCGACGCAAAACTAGCTCCAATTCATCTATGTAATGTAGGCATGTATTCCGTATATAGTCATACGTGCTTATGATAAGAACTTGCATGACATCTTTTTTCCTACCCTCCCGTCACAGCGGGATCCATAAGAAAACTAAGGGATATTAAGGCCTCCTAACCAGAACAAAGCATTAACATGTAGTGAATACATGAACTCCTCAAACTACGGTAATCACCGGAAAGAATCCCAATTATTGTCACCTTGGGGCATGCGGATCATAACATGTATTAGGTGCTTATAACTTAAAAGATAGGATCAAGAACTCAAATATATTCATGTAAACATAAAGGGTTCAGATCTGAAATCATGGCACTCGGGCACTAGTGACAAGCATTAAGCGTAGCAAAGTCATAGCAACATCTGTCTTAGAACATAGTGGATTCTAGGGATCAAGCCCTAACAAATTGACTCGATTACATGATAAATCTCATCCAACCCCATCACCGTCCAGCAAGCCTACGAAGGAATTACTCACTCCCGGTGGTGAGCATCATGAAATTGGTGATGAAGAAGGGTTGGTGATGATGATGATGATGGCGATGAATAATCCCCCTCTCTGGAGTCCCGAACGGACTCCAGATCTGGCCTCCCGATGAAGAACATGAGGTGGCGGTGGCTTCATATCGTAAAATGTGATGAAACTGCTTCTCTTATTTTTTTTCTCAGGAAATAGGAATTTATAGGCTTGAGATTAGGGCCAGCAAAGCCATGTGGGCCCCACAAGGTACATGGGCGCGCCCAGGGGGTGGCCGCGCCCAAGTGCCTTGTGGGCCACTGGGTGGTCCCCTCCTATGGATCTTTGCTCCAGTATTTTTATACTCCCTGTCCGTCCCAAAATAAGTGTCTTGTAGTATCGAAAGTATGTATAGAGGGGGGTGGGGTGATTAGACTACTTCACCAAATAAAAACCTATCATTTTCCCAATTTTAGTTGTGGGCAGATTTTAGCAATTAGCACAAGTCAAGCAATCAACCTACACATGCAATTCTAAGAGTATGGTAGCGGAATGTAAAACATTGCATATGAAGGCAACGGGAATGGTTTGGAGAAGGCAAACGCAATGGAGACATGAAGATTTTTGGCATGGTTCCGATAGGTGGTGCTATCGTACGTCTACATTGATGGAGACTTCAACCCATTAAGGGTAATGGTTGCACGAGCCCACGTAGGTTTCCACCCATGAAGGTTCCATGAAGAAGCAACCTTGTCTATCACACCATGGCCATCGTCCACGAAGGACTTGCCTCACTCGGGTAGATCTTCACGAAGTAGGCGATCTCCTTGCCCATACAAACTTCTTGGTTCAACTCCACATCACGACGGAGGCTCCCAAGCGACACCTAACCAATCTAGGAGACACCACTCTCCAAAAGGTAATAGACGATGTGTTGATGATGAACTCCTTGCTCTTGTGCTTGAAATGGTAGTCTCCCCAGCACTCAACTCTCTCTCACAGATTTGGCTATGGTGGAAGAAGGATTTGAGTGGAAAGCAACTTGGGGAAGGCTAGAAATCAAGGTTCAAATGGTAGGAACGGAATATCTTGATCTCAACACATGAGTAGGTGGTTCTCTCTCGAAAAATGAATGGTGGAAGTGTAGGCACGTTCTGATGGCTCTCCTCAATGAGGAAGAAGGGGTGGATGGGTATATATAGCCTCCACTAAAAATCCAACCGTTACACACTTTTGACTCATCTCGGTGGCACCGATTAGTTAAACTCGGTGGTACCGATCTGTTAAAAAATATGAACGTTAGTAATCTCGATGGGACCGACTGGAACAACTTGGTGGAACTGATGTGCTAGGGCTTAGGGCAAACCTTGTCTCGGTGGCACCGATTGCATCAACTCGGTGAGACCGAAGTGAAGCAATAAGGCAACAGAGAGTTAGCAAGCCATGTCGATTAGACCGATTGCAAATCTCGGTGAGACAGAAATAATTGCAATGAGTAACAGAGAGTTGGCAAGGCCATCTCGATGGGACCGAGATCCATATCGGTATGACCGAATCGTTAGGGTTTCTGGCAGTGGCTATGTCAAATGAACTCGGTGGCTCCGGATAGAAAGAATCGGTGGGGCCGAGTTTGGAATTAGGGTTTGCACATATTTGGATGGAGAAAGTGGCTGAGGGTTTTGGAGCAATATCACTAAGCACTTTGAGCAAGTAGACCATTAAGCAACACCTCATCCCCTTTTAATAGTATTGGCTTTCCTATGGACTCAATGTGATCTTGGATCACTAAAATAGAAATGAAGAGTCTTGAGCTTTTGCCAATCTTTGTCCTTAGCATTTTGAGGGGTCCACATCTCTATCTCATGCCATGCCAATCATTGAACATCCTGAAATATTTATCTTGAATGGATATTAGTTCAATGAGCTATACGTTATATGAATTACCACCCGTGGATTAGTTGCACTTTCATGTCTCAACCTTAGTACAACTTTGTACTAAAGTTAGTACAAAGTTGAGACAGTTATTTTGGGACGGAGGGAGTATATACCATAAAAATTCTCCAAAAAGTTTCGTCCAATTCCAAGAACTTTTATTTCTGCACAAAAACAACACTATGGTAGTTCTGCTGAAAACAACATCGTGCGGGTTATTTTCAATCAAATCATGGAAATTAGAGTCCAAAACCAGAGCAAAAGTGTTTGGAAAAGTATATACGATGGAGACGTATCAGGCATTAAGCCGGCCGGGCAGCGGAGGGCGGTCAAAGGGCTCTTCTCCCGATGAGCATGCGCAGCGGCGTGCAGACGCGCATCCCGTCAACTCCCATGGCACCTCTTGGCCTATGCGCAGCAGGACCCATGGCATCTCTCGTGCGTCACACACAAATGGTAGATGCATGGACTGGCCATTAATTTACATCACTCACATATTGCATCAAAACTTCAAGTTTTGCCATCGATCTGTAAACACTAATGACAATGACATGCAAATTAATTATTTAAAAGTATTGCACCACAAACTTCTTAGATTCAACTAGGTGGTGAAACCTCCAAGATTCACCTTAAACATGAGGTCAAGCACGTAAGAATCACATTGAACACTTGAAGCTTCAGTTAACACATATAAAACCCCATTAACTTAACAGGTACATAACCCATATGTTCCGAACAATGAAACGCACAACTTCAGCATAAACTAAAATACATAATACAAGTACCGATCTATGTAAATTTGATCTGACGCTGTGCCTTCTTGAGTTTGAGTTTCTTCTTCTGTCTTCTTGATGCTTGCATGAATAGCCTCATCACTTGTCTATATTTTTCTTCTATTAGACCCTGCTTGATAAGATCAATCCGACTCCATAAGGCGTAGCATGCATATGCGTCCCTCGCTGCGTACTCGATCTACTCGTCGCACAATTTCTCATCCCAGCTTTCATGATAGTCCTTTTTCAAACCATTCTTCTTGACGAGGTTGTAGTTATCAACAAGCAATCCGGCGATATTGGCGAGAGAATCAGAACCCTTGGATCCATGCGGGTCAGCCCATTCGACCTGGATGTCCTTGTAATTTCTGACCCTGATGTCCCAGGTGTCGGTGTCAAAATCGGCGGATCTCGGGTAGGGGGTCCCGAGCTGTGGATCTTGGATCGATGGGTAACAGTGAACGCAGAGACGATATTTACCCAGGTTCGGTCCCTCTCGAAGAGGTAAAACTCTACGTACTGCTTGATTATATTGACGTGTGTATACAATGGTTACAGAGTTGATCTACCTCGAGATCGGATGAACTAAACCCTAGATGAGTAGGATGATGGTTCCGGCCTCTATGGACTAAACCCTCTGGTTTATATAGACACCAGGGGTACCTCGGGTTACACATGGTTGGTTACCATAAGGGGATAAACATGCCGACTTCATTATCTTGACTTGGAGGATGCGCCAAGGCTTCGGAGGTTTTCTTCATGAACACGGAGTCGCACATGGCTCCGTCCTTCCAATAAGAGTGGCCCAACTGTCCGGCCCATGAGAAATAGATCGGCAGCCCGAGGACCCCTTAGTCCGGGACTCCCTCGGTAGCCCCCGAACTAGTCTTCGAAGCCAAGATTTGTATGGGAAACGCCAGCCTTGTGGACCAGTTCCTTCTTCCCTTAGTGCTTGCACCAGGTCTTCAGTTACCCTTAATCAAATCTTCACGGGTTGGCTAGCCATGTCCGGCCATGCATTGTCCGGATTATGCCCTGATTCCCGAATTGCATGTATTACTTAGCCTCGAAGGCCAATCGCCTAAGTGTGAATAGTGTCCTCAAGTGACAACTTTCACTGAAAGGTCACGACCGGTGAGTTATGAAAACCTGATTCGTGGTTCGAGGCAGTTTCTTCATTGGCACGTCCCATCAATATGGAGATTGTGCCCCATTTTTAAGGGATATGATCAATGATTTGGGTTATCCCATGCGCGCATAATGACACGATTATATAGAGAAGCGGCGAGGTCTGCGGTGTAGTAAAGGGACCCTTGGGATTACAGTAGCTTATAAAGGGGGAGCGGCCATCAATTTCTTCGTACGTTTTCCACTCCTCCACCGCCATTGCCTTCCCAATCTCCTGAGATCCAAGGCCCAGATCCATTCTTCCTCCAAAAAACTTCCAAGCCATTTCCTCAAATCAGCCATGGCTGGATATGGCTCGAAGGGCAAGTGGGAGGCCTCCTGCGTCACTGAAGACGACATCCAGGAGCTGAAGAGCGCGGGGTATCTCCCGGCCAACGTCGCCCACCGCATCTCGGAGGATGGCCAGGTTGTCCCCACGCCCAGGCCAGGTGAGATGGTGGTGTTCCTTCCCCACTTCATCCGGGGGACGAGAGTTTCCTCTCCACCCTTTCGTCAGGGGTCTCATGTTCTTCTATGGACTAGACTTCCATGACCTTGCCCCAAACTCCTTCTTGCACATCTCAGCTTTCATCATCATTTGTGAAGCCTTCCTCCGAATCCGACCACACTTCGGCATATAGCTAAAGGTTTTTAATGTCATGCTGAAAATAGTGGATGGCCAGCAAGCGGACTGGGGAGGTGATGGTTAGCAAACTCCCCCGGGTTGAGTGGTTGGAAGGCACCTTCATAGACACCATCAAGATCTGGCAAAAGGAGTGGTTTTATATCACAGAGCCTCGCAGCGTGGATTGGGCGACAATCCCCGCCTTCCAATCTGAACCCCCTACGAGGCTGGTCTCGTGGACCAAAAAAGGTCTCGACTGTGGGTCACCAACGGAGGTGTAGTCACTGCAGAAGCGCATCTCCCAGATGATAAAGAAGAAGGTCGAACTGACCAATTTGGTTCAGATCATGCTTCAGCCCCGCCTCCTTCCTTTCCAAGACCGGGCTACCCCCACGTGGTCCTACAAGCCCGAAGACCCCGTCATCGTGCTCCACTTTTACCGCACCACCAACGCCAAGTTGTGGAAGGTGATGTTCAAGCCCCAAAAGGACTGGCCGTCCAAGGAAGAAGACATCGGCCTTGATGCCGCAACCCCTCCTCGGGAGGTATGGCAAGTTTTACTCTTATCTTCGGATTCTGTTCATTTTTGACAAAATGCTTAACTCCTTCCTCCCCCGTCCGCGGAGCTGGCTGCAGAAAGCCAAGCAGATCAATAGCCAAGCCCCGCTACCCGAGGGCCCCAGGACGGCCTTGCTAACATAGATGCTGGCCGTGGCGCCGTACCAGGCGCCGGAGAAGAAGGAGAAGAAGAAAGAAGGCAAGAAGGAGGCCAAAGAAGGCCTCTGCCTCAGAGGACCCCCAGACACTAGATCAGGGGAAATTCAGGCCCCCTCCACCTTTAATGGGGGGTCGGGGCAGGGTAAAGATGGGGAGGAGAGTGGCTCCTCCCGAGCAAAGAAGAGGGCGGCGTCCGAAGACGCCGAGGAGGATCAACCTCCTCCCGCCTAGAAGAGGCAACACAGGGCCAAGGTGGCCTTGTCCGACGACAGCCCGGACTCCGCCGAGGAGTCTGAGGCTTCCTAAGAGGTTCCCCAAAGGAATCCTTGGGTCAAGCCCCCCGCCTAGAGGTATGTATGTGAAGACTCTCCAATGTAGCCAAACTAAGTTCACCATCAACCATGTGCCTATTTTTTAATATTACAGCCTGCCGCGCAACCTCCCCACCAATCGAGTCTCGGAGGGGGATTCTCTGCCAGCAGAGCTAGCGGAGAGCGGGACCACGTCGCGCACCACGCCTCCTTCGGTCATCGAGGAGACCGGGGAGCTGTTGTCCCAAAAACCCCTCCCGAACCGAACACGGGGGGCGGGGGTGATGACATCATGGTCGAGGAGAATACCTCGGCCGCCGAGTACAAGGAGGGGTCTACCCCTCCAGAGAACAAAGAGGGGGAGCCTGGTCAATCCGAGCTCTCCCCCAAAACAGTCCTGAAGCTGCTAAGGCACCAGGAGCCAAACATCCCGGCTGCCACTGCGGGAGGATCCGGGGTAACTCCGCCACCCCAGCCTGCCTTAGAGCGGGCTTCAACTGGGTGGCCGGAAGTGGTGAAGGAGGCACTGACCAACTCCTCCATCATCAAGGAGCAACGTGCCTTGATGGGCATGGTTTTACAAAGCATTCAGTCCGTGGACAATGGGCTGAAAGAGGCTGTCAGCAGCCTTCTGACGGGCTTCAAAGTAAGCCATGTAATTCCCTTTGTCCCTTAATTTTTTCATTTATATAATCATGCAGACATATATACAGTAGCCCCCGAGCCCTGAATGAGTTTGAAAAACTCATGCGGGAGTCAAATAGCTTAAGAGTATAGCTCATAGCCGTACGAAAGCTCCTGAGACTGTGGTCGGGTTTAGAAAATGCTGATGAATTCATGGGGGTCTCATATGTTAGGTGTAATGTGCAGGCATCTTCCTCAGCGGTGACTGCCCAGACCAAAGAATGGGCTGAGCTCAATCGAAAGCTCAAGAGCTCCGATGACAAGCTTGATCAGATTAACAAGCAGTTCGACGAAGCGCAAGGTAAGTCCAAACTGGACTGCTTAATACTGCCCTTCACTAATGCAACTTTTTTGGGGTAAACCCAAAGTGGCTAATGCCTATAATTACTGCAGCTATTACCGCGAAGGTCGAGAACCTCAAGGCTGAGCTGCAAAAGGCTCGGTAGGAAGCTACAGAGTAGAAAGCGGCGGCCGAACGGGCGGCCGCCGAACTAAAGACGGTGAAGACCGCCAGCGAGAAACATGAGGCCAGAGTGGCCGAGGTACAGCAGGAGCTCAAGGATGCTGTCACAAAATGTGAGGACCTTGAGGAAAAAAGTAAGGATCAGGCCTCCGGGCTGACCTCGTTGAGGTCGGCAATCAAAGTGGAGTGGGTGAAGACGCGAGGCAATGAAGAAGAGCTCCGCAAGGTCAAGTTTATTGCGGATGGTAAGCCCTACTTACTGCAAAGTGTCTTTGGTGGTAATAGGTTCACTTTGCTCACGCGAGTATGGCATTCCCCAGGCGCCTTTGCGGATCTCCCGAGGAGTGCGGCAGATGCGGCGAGGTACTTCTCATCCCAGGAGGGCCGAGTCAAGCAAAGGTTGTTTTGGGCGCAGTTCCAAGCAGATAAAGCCGCTGATGGAGTTGCATCGGATGGCGGAGCCAGCGATGAAGGACCTCTACGTGAAATTGTGGCCTTCAGAGTCGCTGCCGAGCAGCTACTTCGGCCTGGTGAAGAGGTTGTGCGATGCCATGCCCCGGATTGACGTCTGGAAGTGTTTAGTAACCATCGAGGGAGCTCGGATGGCCTTCGGCAAGACCATGGTGCACTGGCCGAAGATCAAGCTAGCCGAGATGGCCAGCGGGCCGCCGCCCCCTGGGAAGGAGCATAGGCGCCCCGAGCAATATTTTCCCATCGTGATGGATAGTGCTCGGGCAATAGAGGCCGAGTGCTCTAAAGATGTAATTTATGAGTGAATGTACTATCGTTTATCCGAGCAAGTTGAAACTTTTGCTGCTTAACAATGCAGCAAGTTGTCATGATTTACTATGCTCTGTTTAATTATTTGGGATAATTGGTTGTGTACCCTTAGTTGTGTTCCCCTTGTCAGGATTGCCCCTAATTTCTGAAAACACATGGTCTTGCCCAACCCACTTTGGTCGTCTTGTCCTATTGCCCTTTGGCAGTTTTAATGCCACTTTGAAAACTTCATAACTAATTCATAGTAAATCAGAAAAATGCTAATAAGATACCAAAATGTTTGGAAAAACATCACCTGTATGTCAATGTCACTTGCATTCATGAAAAAAGTGTTGGTAAGTGCCCATCTGAGTTTTAGCTCTTATGATACCACCATGAACAGTAAAATCTAAAAAAATTCAAAAAATTCAAAAAAAGGTTGGTGGCAAAGAATGACAAATGTTTTAAGTGCTTGCCAAGTTTCATCATGGAATGACATTCATGGAAGTTGTGGCAAAAAAACAATCAACACTCAAAAATAGATTTTTTTTGGCCACGACTTCCATGAATGTCATTCCCTGATGAAACTTGGCAAGCACTTAAAACATTTTTCATTCTTTGCCAGCAATTTTTTTGAATTTTTTGAATTCTTTTAAATTTTACTGTTCATGGTGGTATCATAAGAGCTAAAACTCAGATGGGCACTTACCAACACTTTTTTCATGAATGCAAGTGACATTGACATACAGGTGATGTTTTTCCAAACATTTTTGTATCTTATTTGCATTTTTCTGATTTAGTATGAATTAGTTATGAAGTTTTGAAAGTGACGGTCAAATTGTCAAAGGGCAAAAGCACAAGACGACCAAAGTGGGTTGGGCAAGACCACGTGTTTTGAAAAACTAGGGGCAATCTTGATGAGGGGGACACAACTAAGGGTATAAAACCAATTATCCCTAATTATTTTGACTCCTGTGCGGCCATTTTAAACTAAAAGTTACCAGTCATCTGCTTCAACCCCCTTGTAGATACTACAAAAGGTGTTTATTCCTTAACACTTTAACCCTTAGCCGATGTCTCGGTGTCCGGAGGCGGTAGTGTGTAGGGGAAATGAGGCAATTATACTATACGAATTTAATGCTTTCACTTAGCCATAGGAGCTTGACTGTGGGAGCTAGTGACTAGCCCCCAGTGTTTTGTGATGCTCGGCTGTGCCGAGGTTGACAACATCATCACTTGGCTTCTGTGACAGCAACCCTTCGTGTGACATGGAATAATCTTCATCGATTTTTAGTTTGACACCTGTCATCAGATCGTCGACCAGTTCTCGCTTATTATGATAGTTAGGTTTCGGCTTTCTCCACTGAGGTACTTAACCAGACGAGCTAGAAGTACAATCGCATTGGTTCTACCTTTACCCTCCTAGCCAAAAAATGCAGAACGTAAGAGGGTAAGCACAGGAGCCTGGCAACCCAACTATTGACCAAAGACATAATTCGGAGCCGATTCATATAATGCAATATCCGAGATGCTGAGCACGTAAGATAGAGATAGTGCCGGAATGATGCTTGGGGAGGGTTTTCTAGCCGAGCCCCCGGTTTATTAGCCGATCGCATCTAAAACATGTATCGAACGAGTTTGTTTCGGCATGAAAAAAAAGGGGAAAGAGATATGCGACATATACATCTGCAATGGGACCGTAATGGTGGTCTTTATTTTCGATGAATGTGTGATGTCCAACCGTACAATTCAAACTGTCGAAGCAACTATTACAGATACTTTGAAAAAATATAAATACTAGAGGGATGGTTTACACACGACCTCTATGAGTGGTTTGACGTCCCTACTGCGCCCTGCTGCATGTCTGTGCCTTCACTCTGTGGGATTGTTCCATAGAAAGGAGAAATGGATATCGGCAGATGGGCCCTTAAGAAAGGGCCTTGAGAATCTGCCGCAGTATATCAGCTTTACGCTAATTAGACCCTAGATGATACCTGGTAATGTTCCGAAGACATGTTTGGCCATAGTTTGGTCGAGCAGAATAGTTGATCCTTCGATTTTTTTGCCCCCACAGCTTCCCATGGAATTTTGAGTGCGAAATGGTGTACCCAAGGTATGTTTTTCATGGCTGAAGAAGTTGTGTTATGGGGGACGTACCCTATTTAGGGCAAGCACTTGGAGGCTTCGGAAGTGGTACTGTAGCTCGAGCTCGTTTGTGTGCGTCTAGCGCCTTGATGTGAGCCTAGGTCTTCGATGCCCCTTTGACGGCCTGTACTTCGGCTGCTAGAGCTGCTGTGTGCTCCTTAGTTCGGAGCGAGCACTTGGTGTTACCACTAATGGTGATAACGCCATTGGGTCCGGGCATCTTGAGCTTTAGATATGCATAGTGCGGGATGACGTTGAAGCGAGCGAACGTTGTACGGCCGAGAAGTGAGTGATAGTCGCTGTGGAAAGGGACGATGTCGAAGATCTAGTCTTCGCTACGGAAGTTGTCGGGCGAGCCGAACACTACTTCCAAGGTGACAGTGCCCGAGCAGCATGCTTTGGTGCCAGGGATTACTCCTTTAAAGGTGGTGTTGCTAGATTTGATCCTTGATGGATTGATTCCCATCTTCCTTACTGTATCTGAGTAAATCAGATTGAGGCTGCTGCCTCCATCCATAAGGACTCTGGTGAGGTGGTATCTGTCCACGATGGGGTCGAGCACCAGAGCCGCCATTCGTCCGTGACGGATGCTGGTCGGATGGTCTTTGCGGTCGAAGGTCATTGGGCAAGCCGACCACGGGTTGTATTTCGGGGCCACCGGCTCTAAGGCGTAGACATCCCGGAGCGCATGCTTCCATTCCTTCTTGGGTATGTGTGTGACATAGATCATGTTCACAGTTTTGACCTTAGGAGGGAACTGCTTCTGGCTTCCATTGTTTGGCCCGTGAGGCTCATCATCGTCCTCGCTGCGGGGACCCTTGCCTTGCTCCTCGGCTGTAAGCTTGCCAGCCTGTTTGATCACCCAATAGTTACGGTTCGTGTGGTAGGCGGGCTTGTCTGAGGTGGCGTTGATCTGGCAGGGTCTATCCAAGATTTTGTCCAACGCGGTCGGGGCATCCCTGTTCCCTTTAGAGGGCTTTTTCTGTTGTCCTGATTTTGAGTTGCTGAATCCGGCATTCACTGCCGTGTCATCAGCTTCACTGCCGTTGTGCCGGCGCTTATTCTTGTTGCGCCATGGTTTCCTGTTTTCATCCCAGACTTCAGAGGTGCCGGGTTCGTTCGGGTGGTTGCTTCTATGAGCTAACCAACTATCTTCGCCCACGCAAAAGCGGGTCATGAGAGAGGTGAGTGCCAACATTGTTTTCAGCTTATCTTGGACGAGCTGGCGGGCGAGCCATTCATCCCGGATACTGTGCCTGAAAGCGGCTATTGCCTCAACATCCGGACAGTCGACGATCTAGTTTTTCTTGGTCAAGAACCGATTCCAGAATTGTCGGGCTGACTCCCCGGGCTTTTGGACAACGTGTCTCAAGTCGTCGCGGAGGCCGAACATAGATGCCTTGAAAGTTAGCTCAGAATGCATCCTCGGGTTCTTCCCATCTCCCAATGGAGTTTTCGGGGAGGCTGTTCAACCCGTGCCTGGCCGGTCCTTTAAGCTTTAGTGGTAAATATTTGATGGCATGCAGATCGTCTCCTTGGGCCATATGAATGTGGAGGAGAAAGTCTTCGATTCATACGACTGGGTCTGTTGTCCCATCGTATTGTTTGATGTTGACGAGTTTAAACCCTTCGAGGAACTGATGTTGCATCACCTCGTCTGTGAAACACATTGGGTGTGTGGCGCCCCTAACTCGGGCCACGTCGTGCAGGAGATCAGCTGTCATCCGGGCACGGTGCCGCTCCCGGGATCTGTCGTTTCTGTCGTGCCAGGTGAAACGTCTCCAACGTATCTATAATTTTTTATTGTTCCATGCTATTATATTATCCATCTTGGATGTTTTATATGCATTAACATGCTATTTTATAGCATTTTTTGGGACTAACCTATTAACCTAGTGCCCAGTGCCAGTTGCTGTTTTTTCCTTCTTTTTGTCTTCTACAGAAAATCAATACCAAACGGAGTCCAAACGGAACAAAACTTTTTGAGGATTTTTCTTGGACAAGAAGAAAACCACGGAGCTTCGGGAAGAGGCCAGAAGACCCACGAGGGGGCCACAAGCCCCGGGGGGTGCCCCCTAGGCTTGTGGGCCCCTCACAGACCTCCTAACTCTAATCTTGTCTCCATAAATACCCAAATATTCCCCTTAAGTCGGGGGGCACACCAAAAATACTTTTCCGCCGCCGCAAGCTTCTGTTCTCATGAGATCCCATCTTGGGGCCTTTTCGGCACTCTGCCGGAGGGGGATTTGATCATGGAGGGCCTCTACATCAACCTTGTTGCCCTTCCGATGATGTGTGAGTAGTTTACCACAGACCGACGGGTCCATAGCTAGTAGCTAGATGGCTTCTACTCTCTCTTTGATCTTCAGTACAATGTTCTCCTCGATATTCTTGGAGATCTATTCAATGTAGTCTTCTTTTGCGGTGCATTTGTTGAGATCCGATGAATTGTGGATTTATGATCAGATTATTTATGAATATTATTTGAGTCTTCTCTGAACTCTTTTATGCATGATGAAGATAGCTTTGTATTTCTCTCGGATCAATCGATTTGGTTTGGCCAGCTAGATTGGTTTTTCTTGCAATGGGAGAGGTGCTTTGTGATGGGTTCAATCTTGCGGTGTCCTCACCTAGTGACAGTAGGGGTAGCGAGGCACGTATTTGTATTGTTGCCATTAAGGATAAAAAGATGGGTTTTTACCATATTGATTGGATCTATCCCTCTACATCATGTCATCTTGCTTAAGGCGTTACTCCGTTCTTGTTAACTTAATTCACTAGATGCATGCTGGATAGTGGTCGATGTGTGGAGTAATAATAGTAGATGCAGGCAGGAGTCGGTTTACTTGTCACGGACGTGATGCCTATATTCATTATCATTACCTTAGATATCATCATAACGTTGCGCTTTTCTATCAATTGCTCAACAGTAATTTGTTTACCCACCGTATGTTTTCTTCAAGAGAGAAGCCTCTAGTGAAACCTATGGCCCCCGGGTCTATTTTCCATCATATATTTTCAGATCAATAAACCAGAAACCCAAAAATACCTTGCTGCAATTTATTTATATTTACTTTAGTTTGCTCTTTTATTTATCTTTTATACCTATCTCTTTTAGATCTCACTCTTGTTCGTGACCGTGAATGGATTGACAACCCCTTTTTCGCGTTGTGTGCAAGTGTTTGTTAGTTTGTGCAGGTGCATATATTGGATACTTGCTTGTGCCTCCTACTGGATTGATACCTTGGTTCTTAACTGAGGTAAATACTTATCTCTACTTTGTTGCATCACCCTTTCCTCTTCAAGGGAAATATCAACGCAAGCTCAAGAAGTAGCAGGAAGAATTTCTAGCGCCGTTGCCGGGGAGGTTCAACATCAAGCCTACCAAGTACCTATCAGAAACTCTCATCTCTTGCACTTACATTATTTGCCATTTTCCTCTGGTTTTCCTCTTCCCCACTTCTAAAATGTTTTCAGAAAAACACAAAAATATTTGCCTTTTTTCGTTTGCCTTTATGTCTTACTTGGGTTGTTTGCTTGTTCACTTGGCATAATTGCATATTTATTCCAAATCAGAAACAAAAATTTTATGGATCCTCATCCACTTGCTAATCTTTTTAAAAGATCCAATTATGATGAACCAATTGCTAGTGAGTTGAGTGCACTAGATTATCTTTATGATGTTTTGCTTGAAATTCATGAATCTGAAAATTGTGATGAAGTGCTAAAAGAAGAAATTTATAAAGTGATTCATGATAGCTCCTTGAATGAAAAGCATGATTGCAATGGTGTTATTATAAATTCTATTAATGTCAATTGTGCTAATAATATGCTAATTTTGCTATGTCCACTACTTATTGCAATGATCATAATAGGGGTGATAATGCTTCTTATGATCTTGAAAATTTATTTAAGCCTCATGATGAATATGTGTGTGATAATATTGAAAGTGGGTTCGGAAGAGTGTCAACTCTAGGTAAAAATAATCCCACATATTTGGAGAGTGTTCAATCTTATGATTTTTTTTATAAAAGTGGGCTTGGAAGGGTCATGACTTTATTTGATAATCTCACTATTTTGGAAGAGTGTCAACTTTGCATGCATGTGGATCATGTAGAGAATATGTTATGTGATAGCTATATTGTTGAATTTGAATGTGATCCCACATGTAATTATTATGAGAGAGGAAAATATGGTCGTAGAAATTTTCATGTCACTAAATTACCTCTTGTTATGTTGAGATTGCTATTGTTTCTTTCTTCTTGCTTGCATATGCTTGTTTTTGCTTATATTGATAATTTGTTTGCTTATAAAATGCCTATGCATAGGAAGTATGTTATACTTAAACTTGTTTTTCACATGCTACATGATGCTCTCTTCGTGTTTCAATTGCTATCTTTCATGTGAGCATCATTAAAATTATCAATGCCTAGCTAAAAGGCTTTAAAGAAAAGCGCTTGTTGGGAGACAACCCAATATTTTTATTTTTTGTTTTTATGTGTTTACAAAATATTACCTCTGTAGTAATTGTGTTTTGGTGTTTTAATTAGTGTTTGAGCCAAGCAAGACCTTTGGGATGCTTTGGTATATCGTTGATTTGATTTTGATGAAAAACAGAAACTTTTGAGTCCAGTAACAGATTTGTTAAAATTCAATGGAGCATGGACAAATTATGAATTATTTACACAAGATTTATATATTAATTTTGTCTGTTGTCCTAAGTTTTCAGAAATTTTGGTGTTACAGAAGTATGACTAATATTCGGGTCTTTACATACTGTTCTGTTTTTGACAGATTCTGTTTTCGATGTATTGTTTGCTTATTTTGATGAATCTATGGGTAGTATCGGGGGGTATGAACCATGGAGAAGTTGAAATACAGTAGATATAACACCAATATAAAATTGGAATGAGTTCACAACAGTACGTAATGGTGGAGATTTGTTTTATCATACTAACGGATCTCACGAGTTTTTTGTTGTGAAGTTTTCAAGTTTTGGGTAAAGATTTGATGGACTACGGAATAAGGAGTGGAAAGAGCCTAAGATTGGGGATGCCCAAGGCACCCCAAGGTAATATTCAAGGGCAACCAAGCATCTAAGCTTGGGGATGCCCCGGATGGCATCCCCTCTTTTGTCTTCAATCCATCGGTAAATTTACTTGAGGCTATATTTTTATTCACCACATGATATGTGTTTTGCTTGGAGTGTCTTGTATTATTTGAGTCTTTGCTTTTTAGTTTGCCACAATCATCCTTGCTGTACACACCTTTCGAGAGGGACACACATTAATCGTGAATTTATTAGAATACTCTATGTGGTTCACCTATATCTTTTGAGCTAGGCAGTTGCTCTAGTGCTTCAGTTATATCTTTTTAGAGCACGACGGTGGTTTTATTTTGTAGAAATTGATGAACTCTCATGATTCACTTATATTATTTTGAGAGTCTTAAAAATAGTATGGCAATTTTCTTAGGTTATGAATTTGGTCCTAATATGATGGGTATCCAAGAGCATTGAATATATGAGAAGTTTGATTCCTTGCATTTGTTTTGATATATAAAGATGGTGATATTAGAGTCATGCTAGTTGGTATTTGTGGATTAGTAGAAATTCTTGTGTTAAGGTTTGTGATTCCCGAAGCATGCACATATGGTCTATTGTTATGCGATGAAGTTAGAGCATGATTTATTTTTGATTGTCTTCCTTATGAGTGGCGGTCGGGGACGAGCGATGGTCTTTTCCTGCCAATCTATCCCCCTAGGAGCATGCGTATTAGTACTTTGCTTGGATGGCTAATAAATTTTTTGCAATAAGTATGTGAGTTCTTTATAACTAATGTTGACTCCATGGATTATACGCACTCTCACCCTTCCACTATTGCTAGCCTCTCTAGTACCGCGCAACTTTCGCCGGTGCATTAAACCCACCATATATCCTTCCTCAAAACAACGACCATACCTACCTATTATGGCATTTCCATAGCCATTCCGAGATATATTGCCATGCAACTTCCACCATTCCGTTTATTATGACACGCACCATCATTGTCATATTGCTTTGCATGATCATGTAGTTGGCATAGTATTTGTGGTTTGGCCACCATTCATATTTTTTATACATGTCATGCTAGATCATTGCACATCCCGGTACACCGCCGGAGGCATTCATATAGAGTCATATCTTTGTTCTAGTATTGAGTTGTAATTCTTGAGTTGTAAGTAAATAAAAGTGTCATGATCATCATTATTAGAGCATTGTCCCATGTGAGGAAAGAATGATGGAGGCTATGATTCCCCCACAAGTCGAGATGAGACTCCGAACTTAAATAAAAAAAGAAAGAGGCCAAAGAGCCCAAAAAGAGAAGAAGAAAAAAGAGAAAAAAGAAAAAAATGAGAGAAAAAGAGAGAAGGGACAATGTTACTATCTTTTTTCCACACTTGTGCTTCAAAGTAGCACCATGTTCTTCATGATAGAGAGTCTCCTATTTTATCACTTTCATATACTAGTAGGGATTTTTCATTATAGAACTTGGCTTGTATATGCCAATGATGGGCTTCCTCAAAATTGTCCTAGGTCTTCGTGAGCAAGCAAGTTGGATGCACACCCACTTAGTTTTCTTTTTGAGCTTTCATACACTTATAGCTCTAGTGCACCCGTTGCATGGCAATCCCTACTCACTTGCATCGATATCAATTGTTGGCGTCTCCATAGCCCATTAATTTTCCTAGTTGATGTGAGACATTCTCCTTTTTTTCTCCTCACAACCTCCACCATACTCTATTCCACCTATAGTGATATATCCACGGCTCACGCTCATGTATTGCGTGACAGTTGAAAAAGCTTGAGAACATTAAGTATGAAATAATTGCTTAGCTTGTCATCGGGGTTGTGCATAATAAATACTTTGTATGATGAAGATAGAGCATGACAAGATTATATGATTTTGTAGGGATAACTTTCTTTAGCCATGATATTTTGAGAAGACATGATTGCTTTATTAGTATGCTTGAAGTATTATTGTTTTTATATCAATATTAAACTTTTGTTTTGAATCTTATGGATCTGAACATTCATGCCACAATAAGAAAAATTACATTGATAAATATGTTAGGTAGCATTCCACATCAAAAATTCTGTTTTTATCACTTACCTACTCGAGGACAAGCAGGAATTAAGCTTGGGGATGCTTGATACGTCTCCAACGTATCTATAATTTTCGATTGTTCCATGCTATTATATTATCCATCTTGGATGTTTTATATGCATTAACATGCTATTTTATATCATTTTTTGGGACTAACCTATTAACCTAGTGCCCAGTGCCAGTTGTTGTTTTTCCTTGTTTTTGTCTTTTACAGAAAATCAATACCAAACGGAGTCTAAACGGAATGAAACTTTTTGAGGATTTTTCTTGGACCAGAAGACAACCACGGAGCTTCTGGAAGAGGCCAGAAGACCCACGAGGGGTCCACAAGCCCTAGGGGCGCGTCCCAGGGGGGCGCCCCCTAGGCTTGTGGGCCCCTCGCAGACCTCCTAACCCTAATCTTGGCTCCATAATACCCAAATATTCCCCTTACATCAGGGGGCACACCAAAAACACTTTTCTGCCGCCACAAGCTTCTGTTCTCGTGAGATCCCATCTTGGGGCCTTTTTCGGCACTCTGCCGGAGGGGAATTTGATAACGGAGGGCCTCTACATCAACCTTGTTGCCCTTCCGATGATGTGTGAGTAGTTTACCACAGACCTACGGGTCCATAGCTAGTAGCTAGATGGCTTCTTCTCTCTCTCTGATCTTCAATACAATGTTCTCCTCGATGTTCTTGGAGATCTATTCGATGTAATCTTCTTTTGCGGTGCGTTTGTTGAGATCCGATGAATTGTGGATTTATGATCAGATTATTTATGAATATTATTTGAGTCTTCTCTGAACTCTTTTATGCATGATGAAGATAGCTTTGTATTTCTCTCTGATCAATCGATTTGGTTTGGCCAACTAGATTGGTTTTTCTTGCAATGGGAGAGGTGCTTTGTGATGGGTTCAATCTTGCGGTGTCCTCACCTAGTGACAGTAGGGGTAGCGAGGCACATATTTGTATTGTTGCCATTAAGGATAAAAACATGGGGTTTTTACCATATTGATTGGATATATCCCTCTACATCATGTCATCTTGCTTAAGGCGTTACTCCATTCTTGTTAACTTAATTCACTAGATGCATGCTGGATAGTGGTCGATGTGTGGAGTAATAATAGTAGATGCAGAATCGTTTCGGTCTACTAATCTCGGACGTGATGTCTATATTCATGATCATTGCCTTAGATATCGTCATAACTTTGCACTTTCTATCAATTGCTCAACAGTAATTTGTTCACCCACCGTATGTGTTCTTTCAAGAGAGAAGCCTCTAGTGAAAACTATGGCCCCCGGGTCTATTTCTCATCATATATTTTCAGATCTATGAAGCGAAAAACCCAAAAATACCTTGCTGCAATTTATTTATATTTATTTTATGTTGCCTTTTACTTATCTTCTATATCTATCTCTATTAGATCTCACTCTTGCTAGTGACCGTGAAGGGATTGACAACCCCTTTTCTGCGTTGTGTGCAAGTGTTTGTCTGTTTGTGCAGGTGCATCTATTGGGGACTTGCTTGTACCTCCTACTGGATTGATACCTTGGTTCTTAACTGAGGGAAATACTTATCTCTACTTTGCTGCATCACCCTTTCCTCTTCAAGGGAAAATTCAACGTAAGCTCAAGAAGTAGCACCAGGCTTGGTATCCGTCCCATCCAGCGGGAGTGTACCCTCTAGATCCATAGATGGATCTTGTTTGACCTGCTCTGGCGGCTAGATCATGCCGTAGGTCATATGGATGCTCCGGCTGCATTGGCTCCTTGCCTCTCCGTCGAGGGAGTGCAGGTGGATTTTTGGCCTCACCAACCATCATGTCTCATCCTCGAGGGGGGCGGTCAGGCTGGTGTGCCTGAGTATGACTGGGGGGGCTTGAGGGCCTCATCGTCGAATTGCGGCAGCAATCGTCGGTGTGGGTAGCTTTTGTTTTGGTTCTGCTGCTCATTGTTGTAGCCTTGCTCGGCTGCTAGGACTTTCGTCCATCTATTTTTGAGAGTAGCTTGGTCGGCCTTTAGCTGATTTTCTTCTTCTTCAAGCTTCAGACAGTGGCTATAAGTTGCTGCTTGAATAGTTCCTGATCCAACGGGTCTTCGGGGACGATGAAATCCTCGGCTCCAAGACTGACCTCCTCTTCGGAGAGAGGAAGGTAGTTGCTATCCTCGGAGTCATTGAGGTCCTCGGGGTTATACTGATCCTCGTGCCCTTCTGAGCAATCAAGTTGCTGTTCGAGGGAAGCACGATCTCTGAGGTCTTCCATATTGTTCGGGGTATCGTTTTCTCCGGTGCCCGTGTTGCTTTCTCTGCCCTTATGCCCCCTGGATCGCCTGCGCTGATGTCAGCATTTGGGTGGCTCATCGTCGGGCTTATCGCCATCCTTTCTGGGGGTGCCATCGCCATTCTTCCTAGTGGTGCTACCACCCTTCTCTTCAGGGGTGTCCACCATGTAGACATCGTAGGTGGAAGTGGCAGTCCACTTTCCCGTGCTGGTAGCGGCTGGGGAGTGTGTCGTATAGGCCATGGCATCAACATCCTCGTCCATGTCATCGGCCTCCTCGGAGGCATAGTCCAGCATATCGGTTAAGTCCTCGATAGTGGCTACTAGCACTACAAAAAAAAATACACTTCCGTGATGATACGTGTTTGTCACAGTAGGTCACGTTTTCTGTCATGCATGTACATCCATGACGATTTTATGACAGAATCAAGATAGTCATACCTGTGTTGTCGTAGAAGTGTTCCATGACAATACAAAAATTATCATCACGGAAGTGTCCACTTCCATGATGATAAATGGCGCGTCATGGAAGCGCTTTCGTCAAGGGTAACCGACACGTGGCATCCACCGTAACGGGTCATCGTTAAGATATCGGGTTCCGGTTTGGATCCGATAACCCGTTAACAGCCCGGACCAATGGGGATTTTCCACGTGTAAAATTCTCATTCACTGGCGGATCCACGTGTCGGCTCAGCGTTGGGACAGTTGTCATCCAACGAATGGTCGGGACGCGCCTATGATACGTCGACACGTAGCTCGGCCCAACAGTGGCCCATTCAGGTCAAAAGGCTGGCCCGTTTGACCTGGTCAAAAGGTAACGACCGGCCCACTTAAAGCCTGATAGCGGCCTGTTTGCATATAGCCCATTTATAGCCCGCTAACGCACAACCCATTATGGCCTATCCGAATTAGGCCCAGTAGCATCATCTGGGCCATCCAATATGATTCCACCCCGTTATAACTTCCGGCCCATGTATGGCCCATGACGTCTTTCAGCCCATATGAGGCCCTTTCTAACTCTTGGCCCACTAACGACCCGTGGTGAAACTGGCCCGTAATGAACAATGTATCACTTTATACCCATTATCGGCCCATTATTCCATTGGGCCATTTCCAGCCCGTGTTATCTTTCGGCCTTCTCAGGGCCCATTTATTCTTGGGCTGATTTACAGCATTCGATTACTTATGGTCCGTTACTGGCCTGTTTCGGTTGTGGGCCAAATTCAGCCCATGGTTAAAGTCGGCCCGTTTGTGGCCCGTTAATCCGTTGGGCTGTTTTCATAGCGTCATCAAATACGGCACATTAACGACCCGTTATGCCTGTCGACAGAAACAAGCCCGTTATACTCATCGGCCTATTAACAGCCCATTATGGTCAGCCCATGAACGGACGATTCCCACTCTAGCCCGTATATGGCCCATAATGGGGTCCGTTATTGGCCCATGTGTGGCCAATCGATCATATGGCCCGTAGAAGGCCCATTGATTCTACGGCCCGTAGAAGACCCATTGTTTCTACGGCCCGTAGAAGGCCCATTGATTCTATGACCCGTAGGAGGCCCATGGTCACTACAGTAGATATGTAGCCCATGCTTATTGTGGCCTAGTTTTAAAAAATAGGTTATTGCGGCCACTAGCAAACCGCGGAAAAAGAATTGCACTAAGTAGAAGCAAACAAATAAACAAGACAACAAGGAAATAAATAACCAAGCAACTTACGCTAGGCTATTACGGCTATTACACATATTACATCCACTGGGCATCAAAGTTCGCCACCAGTGCAAATATGGGGAACAAAGCAGCATATTACATACACTGGTTGTCAAAGTTGGCGACCAGTGTAAATAAACTCCGCAGCAAAACAAGTCCTACACTGAAACCACTTCACAAGAGCCCAAGAAACAATATCTTGGGTATCCACCATGCTGGCAAGACGCTTAGCAAGCTTATTAGCTTTCTCTTGTTTGGCGCTTAAATCCTCCAGCGCTTGCTGTTGCACCAGAAAGTATGCATCTGAATTCTGCAGGGACTTCCTCAGTCCTTCGTCTTCCTGTCGCAGCACATTTGATCGATGTCTTTCAACTTGAAGTTGAGACTCAAGAAGCCGAACTGATTCAGGCAACGAGTTCGAAGAGCTGGTGCCAGCAGTAGTGGCCAGTAACTCGAACACTACATCAAGACAAGACTTTGGGGTTGTCTCACTATCTTGAAGATAGTTTTTATCAGCTTTCTTGGAGACCAACAGGGATGTCTCACTATCTTGAACCTTATCTGCATTACTTCCTTTACCATTGCATAACGGGGTACTCTTCTCCAATATTTTGTCCGCATTCTAAAAGAGAAACAAGCAGACACATCACAGGTTTACCATGTTGTATATGAAACTCATTTTGGTAAACCAGTTCAGTAGTAAGGTGGATAGGATAACAGCATGAAACAAACATATATCTATGTAGTATGGTCATTGTATGGTCTATATCATTCTAGTTTATGTTGCCAAATCAAGATAGAGACAGTTCAAATCATATATGTTTAAGACAAAGCAGCATAGACAGAATATAAGTGTGGGAAACTACACAGCACTAACAACACTTGTAATGTGCATGGCATGAGAACATAACTGTTTATTCAATTGAAACTTAAATCAACATAGAGCAAGTTACAATAGCAAACACGTTAAAGAAACAGGTTTAAAACATACCTGTTGCGCCATTGGAGTTTCAATTGTATCCTTCAAATTTGAAATTAGTTGGTATGAGTAAATACAGTGATGCAAGAGCAAAGGAGTATGAACCATAGCTATGGAACCTGACCTGAGAACAATTCTTCTTTTGCTTTAAGCGTTGACTTGGGGTTCGGAGTGGTGGTCCTCGTGCTTTGGGCACTGCAGTTGCCTTACTAACTGCTCGTGTTTGGGTGCTCTATAGTGGAGACGGTGTTGTGTCAACTGGAACTGGGTTACTGTCTGCTGGGGTTGGGGTTAGAAGGGGTGTAGCTGGTTCTCTGTCCAACTGGGTAGGGGTACAATCTGCGTGAGTCTGGGTTATGTGTGGTGGGGCTGGTTCTTGGGAAAGTACAACCGTGGTTCTATCTGCATCGATGGGTAGCACGATCTTTTCTGAAGACCGTGTTTTGACTCCCATAGATACTGCCATCACCCCCTCCAATTCAAACGGCTGATAAAAAGAGAAGTAATTGGATGTACAGACATTGTATGATAGACAGGTGCAATGGATAGTAGGGAAGAAAAGAGGCCATGAAATAATTCACATTTATGTTGTCTAACGAAACAGGATAGCATAACATAATTTCACATATATGATGGCTAATTAAACAGGATAGCATGACACAATTTCACATATATGATGGCTAACTAAACAGGATAGAATGACATATTTCAAAATATGATGACTATGTAAACAGGATGACATGATATAACTATACGATGTGTCTATTAAAGTGGTTGGCATGCCATAATTCACAAACATGCCGTCGATGGAAACATGATGGCATGATATAATTCACGGATAGAATGACATAATTCAAAATATGATGACTATGTAAACAGGATGAGATGATATAACTATATTATGTCTTTAGAAAATAGGTTGGCATGCCATAATTCAGATACATGATGTCTATGTAAACATCATGGCATGATATAATTCAAATATATGATTTATATACTAAGCAAGTGAGCAGAGGGCAATCGCATATATGATGTGTCAACTAAGCATATGGCATTCAATATTGTGTATATGATGTAAAAACTAAGCATTGCAAGAGAACATATGCATGATATGAGTAATATAACCCTACCAAGTTTGAGCATACACCTCAGGGGAATAATAGGACTGGTCACCTATCTCTGAATCCTCCTCTGAGGAGCTATCTGTAACCAGCAAGATATCTGCTTTAGCAGGTAGCATTGTCTACTCTGAAGACCTTGTTTTCAGTCCATATTTTTCCATCACCAATTCAAATGGCTGATGCACAGGAAGAGCAGTTGAATATACAAACATTGTCAACAAATGGAATACGTAATACAAAAAAAGGATGGCATGATATAATTCACATATATGACACTTGGCTAAACAGCATGGCATTGCATAATTCACATACATAATGCCTTGCAACAAGATAGCATTGCATAATTCACATATATAATGTCTTGCAACAAGATGGCATTGCAAAATTCACATATATGGTAATTAGACACTAAACATGTGGCATTCACACAAAGCATGTCTAAACTAAGAAAATGACATGCCAATGCAAGACACCATATGCACGATATGAGCAATATAACCCTGCCAAGTTAGAGCATGCACCTCGGGGGGGAAATAGGACTGGTCATCTATCTCTGAATCCTCCTCTGAGGAGCTATTCGTAACCAGCAAGACAGGCGCTTCGTCAGATAGCATTGTCTGCTCTGAAGATATTGTTTTCACTCCAGATTTTTCCATGACCGTGTCGAATGGTTGATGCACAAGAAGAGTAATTGAATGTACTAAAATTGTTGACAAATTTAATACGTAATAAAAAAAGGATGGCATGATATAATTCACATATAAGATGATTGGCTAACCAGGATGGCATTGCAAAATTCACATATATGATGCCTGGCTAAACAAGATGGCACTGCATGATTCACATATATGATATAGAAACTAAACATATGGCATTCACACAATGCATGTCTAAACTAAGCAGATGACATATTTTACGTATAAAGTAAGCAATGCAAGGCACCATATGCATGATATGACCAACATTAGCATGCCAAGTTAGAGCAAAAGACCTCAGGGGGTAAATAGGAGTGGTCTGCTCCCTCTGAATCCCCCTCTGAACAGTTATCTTCCTCTTGATTACAGTCTGGAATGGCGGGAGGGGGGGTTGCTTTTGCGCCCACCATGGAGCGACGTCTGCATGAAATTTTATTGCCACACAAGGCTCGTCTCTTTTGTTCTACATTCAGTACCATTGTGTACAATAACTGACATGCATAGAAATAAAACATAGTGAGATTATGTAAGGAGTGCATGCACAAATCCAGAGTGATGGTAGCAAACTGTGGATAGACCCAAAACCAATGATAGCAGGCAGATAATAGCTTCAGTTAAAAAATACAGATAATGTCTCCTTTAATGTTTGTTTCCACCCAACATGAAACTCATAGTAGACACCCGAGATTAACCAGATAGTAGACAGATAGTATTGATTTCTGCCCCAATATGTACCCCACAACCATTTAAAAACTCAAGTTTGAGCATTAGTTTGGACCTGACTCAGAGTCTAATCAGTGAATAGGACAATAAAGTAGCATGTCATCATATTAAGCGATGCATAACGTAAGCAGACACGAAAGAGTGCAACCTCTCTTGCGGATCTGTGTAGTCCTCAAGGTCATCTGCTCAGTTGATGATAGTAATGCGGTTGTCGTGGCTGCTGGCGGCAGGGAAGAAGATCTGAGGCGGCGAAAGACAATCTGGAGGGCGGCTGTGGTGAACCCTTCCATCGTTGGAGCAGCTGAGCTGGGGTGGACCACTGCGCAGCAGGAGCGGGACAAACCACACAAGGTTTTCTTTGACACATATCTGTAACAAAAGTAATTCTTTAAGGGCTTGTTTCAATTGGATGATTCTAACAATGCAGGGATAGGAAATACACAGGAATAGGATATGAATGCACGTGCAAAACAAAGAATTTAAAAACACAGGATTTCTGCCAATCTGGGTGTTTGGTTCACCAGAATTGGAAGATCATAGGAATGCAAAGAAGCATGGTGAGATTAAGTCAAACCATAAGAAAATGTACGGTTATAATGCTATTATGCTACTATCTCTTAGTCTTGTGCTTCATGAATAGGAATTTGAAAAGGAGGACAAGTGGATATTAAAATTCCTACGGTTTTTCTTTCAAGGAGACACTAAAGGAACAAATCCTACAGTTTTCCTTTGCTCCATTCCTTTGAACCAAATGCATGAATAGTAGTACCATAGGAAACTTTCCAATTCCTATGTTTTTCCTTCACTTTTCCTTTCAAGCACTGGCGATTCTAGTAGGCAGGCTTGAGCAAGGAAAAGCCTACACTCAAAAAATGTTTTTGTGCTACTTCTACTACTTTGGACCCATGCCACTACCCTACTAGCTCAACTCCCAGGCACATCTACAAATGCACAGCTCAAACGCGCAGAAATAAATAATGATGGCGTTTAAGAGAGTCCATCACGGATAGCTAAGTTGCCTAGTACCTCACTGCTTGTCATATAGTAGGAGAAACTAATCCTATTTCACATTACTAAGTGTGCTCAGTGGACAATATATATAGCATGTAGAGTAAAAAAGTGATGCAACAAGTGTACAACCTCTTTGGCGAAGCCATGTTGATCTCAGCATGATTGGGTTGGTCGGTGAGGATGCTCTGGCTGATGTGGCTGTTGGAGGAGGGGAAGAAGATCTTAGGCGTCTGGAGATGGAGCCGAGGGTACTGCTCCGTTGTGATGGAGGGTTTCTTTGTTGGAGCAGCTCCGGTGAGTTGTACGACGGCGAGGCTGAAGCAGGACAAGAGAGACAATGTTAACCTGAGTGGAATTCTAATAGCATCTCCAATAGATGATGTAAAATACATACCCACAAAGTGCTAGATGTAAAATACATCAACTGCTCATCTCTGAACTTAACTGTCGAAACTGAATTTAACTATCAAAACTAAATTTTACTGTCGAAACTGAACGCACTAGTAGCAGAAAAGTAGTAGTAGCAGCAGCAGCAGCAGCACGTGCGAGAGCCAGGGCAGCTGGTCGTGTAGCAGCATCTCGGGTAGCAACTGCACGGGCTCGAGCGAGAGCAAGATCTGCTACTCATGCTATAGCAGCGCGAGCAAGAGTAGAGTAGCAGTGCAAGAAAGAGCAAGAGCAGCAGCGCGAGCAAGAGTAGCAATGCGAGCAAGAGCAAGAGCAGACTAGGCAGGGGACCGAGAGCAAGAGCAGAGCAGTGATGCGGCTTGAAGCTACGTCGGTATTTCCCCAAAGAGGAAGGGATGATGCAGCACAGCGGCGGTAGGTATTTCCCTCAGTGATGAAACCAAGGTTATCGAACCAGTAGGAGAACCAAGCAACACTACGTAAACAGCACCTGCACACAAATAACAAATACTCGCAACCCGACGTGTAAAAGGGGTTGTCAATCCCTTTCGGGCAACGGCGCCAAAAATTGGCAAACGGACGTGAGAGAGTAGTAAATATTGATAGATCGAACACCAAATAAAATAAAGTGCAGCAAGGTATTTTTGTATTTTTGGTTTAATAGATCTGAAAATAAAAGTTGCAAATAAAGAAAAGAGCGAATAGCAAAACAGATCTTGAAAGCAAATATATTGGAAAAGAGATCCGGAGGCCGTAGGTTTCACTAGTGGCTTCTCTCGAGAAAAATAGCAAACGGTGGGTGAACAAATTACTGTTGGGCAATTGATAGAACTTCAAATAATCACGACGATATCCAGGCAATGATCATTATATAGGCATCACGTCCAAGATTAGTAGACCGACTCCTGCCTGCATCTACTACTATTACTCCACACATCGACCGCTATCCAACATGCATCTAGTGTATTAAGTTCATGGAGAAACGGAGTAATGCAATAAGAACGATGACATGATGTAGACAAGATCTATTTATGTAGAAATAGACCCCATCATTTTATCCTTAGTAGCAACGATACATATGTGTCGGTTCCCCTTCTGTCACTGGGATCAAGCACCGTAAGATCAAACCCACTACAAAGCACCTATTCCCATTGCAAGATAAATACATCAAGTTGGCCAAACAAAACCAAAATATCGGAGAAGAAATACGAGGCTATAAGCAATCATGCATATAAGAGATCAGAGAAGAATCAAATAACTTTCATGGATAAAAAGATAGATCTGATCATAAACTCAAAGTTCATCGGATCCCAACAAACACACCGCAAAAAGAGTTACATCATATGGATCTCCAAGAGACCATTGTATTGAGAACCAAATGAGAGAGAAAGCCATCTAGCTACTAACAACGGACCCGTAGGTCTACAAAGAACTACTCACGCATCATCGGAGAGGCACGAATGGAAGTGGTGAACCCCTCCATGATGGTGTCTAGATTGGATCTGGCGGTTCTGGACTCTGCGGCGGCTGGAATTGATTTTCGTTGACTCCCCTAGGGTTTCTGGAATATTGGGGTATTTATAGAGCAAAGATGCGGTTCGGGGGGCACCCGAGGTGGGCACAACCCACCAGGGCGCGCCTGGGCCTCCAGGCGTGCCTTGGTGGATTGTGCTCCCCTCGGAGCACCCCCCAAGCGCTTCTCCGGCCCACTGGATGTCTTCTGGTAAAAAAAAATCCACAAAAAGTTTCGCTGCATTTGGACTCTGTTTGGTATTGATTTCCTGTGATGTAAAAAACATGCAAAAAACAGCAACTGGCACTTGGCACTATGTCAATAGGTTAGTACCAAAAAATGATATAAAATGACTATAAAATGATTGTAAAACATCCAAGAATGATAATATAACAGCATGGAACAATCAAAAATTATAGATACGTTGGAGACGTATCAGCATCCCCAAGCTTAATTCCTGCTCGTCCTCGAGTAGGTAAATGATAAAAACAGAATTTTTGATGTGGAATGCTGCTTAACATGTCATATCATATTATTTCTTTTATAGCATGGACATTTGGACTTTTATATGGTTCAAAGCAATAGTCTAGTTTTAACATGATGACTTAAATACTCAAGCATATCAACAAGCAACTATGTCTTTCAAAATATCAAAGCTAAAATAAGTTATCCCTAGCCCATCATGCTCAACCATTGATCCATTCATGAAACACACTAGAATATTAACTACACCCCATGCTCAAGTACGATCATAGTGCCTCCTAGTTGGTGCTTTATAAGAGAAGATGGAGACTCAAATTTAAAATAAAAATTGCATAAAGTAAAGAAAGGCCCTTCACAGAGGGAAGTAGGGATTTCTAGAGGTGCCAGAGCTCAAAGCGAAAAAATTAGAGATAAAAACATTTTGGGAGGTGTGCTTTTCCCACCAACAAAAATGACTTAGAGTTCCCAACACTTTCTATGCTACATATATCATAGGCGGTTCCCAAACAGAAAATAAAGTTTATTCCTTTTTCCACCATTTCTTTCACTTTCCATGGCTAGCTGTATCCACGGGTGCCCTCCATACCAACACTTTCCAAGGAATTTATTATTTGACAACATAAAGTAAATTCATTTTTTCATTTTGGGATTGGGCATCCCTAATACCTTTGCCTTACTCTCGTGCAATGACAAGTGAATAAACACTCATCATGAGAATAACACATCTAGCATGGAAAATATTAGCCACCCCTCACCGCCTCGCGAGCGGTACGAACACACAAAAGAGAAGTTTATTTTGAAAATTAGAGATGGCACATACAAATTTGCTTAGAACGGCAAAAGAATACCGCATATAGGTAGATATAGTGGACTCATGTGGCAAAACTGGTTTAAAGGGTTTTGGATGCACAAGTAGTGATCATACTTAGTGCAAAATGAAGGCTAGCAAAAGATTGAGAAGCGACCAACCAAAAAACGAATAATCTCATAAGCGAGCATTAAGCATAATTAACACCGAATAATGCACCACAAGTAGGATATAATTTCATTGCATGACTATTGACTTTAGTGCTTGCATAGGGAATCACAAACCTTAACACCAATATTCTTACTAAAGCACAATTACTCATCAACATAACTCACATATCACATCATCATATCTCAAAACTATTACAAGGAATCAAGTTTATTTTGTCCAATGATCTTCATGAAAGTTTTTATTATATACTTCTTGGATATCTATCACTTTGGAACTAATTTTCATGTGTTGCTTTTGATAAGCTCAAACAAATATAAGTGAAGATCATGATCATAATACTTCTTTCTCTCAAATTAATTTAAGTGAAGCAAGAGAGAATTTCTTAAAAAATATATTTACTAACTCCCAAATAAATCTAAGTGAAGCATGAGAGCATTTCTTTAAAAATACTAAAGCACGCCATGCTCAAAAAGATATAAGTGAAGCACTAGAGCAAATCCATAGCTCATAAAAATTTAAGTGAAGCATAGAGAGCAATTCTAACAAGTCATGGCATAATTTTGGCTCTCTCAAATAGGTGTGTCTAGAAAGGATTCATAACTTAGAACATAAAGTAAAACAAGCAAAGACTCATATCATACAAGACGCTCCAAGCAAAACTCATAGTATGTGACGAATAAAAATATAGCTTTGAGTAAAATACCGATGGTCATTAGAAGAAAGAGGGGATGCCACTCGGGGCATCCCCAAGCTTAGGCTCTTCTTACTCCTTATTCCTTCATCCATCGTAAGATAACCCAAAACTTGAAAACTTCAATCACACAAAACTCAACAAAACCTTCGTGAGATCCGTTAGTATAAGAAAGCAAATCACTACTATAATTACTGTAGCAAACCAATTCATATTTTATTTTCGCATTATATCTACTGTATTCCAACTTTTCTATGGTAAAAACTCATCAAAGAAAACCATAGAATCATCAAAACAAGCACACAACGCAAAGAAAATAGAATCTGTCAAAAACAGAACAGTCTGTAGCAATATGAATATTTCGAATACTTCTGAAACTCCAAAAATTCGAAAAAATTAGGAAAACATAGGAAATTTGTATAGCAATATTTTTTAAAAAATTCAGAATTTTTCGTCTCTTCTATGAATTTTAAAAATTGTTTTACTTGACGCAAAAGTTTCTGTTTACCAACAAGATCAAATCAACTATCACCCAACATAATCCTAAAGGCTTTACTTGGCACAAACACTAATTAAAACACAAAAAACATAATTATAACAGTAGCATAACTGTGCAAACACTCAAGAACAGAAAGTAAAAAGCAAAAACAAATTTTATTCATTGGGTTGCCTCCCAACAAGCGCTATTGTTTCACGCCCCTAGCTAGGCATAATGCAAGGATCTAAGTTTTGCCATCTTTGTTTCGAGATCCATAAGATGCCCTCATGATTGATTCATATGGAGGCCTAATTCTTGTTCTATAGAAGTGTTCCATACCCTTCCTTAGTTTAAATTCAAATTTAATATTGCCTTCTTTCATATCAATCACGGCACCAATAGTGCGTAAAAACGGTCTACCAAGAATAATTGGACAAGACGGATTACAATCAATATCAAGAACAATAAAATCTATGGGCACATAATTCCTATTTGCAAGAATAAGAACATCATTAATCCTTCCCATAGGATTTTTAATAGTAGAATCCGCCAAGTGCAAATTTAAAGAGCATTCTTCAATATCAGTAAAACCAAGCACATCACATAAAGATTTCGGAATTGTAGAAACACTAGCACCCAAGTCACATAAAGCAAAACACTCATAATTTTTAATCTTGACTTTGATAGTAGGTTCCCACTCATCATGTAATTTTCTAGGAATTGAAACTTCTAATTCCAATTTTTCTTCCAAAGCTTTCATCATAGCATCAACAATATGTTTAGTAAAGGCTTTATTTTGTTCATAAGCATGGGGTGAATTTATCATGGATTGCAACAAAGAAATACAATCAATCAAAGAGCAGCTATCATAATTAAAGTCTTTGTAATCCAAAATAGTGGGCACATCACTAGTTAAAGTCTTGACCTCTCCAAACCCACTTTTATCAAAATTTTCAACAAGATTTTCACCCTCCAAATTATCGGGACGCCTTCTAACTAAAGTTGACTCTTCTCCAGTCCCTTTTTCATCAATCTTAATTTTACTAAACAAGGAATCAATAGAAGAAACACCAATCATTTTAAGATTTTCATCACTTTTATCTTCTAACGAGATTGGTTTAGCGGCCATTTGATTTACTAGGGTAGCTTGTGCATCGGATATTTTTCCTAGCAAACTTTCAGCAAAAGCATATCTAGATTGGAGATTGCAAACTTCCCTGCTAATATCATCAAGTTGTTTTGTTATAGCATCTAGCACAACGGAGTGCTCCTTAAGTTCTTCGGTAAAATACTTATTATGCTCAAATTGTGTAGTCATATATTCCTTAGTACTTTTCTCAATTTCAAGCAAAATATTGGGGTAAGGAACATCATAATATTTTCTTTGAGGCATCATGACTAAGCAAACAAGAACGCAAGCCAAAACAGATCCGGCAAGAAAACGGCGAACGAAAAAAGAGGGCGAATAAAACGGCAAATTTTTGTGAAGTGGGGGAGAGGAAAACGAGAGGCAAATGGCAAATAATGTAAATTGCGAGGAGATGAGATTTGTGATTAGGAACCTGGTATATGTTGTAGATCCTCCCCGGCAACAGCGCCAGAAATTTCTTTTGATGCGGCTTGAAGCTACGTCGGTATTTCCCCAAAGAGGAAGGGATGATGCAGCACAGCGGCGGTAGGTATTTCCCTCAGTGATGAAACCAAGGTTATCGAACCAGTAGGAGAACCAAGCAACACTACGTAAACAGCACCTGCACACAAATAACAAATACTCGCAACCTGACGTGTAAAAGGGGTTGTCAATCCCTTTCGGGCAACGGCGCCAAAAATTGGCAAACAGACGTGAGAGAGTAGTAAATATTGATAGATCGAATGCCAAATAAAATAAAGTGTAGCAAGGTATTTTTGGTTTAATAGATCTGAAAATAAAAGTTGCAAATAAAGAAAAGAGCAAATAGCAAAATAGATCTTGAAAGCAAATATATTGGAAAAGAGACCCGGGGGCCGTAGGTTTCACTAGTGGCTTCTCTCGAGAAAAATAGCAAACGGTGGGTGAACAAATTACTGTTGGGCAATTGATAGAACTTCAAATAATCATGACGATATCCAGGCAATGATCATTATATAGGCATCACGTCCAAGATTAGTAGACCGACTCCTGCCTACATCTACTACTATTACTCCACACATCGACCGCTATCTAGCATGCATCTAGTGTATTAAGTTCATGGAGAAACGGAGTAATGCAATAAGAACGATGACATGATGTAGACAAGATCTATTTATGTGGAAATAGACCCCATCGTTTTATCCTTAGTAGCAACGATACATACATGTCCGTTCCCCTTCTGTCATTGGGATCAAGCACCGTAAGATCAAACCCACTACAAAGCACATCTTCCCATTGCAAGATAAATAGATCAAGTTGGCCAAAAAAACCCAAATACCGAAGAAGAAATACGAGGCTATAAGCAATCATGCATATAAGAGATCAAACAAGACTCAAATAACTTTCATGGATAAAAAGATAGATCTGATCATAAACTCAAAGTTCATCGGATCCCAACAAACACACCGCAAAAAGAGTTACATCATATGGATCTCCAAGAGACCATTGTATTGAGAATCAAACGAGAGAGAAAGCCATCTAGCTACTAACTACGGACCCATAGGTCTACAAAGAACCACTCACGCATCATCGGAGAGGCACCAATGGAAGTGGTGAACCCCTCCATGATGATTTCTAGATTGGATCTGGTGGTTCTGGACTCTGCGGCGGTTGGAATTGATTTTCATCGACTCCCCTAGGGTTTCTGGAATATTGGGGTATTTATAGAGCAAAGAGGCAGTTCGGGGGGCACCCAAGGTGGGCACAACCCACCAGGGCGCGCCTGGGCCTCCAGGCGCGCCCTGGTGGGTTGTGCTCCCCTCGGAGCACCCCCCAGGCGCTTCTCCGGCCCACTGGATGTCTTCTGGTCCAAAAAAATCCAGAAAAAGTTTCGCTGCGTTTGGACTCCGTTTGGTATTGATTTCCTGCGATGTAAAAAACATGCAAAAAACAGCAACTGTCACTTGGCACTATGTCAATAGGTTAGTACCAAAAAATGTTATAAAATGATTGTAAAACATCCAAGAATGATAATATAACAGCATGGAACAATCGAAAATTATAGATACATTGGAGACGTATCAAGCAGCAATGCGAGCTAGAGCCAAAGCAGCAACAGCTCCTACTGATGTGGACGTCGCCACCAACGGAGTGATGCCATGGACGAAGTGGTCGGCGATGCCGCCGTAGATGGAGCCGTGCCATGTCGGCTCGGGACTAAGCGTCGGCAGCACCGTGACATCGAATCAAGAAGAAAATGCAGCAATTAGTGTAGAACCTCTTTGGTGGCGCCGATTAGGCCTCAGCTTCATCCGAGGAATCGGTGATGGTGCTGCTCTTCCGGTGGTGCAGGTGAAGACGGTGCTGTGGGAATGGAGGTGGCGCGAAAGACAAGGGGAACGTCGGGGTAGCTCCTTGGAGGTGGAGGACGGGGTGGCTGAACCGGCGGGACGACAAGATCGACGACAGATCCTCATCCGGTGCGGTGGATGAGGGACGTCGAGGTGTTGCTGTGGGCGATGTCGTCGGGGAAGAGGCTTCGGCTGGGTGGCAGACGGATGAGGGTGTGGGGCTTCGCAGGTTTTCGTGGCCTCGGTGTACGAATGGGAGGCGGAGGGGATGGGAGGGGGCAACCATGGCTTAGGGACGCACTTGTTCGAAATGTGGGGTAAGTTACGAAAGTACCCCCACCGATTTGAGCTAGACGGTTCTTTCGGTTCAGGGGTGTCACGGGAATTCCGCGTGTCGGGATTTCGCAGGAGGTGGGAGTTTTTGTGCGCGTTGTAATTTTGGGATAGCAAGGCGCGGTTGAGATGGAGGGAGTTTTCGGAGCATAACGAGACAAAGAGATATCTTAAAATTTCGGGGTAACAAGGCGTGGGTTGAAGAGGCGGGAGTTTCGTAGCACGATAGAACGAGATGCTAGCTGGAAATTTCGGCATAACAAGGCGCGGCTTGAAATTTTGGGAGAACAAGCTTAACGTGTACAAAAAAAAGACAATTCGCACCTCACTAGAGAGAGCCATGTCCCGTTTATTATATTACTAGAAATGCATTCAAATAGAACAACAAAAAACTAAAATTGGGACAACAAGCTTAATGTGTACAGTACCAAATCAATTTGCACTTCTCTCGACAATAAAAAAACAGTTCGTGTTGTCTAGCATATGGACTAAATTTGAGTACATTTTCCCTGTTTGAATAGGATTGTACTCGGGTTAGTTATACAATGACATGAATATAGGAGTAGTAAATTCCCATATAAATATTATCTTCACAACACATGACATGAATATAGGAGCAGTAAATTCCCATATAAATATGAACTACATGTACATACTATCTCGAATTCAAATATATGTATCCATTTTATGTTGAATTCATATCATAGTACATGTATGCTCTAGCTAGATGTTCGGAATCTAAACCATGTATGATACTATGTACAATGTGTTTAACACGCACAACACACACACCATTTAGACTAGTAAGGTACATGTGCATTGCACGCATGAGATTTGGCAACCAAATCATGAATAAACACCACATTATAGCATGTAAGCTTTGAGTCATATATGCATGATGTAGACGTTCATTTAATTCTTATAGTTTATCTCATTCAAAATCAATTAGTTTTTATAAAAAAAGTTAATCTATTTTATGATTCATGGAATTGTGCGTTGTAAAGCATAAAGTAAAAATAAATAATGGCAATTCAACTAGAGAAAAAGTTTGGGCAATTATGATATGAAAGATTCTAGAACAAAGGAGAAGTACTTGTGTTTTGAGGTTTGTGCATTATGCTTAGGTTCAACCATGGAGTCTTCTAGATTGTACATGTGGCAGAATCTGATGGAATGTAGATGATACCCAACGGCCAGTAGTGCTCGGATTTGCCATCTCTGCACCGTCGGATTGGCTTCATCCAATGACCATCTTTCAAAGTTATTCGCACACTATATAGGGGTATAGATATGTGATGCGAAAGCCACCCATCATCTCCAATTTGAATAGTGTGTCCATGCATGGATGCAATGTGGCCAAACGATGCCTGCCATCAGTATCTCAAATTCAAATCAGTCTGACCTTGTTCAATGTGTATACAGTATAGCATGCTCGTTTCCAAACCACACCACGTATATCTCAGTTATATTCATGCATGCATGGGTTTCAAACATCATGATCTCTTATTCAAATATTTGGATTCAACTTTACATTGATTATGACCTCACCTAGTCTTTTACACCCACACAGTCGTCTTCTCTTTATAATTGTACCACTAACTTTCTCTCGTGCATGCATGCACACACACACTACCACTCGGCATTATCCATCGCACACATGCAACCTTTTTCTTCAATTCGGTCTCCCATGCATGCACACACACACACACCTCCCCCTCTTCATCACTTCGGGCATTCTTTATCTCTCACATGCATGCGCAACGATCGATGTTCCTCTATGTGTGTATATATATAGCTAGGTCTTTCCCAGTTTTCCACAAAACCGATCGATCTATATATCTAGTCAGATCTGACCCTCTTTCCCACGTACACATTGATCAATCTACCTCTCTATATAGGACTACATAGCTAATACACCCACATTATATATACATCATCTCCCTCTCATCATCCACGCCTTCCGCTTCATCTCTCCGACGCGCGCACAGTGGTGAAGACAGGGGGCAGCAAGGGCCCTGGCCCCCCTAACATCACTATATATTGAGGCTAATATGAATGTGATTAGTAGATCAATTGCAGGTAAAATGGTTTAAGTTGATGAATTGTCCCTCCCTGTAAAGGATTAGCAATGCTTGGCCCCCTAGCTCATTTAATTTTCATGGCTCCGCCACTACGCGCAACCGCGCAGGTTCTCGCTCCCTCTCTTTAAATATCAATCTCACACTTGTGCACTCCTTCATAGTCTCCCTCCACTTGGCCCCTCGCACCATCTTCCAGCCCCCCCATATCCCAGTGCTTGTACGGTCGTAGAGCTCTTCCCTCTATCTATCTCTATCGATATCTCGTGCGGTCGACCCCTCCCCTCCCTTATCATATATCACCCCGGCCCCATGCACATACATGTATGTATATAAGCCTCTCCTTCATACAAATTGCATTGACACGTATTCCCTCACCATATCTTAGTATCTCTCACACAAACGGACTACGTGTGCGAAAGAGAAGAGGTGCACACACGCACTCGTTCCCACACACAAATGCGCGGGTGCATGGTGGAGCACATTTGTACAAAAAATGAGCGTGTAGAAAGGCTTTAGATGATGTGCCACTAGTCTATATCTTACCTCTATATCTATATCTATATCTATATCTATACCCCTATATAATGTGCGAATAACTTTGAAAGATGGTCGTTGGATGAAACCAATCCGACAGTGCAGAGATGGCAAATCCGAGCACTACTGGCCATTGGATATCATCTACATTCCACCAGATTCTGCCACATTTACAATCTAGAAGACTCCATGGTTGAACTTAAGCATAATGCACAAACCTCAAAACACAAGTACTTCTCCTTTGTTCTAGAATCTTCTTATCATAATTGCCCAAACTTTTTTTCTTGTTGAATTGCCATTATTTGTTTTTACTTTATGCTTTACAACGCACAATTCCATGAATCATAAAGTAGATTAACTTTTTTATAAAAACTAATTGACTTCGAATGAGCTGAACTATAAGAATTAAATGAACGTCTACATCATGCATATATGACTCAAAGCTTACATGCTATAGTGTGGTATTTATTCATAATTTGGTTGCCAAATCTCATGCGTGCAATGCACGTGTACCTTACTAGTACTTCCAGTATGTGCAAAACACATAATTTATAATTCCAATGGCACACTACACAGTGTCTCACCCTTTTTCAGTTAATATATTATGATTAAAATGATGTGGGGGCATCCATGAAGCCACGTGGCACATGTGGAGGCGTTGTCGAGACCTCCTTGTGTGGATTGATCACAGTGACGTGCTGCTGATTCCAGAAGAATGTACTCATCCTCTCTCACACACACTGGCAGTACGTGCATGAAGTGAAGATGTGCACGCACGCACTCATTCCCTCGCACGCACACGCGGGTACACGGTGGGACGCATTTTTGTACGAAGATCCAACCCATGTGATAATTTGACGCGTGTAAAGTCGCTCACTTCATTGATGGTCAATTAATACAGCGCATGCGAATTGAGTGGACGTGAGGAAGGAAGTAGTTGAGAATGACATTACTACTCCACTGCGTGCATGCGAGTAGTTAAATCATGGGTTGCTACTTCCATTGGTCTCCTTCGTATTTTCTGCCAATTTTTGACCATAATTTGAAGTAACACAATATGTATGCATGTCATAAAAAGTAAAGTCATCGAAAACTATGTTCAAATGTGATTCCAATGATATAAATTTTGGTGACATGCATTAACATTTTATTACTAGTTAAAATTTTGGTCAAAAATTGGCACAAAAAAAAAGGGGGCCAATAAACCAGGATGCGGGCGGCATGATCAATTTTTGCCTGGGTTACTATTGGTGGCCTTTGTATTTAAATATGGATGGAGTGGAGTAGTACTATCTTTATCTTAGCCTCGTAGGGCTCTCCCAGTGCCTACGCTTGCCTCCCCGCCTCGCCCACCGGATCCCGCCATGGAGGATCCCGCCATGGATAATCCCTTAGATCCCAGGATCCCGTGGGCTACCCTCTTGCTGCGGCCCGCTGCACTACCGCCTTTGAGCAAAACCCACATGTGTTTCAGAGGGGATCCATTGCTCTGGAATCACATATCGGTGGCGCCGGAGGACATGCCAGGGCTGCGTTTCAGGTGGTGGGCAGCAAGGGCAAATCGGATCGAGGAAGCGTCGCATCGATTGGAGACAAGTTCGAAGGAGCTGCGCCTGGCGAAGCACAAGGCGGTGGCGCAAGTCGATCTCAGGGGAGAGATGCTGAGGGATGTCAGCATCTGGCAGTGTCGCATTGATTTCGAGCTGGGGCTAATGGCAGAGATCATATTCACGGAGTCGACTCCGGAGGAAAGAACGTGCATGCCTGCGGAATGGCATGAGCAGCCGGTGCAACTGTTCAAATGGGCGGTAGGAGAAGCCAAATCACGGGACCAGCTGCGGCGGCGCCGCTGGACATGCATCGTAGGTGAGGTGAGCTGCCCTCCTTCCCTGCAAGCGATGCACTGACCTACTCGGTTGCTGCTGCAGTGAACTTGTGGCGCCATAGCAGTTTGCAACTGTGACAATAACTCCATCTATATGTATTGTATTTCTGTGAAAATACTTGGTCATTTGGAAAAGGATGGTAATTGATTTATCACGAGTTTTTGAATGCTTGGTCCTGACAATCACCCGATAGCCACAAGTCTCCATCGCGTAATACTTGACGGTCGGTCGCACCCGCGTCTCACCGAAGGGACACACATCGGCTTGGTCTGACATGTACGACCAGGTACATCACTGACATGTGCGACCGCATTTGAGCAGTACTTAAAATTTGTGTTCAAGGAAACTCATCGGGAGCCGTTTCGGGCTTCGAAACAAAAACCATCTTTAGCTTGTTCCCATCACATTCCAAAGTACTAGTAGTACTACTACCATGCTATAATCAAGTGCAAACCTGTTCACACCTATCAAACCTGAATGTGTTCCCACTGTGCAGGTTTTAGTACTAGTACTACTAGGTTATAAAAAGGGGAACTACCTAGCCAAAAATTACTGTACCTTCCTCCTCATAAGTCTTTCTTGTTGTCCTTCCCGGCCATGGCCGGTGTGCAGAGCTCTAGGTCGAGAACTACTAGTAAGAAGGGCGCGGTAACCAAGTCCACGAAAAACAAGAGAGGGCTCGCTGCCTCGCGGGGGGCTCGAAAGATCTCTCACGGGAAGGCGAGGCCTCCCAGCAGCGCCTTAGCGACGGAGGCGAACATGCTGAGCTGGCGGTGCTGGAATCGTTATCCCTCGACAACATGCCCGATCAACTCAATAAGCAGAAGGAGTTCATCGACGGTTTGGTGGAGCTACTGAAGGAGAGCCTCGACGACATGCCCGCTGAGCTCAATAAGCAGGAGGAGTTGACCGCCAGCTTGGTGATACTGCTGAAGGAGAGCATTGCCTCTGGTAAGAAGGCGACCAGCGAAATTCTGCATCTTCAGGAGGACAAGGCGAAGCTCCGCCACGAGCTCGACCTACTGAAGGAGGAGAACGCTGGCTGGAAGAAGCTGCATGAGAAGAGTAATTCCCCGGTGAAGATGTTGCACGCCCTCGTCATGGAACAGAAGGAGGAGTTGGCGAAGCTCTACATCGAGCACCCGACTGCTGTCAAGGTACGTAATGCGGCCGTGGAAGAGATAATGAACACTTGCGTCAAGAAATCCTGCATCATGGAAAGAATGAAGAAGATGAGTGAGGAGATGAAGGACGTGGAGGCGATGAAGAAGTAGTTAGGACTCCTTGGTCAACTCTTCATGAAGTAGAGAGCAGCGCCCCAGACTTGTGTCTGCGTCTTCCTTCTTTTTGGGGGGGGGGGGTAATCTTCCTTCTTCTTTATGGATATGGCTAGCCATGGAAAGTGAAAGTATGGTGGAAAAAGGAATAAACTTTATTTTCTGTTTGGGAACCGCCTATGATATATCTAGCATGGAAAGTATTGGGAACTACTCGATCGTTCTCGTTGACAGGAAAAGCATGCCTCCCAAAGTGTTTTTATCTCTATCTTTTTTGCTTTGAGCTCTAGCACCTCTAAAAATCCCTACTTCCCTCCGTGAAGGGCATTTCTATTTACTTTATGCAATTTTTATTTTTACTTGAGTCTCCATCTTCTCTTATAAAGCACCAACTAAGGGGCACTATGATTGTACTTGAGCATTGGGTGTAGCTAATATGCGAGTGTGTTTCATGAATGGATCAATGATTGAGCATAATGGGCTAGGGATAACTTGCTTTAGTGTTGATATTTTGAAAGACATGGTTGCTTGTTGATATGCTTGAGTATTAAAGTCCTCATGTCAAAACTAGACTATTGCTTTGAACCATATAAAAGTCCAAATGTCCATGCTACAAAGAAAAGAATATGTGATGAACATGTTAGGCGGCATTCCACATCAAAAATTCTGTTTATATCATTTACCTACTCGAGGACGAGCAGGAATTAAGCTTGGGGATGCTGATACGTCTCCAACGTATCTATAATTTTTGATTGTTCCATGCTGTTATATTATCATTCTTGGATGTTTTACAATCATTTTATAGCAACTTTATATCATTTTTTGGGACTAACCTATTGACATAGTGCCCAGTGCCAGTTGCTGTTTTCTGCTTGTTTTTTACTTCGTAGGAAATCAATACCAAACGGAGTCCAAACGCAGCGAAACTTTTTGGAGATTTTTTTTGGACCAGAAGACATCCAGTGGGCCAAAGAAGTATCGAAGAGGGGGCCCGAGGTGAGCACAAGACACCAGGGCGCGCCTGGAGGCCCAGGCATGCCCTAATGGGTTGTGTCCACCTCGGTGGCCTCTTGCACCGCCTCTTTGCTCTATAAATACCCCAATATTCCAGAAACCCTAGGAGAGTCGACGAAAATCAATTCCAGCTGCCGCAAGTTCCAGAAACCACAGATCCAATCTAGACACCATCACGAAGGGATTTATCATCCTCATTGGTGCCTCTCCGATGATACGTCAGTAGTCCATTGTAGACCTACGGGTCCGTAGTTAGTAGTTAGATGGCTTTTTCTCTCTCTTTTGATTCTCAATACAACGGTCTCTTGGAGATCTATTTGATGTAACTCTTTTTGCGGTGTGTTTGTTGGGATCCGATGAACTTTGAGTTTATGATCAGATCTATGTTTTTATCCATGAAAGTTATTTGAGTCTTTTGACCTCTTATATGCATGATTACTTATAGCTTCGTATTTCTTCTTTGAATCTTTGCTTTAGTTAGGCTAACTAGATCGATTTTTCTTGCCATGGGAAGAGGTGCTTTGTGATGGGTTCGATCTTACGGTGCTTGATCCCAGTGACAGAAGGGGAACCAACACGTATGTATCGTTGCCATTAAGGATAACAAGATGGGGTCTATTTCTACATAAATAGATCTTGTCTACATCATGTCATCGTTCTTATTGCATTACTCCGTTTCTCCATGAATTTAATACACTAGATGCATGCTAGATAGCGGTCGATGTGTGGAGTAATAGTAGTAGATGTAGGCAGGAGTCGGTCTACTAATCTTGGACGTGATGCCTATATAATGTTCATTGCGTGGATATCGTCATTATTATTTGAAGTTCTATCAATTGCCCAACGGTAATTTGTTTACCCACCGTATGCTATTTTTCTCGAGAGAAGCCACTAGTGAAACCTACGGCCCCTGGGTCTCTTCTTTAATATATTTGCCTTCGAGATCTATTTTTATTTGCTTTTATTTTCAGATCTATTAGTCCAAAAACACAAAAATACTTTGCTGCACTTTATTTTATTCGTGATCTATTTATCCAATCTATTACAACTTTCTCCCGTACACTTGCCAATTTCCGTCGCTGTTACCCAAAAGGGATTGACAACCCCTTTAACACATCAGGTTGCAAGTATTTGTTCTTTGTGTGCAGGAGCTGTTTATGTGGTGTTGCGTGGTTCTCCTACTGTTTCGATAACCTTGGTCTCATCACTGAGGAAAATACCTACCGTTGCGGTGATGCATCATCCCTTCCTCTTGGGGGAAATACCAACGTAGTTCAAGCAAACATCATTAGGATTAGTGGAACTGCTGTAATGTGAAAGGACGGATGACTAGTAGCGAACTACCGTAATGTTAAAGGGCGGCCGGGACGAGTAGGAGCGAACTGCTAGCGGTTTTCCGATTGTAAAAATGCTGAGTGGGGCGTGCGAACGGCAGGGTAGTGGCTTGCCCGGTGGATAAATGGATTCATGCACAGTACTATGAGGGCCCAATTAGATGTCATGTCTACTAGACTCAGTTTGTAGGCCTGATAGTATAGCATCTGCGTGTTCGCACGTCAAGCGTCGGGAAAATTACAGGTGATATGAAGCTTTCCATGCTCCCATGATACGGGCTTCCGAGAGCCCTTGGATCTGAGATCAAATGGTTGCATGGCGTGAGTCTAGACCTATGGGTGAATATCCTATCCTGGAGGGTTATTCTACAAATTTTCAGCAACTTAGCATGTGACCGTTCGATCTCAGATCCAAGGGCTGTCAGCATCCCGTATTATGGTCGCGCCTACCACGACCGTCGCCTCACTCGCGCGGTCGCGCCCTTGGAGATTTTAGACGGCTATAAATGAGCATTTTTTTGCCCCACTTCGCATGCATGAAACTACTTCCTCCGTCCAGGTGTGTTAGGCTATCTAATGTTGGCATGTCATACATAGTCATCACTTATAGTCACTCATACAACAAGGTTAACTATAAGGTTGGCTATAAGAGTATTTTTTTACTTCTCTCTATCTCTTTCTTCGTAGTGTTTATTGCATTTGCTAAGGAGTAAGTAGCTAGGGTGTTGCACAAGAGCCCACTCCCACCATTTTTCCCATGTCACTCTCCTTGATATGTAAGCAAAAGTGCCATGTAAGCGGGCTATAAGCCCATTACTGTAGAGTAGTACAGTACTTGGCACCTGTATACCATGGAGGTGGTCAGGAATCAGGAGACTCAAGCTGGTCGTAGCGCCGCAGTAATAATGATAATGGCAAGTCAAATCAAAGGGCCCCACTTGTCCAGCAGTAACGAGCCATCAAATCACACAGCCCTACGTTTGCAGCAGTCTACTCCCTCATCTTCTCGCCTCTCGGTTGAACCGACTAGGCCGAACTACCACACCTACCGCACGGGAAAAGCCCCGCCCTCGACTTTTAAATATATAATTTTGTATCCATGGATTGTGCCATGGAGCAAAGCCTGAAGAAAATGGCGGTACACATGTATACAGCATGCCCGTCGTGTTCGCGTCGCACCCCAGACGGTCGGTGGGTCTGGCACGCGGCTCTCCGAATGGAATGCGCATCATATTGCGTTTGCACACACATGTGGGACCGCAATTGAGAACTGACCATAGGCACACTTCCCCGTCCCCGCAAGCCGGCTGAGTTAATAGAAGAGAGAGACAAGCGATAGTACTGGAGCAATGCTGTAAACACGTCGGTGCCTGGACGATCCATGTACGACACGGGAGATCAGTTCGTCCATGCATGTGACCAGACTCCAGCAGATGGTTGGATTGGCTATCGTCTACATATCGTGCAGGTTGTGTTGTATAGGGCTGTAGTTCTGATGAGAAATCTAAAAAAAAGTTTCATGTCATCTCGCAATAATATTAGGTGTCATGTGCTTCGGATCATTGCGAGGGTTAAACAGCGACAACTGCATTCCTCCAAGGCGCTGTTCATTGGGGGCACATGCACTCGGCTGCCATCTAGGTCAAGCCGGCTATGTTAATTAGGACATCTATCGATTGACCCCTTTTCTATGAGTTTGTCTTTAATTTGAGCTTTGATCCTCGTCTAGTTTGTCCGTCAGGATTCATGTTGTCTCCTTGGGGTAGTGAGGTTATGGCTTCTTGTCATGTGGCATTTTTTCGTGTTATATGTTAATCCGGTGCTTTAGATCAAAATGATGACAACTGCGCCTCCGAGGCACGTGCATGAAGACTTCTCGACAGTCATTGACGAGGTCAAGCCGGCTCCGGTAGAAAAAAGAAAACTACTACACTATATAGGCAGGAGCCTTCGCACTTGCTTGCTAGTGTTGCTCTCTTCACACTCTCACATCCTCTCCAGATCTAAACACGACAGCGGTGGCCACACTCTCTATCTGCTCACCGCTGGTCACAGATCCGGGCGGATCCCCTCCGTCGGGTAAGGTCAGAAGGTGCAACGTTCATGCGGTCTTCCTCGGCGACGGCTCATACCCACTGCCGGCATGTCCCGATCAGCGTGCCTTGCCGTTCTCTCCCACGCAGCGCCGGCTAGGGAGGGCATCCGACCCCTTCTTCCTCGCTGCCATAGTGTGGGCAGATCCGGCCTCCCGCCGCCCACTTAGCGACATCCCGGTGACCCTCAGGTATAACTTCCTTGGAAACTGGCCTTGCTCTGCTGCCCCAGCTCCTCACGTCACTGCATTTGTATCTTTTACTATTTCTCAGGCCCCCTCATAGATAGGATCGATCGGCTGTTCGAAAGCCACCTAAATTTTTACTGTTAAGAGGTAAAACTACTCCATGCAGTCGAATCTAGTAGTACTACTGCATGTAGTCGAATCTAGTACTACTTGGTTCAAACAGGGAAGAAAGGGGGTGGGGGAAGATTTGTTACTTGAATTTAGGACTTGGTCGAAAGAGGAAATAATGGGGGTGAAAAGTAGCAGAGACTGGCTATCCAACTGGTCTCTTGGTCTAATAGGGAAATAAAGGGAAACGCAGTACAAACTCGATATAAACCGATCTATTGGTTGAAAAAGGAAAGAAAGTGGGGACTGGGGGACAAGTCAACAGAGTATGTCCAACACTAGATTTGCTAGCCTCACACAGTATAAGGTGGCTATACCGAACAAAAATGGGACCAACCCAGATATCCTGTTTGGATGTTTGTTGCCCCGAGCCCCTCTTATGTAATGCCACTGGTAAAATGTAGTTGTCCCACTGTTAAAGTAAGGACACTTTAAACCAATGTTGTTTTCAATGTAATGCCTCCAGTAATATGAATCAATGGCACTGTTTTTCATGTCCTGCTAAATTTCCCATTAAGATAAGTTGCTCCTTTTCATTAGAAATGCAACTGTCCTGGTCCGCCTACTCTCCCGTGCCCAAATACCAACTCTTTAGCAGCTGTTAATGTAATGTTGCTGGTAAAATGAAGCAATGGCACCATTAAAGTAATGTCGTATTTAACGGTTGTCATAGTTAATCCTAATGCCCAAACTAATATCTAGCAATGTTGATGCTTTAGAAATTGCTATTGTCCTTGTAGGATCGCCATTCAGATAAGGAACATGCTTCTTTTCATATGATGTATGTTTCATCACTTGTTAGTCACCCTCCTTTCCACCTTTTTGTGCAAACAGAGATATACATTTCACGCTTGATCTTAGTTGAACTGCACAAAATGATATCCAAATTAGAGTTGAACATTCCACGAGCTTCACGACCAACCTTGATGTTGCTCAATTTTATTGCAATGAATGAAGAAGAAGCTGCTAGCTCATGGGACCAAGTACTTGCTAACTGCATGATGTAAACATTGCTTCATTTTAGGTGAACTGCACAAAAAGGTCCCATGAATTGAATCATCCATGTTAGTGACTGGTGTCATCCCTTCTACGATGGCGTTGACTGTAGATATGGTTCCCACCACGAGGTATGTTCCTTTTTGGTCCAATTGTTTTCCAAAGATCCTGCATGTTGAATCTGCTCTGGTGCCACTGTTTTGGCACTGCCATGATAAAGCAGTAATGTTATTATTTTGCACCTTAATCTAGTGGCACTATTAATTTGAGGCAATGCTTTAGCACCGCTAGTGCCACTAATTTTTTTTATATATCGAAAGAGGGGGTTTCCTCCGATTTCATTAAAGAAACCCAACCATAGAGAACCATTATCCGACAACTTCTCAGTGTAAACGGGCAGTTATACAACTACTACTAGAACGGACTGAGTACTAGCAGGAGACAAGTTCGCCACATAAGCTAGGCAGGTAGGGGGACGCAGCCCCAGCTCGACCAAGTTTGGATTACAACCCAAAAGCTACCACAGAAACATCAGGGGGGAAGATAGGGACTAAAAGATCCAGCTTCAGCATCCCAGTCTAAGCACCCCTGGCCTCCATCCTTGTGACGCACGGTACACCTCACTTGCCACCTGCTTGACCCTAGTGCCACTGATAAAATGAAGTAATAATACAGTTAAAATAGAGCTAGTTTCCTCTCTATTATTTCATTTCCAATGTAGATAAAGAAAGTGCTTCTCTTTGTTAGTATATGTTTCATCAACTCATCTCATTGTTAATGTTTAAGTGTTTCTGCAAACTGGGGTGCTTAATTTTAGTTGATCTGCACAAAAATAGAGATTGGAATGTCTCAAGGCCCCTCCTTGTACTACCGTTGTACACAGATGTTCATCACTGGCAGAAGGTGTATCGGGGAGAATTGGGTCGATTTCCAGTATGAGGCCTACCGTATGAGGCGTCGCAGGGCCCATCTCGACCTCGCAACATGGCATACTGTGATACTATCGCAATATTTTCCCATTAAGAAAATGAAGTTTCTTTTATTTATTAGTGTATGTTTCAGAAACTAGTGCCACTATAATGTAATCACGCTTTTTCATTATCTATGCAAACAGGGTTATTCAGCTGCATTTTGGCGGAACTACACAAATGTACAGATGGAACCGGCATATATGCAGAGTGTGAGGTGCCAAGTAAAAATTACCGACACCAACCATGCTCCATCTAAGAATTGGCATCCACCACCGATGGGATGGGTGGCGCTCTCTGTGGACGGATCTTTCTTGGCAGCAAATCCTCTAATCAAATACTAGTAGCTTATATTGGCACTTTTCTAGGGAGTACTATTTTCTGAAAGAAGCACCAATCGATTTTTCTTTATTTGTACATAGTGTCACAACTTTGTTTTTGTTCCAGAGCTATTTTAGGGTGATTGGTGTAGTACTCGAAGACTCGGAGTACTACCCAGTACTTACCCGTATGATTTTCATTAGCCGTTACACTGATTGTAAGCATGAGCAGATGGAAGATTAGGTTAGTGCGAAGCTTACCTTAAACCCTACCGAGGCGAGCAGCGAGGAACCATGGAGAACGGCGGGGAAGCGACGTCGCGCCATCCGGCCTCCTCTTGCGGTGGGAGAACGAATACTCCTATGGCTACGGCTAGCACCGTACTCGATCAATTCGTTATCCTCTGGATGCTTGACCTTCGACCTGTACGCCCACCACCTACGCCTGACTTTCACCTTGGGCGAATCTGTCTGCTCCATCGCCCAGAGGAGATACTCGATGAACTCAAAGGACTGCGGCGTGACTGCCGCCGGGGAGTACATCGCTGCCCTCATCGCCACCGTCTCGCTCTTTCACATACATTGCCACATGGCCCTCACCGTCCTCGAAATCTCCCACTCGTTGCCAAACCAAGTAAGGATTTCTTCAACCTGGCTAACTTCGCCTGGTCGCTGTCAGTGATCTGCCCGATTCGCTGTTGCATCCTCTTCATAGATGTCCTTCTGAGAGGTCCGGTGCTAGCTTTGGAAGATGGGAGGAGAGACGGTGGTCTTGCAATGGAGAAGATGGAGAGGCGAGACGATGGTTTTGCAATGGAGAAGATGGAGAGGAGAGGGGGTGGTTTTGCAATGGAGAAGAGGGAGACGCGAGACGGTGGTTTTGGAATGGAGAGGAGAGGGGGTGGTTTTGCAATGGAGAAGAGGGAGAGGCGAGACGGTGGTTTTGGAATGGAGATGATGGAGAGGAGAGGGGGTGGTTTTGCAATGGAGAAGAGGGAGAGGAGCGTGCGGTAGCGATTTAGGATTGGACGAGAGGGCCGACGCGCTGTGACTGGATCAAAATCAAAATCAATTTACCCTTCAATTAAGAAAGCAACCCCACATTAACTAGTCTCCCTTGTATTCTGGGTCATATTTGACCATGATTTTCACAAATAAAATATATGTTATACGTTGCAAAAATAATATAATTTGAAAGTACATTCAGATACGAACCAAACGATACAATTTTTTATGACATGCATTCACATTTTGCTTGTCAAATACAGTACGTGGTCAAACTTTGACCCAAAATAAGCAAAACAAAAAAATACTTCCAAGACCAGCGCTGCTCCTCTCCTCTTAAACAACCGCCGCTCCTCTCCTATTCCAATCCAAAACTAGAGCTGCTCCTCTCCTCTTCCATTTCAAAACCACCGCCGCTCCTCTCCTGTTCCAATCCAAAACCAGCGGCGCTCCCCTCCTCTTCCATTTCAAAACCACCGCCACTCCTGTCCTGTTCCAATCCAAAACCAGCGCCGCTTCTATCCTCTTCCATTTCAAAACCACCACCGCTCCTCTCCTGTTCTAATCCAAAACTAGTGCCGCTCCTCTCCTCTACCATTCAAAAACCACCGCCGCTCCTCTCCCGTTCTAATCCAAAACTAGCGCCGCTCCTCTCCTCTTCCATTCAAAAACAACCGCCGACGAGTGAAGGTGCTGTGGAGAAGTAGATCAATGGAGGAGTACAACCGATATGTGTGGCTCGCAGGCAGTGACCCTGTGAAGCTAGCTAGGATGTTGGAGATACAGTCTTGGTTTGATAACCCAGAGCAATTAGCGGCGACGGCGACAGCGATGGCCAAATATCTGGAAAAGAGCGAAAAGTAGGCGATACACTGGGAGGGAGTCGCGCGGGAGTACATAGAGCTGCTCCTCTGGGCCATGGAGCAAACATATTCACTGGATCTGATCGTGAGACTGCGGTGGTGGGAGTATCGATCCAAGATGGAGCATCCACCCGAGATTGAAGGATCGAGCATCTACACGGTGCCATTTGTGAGGGTGCCATGGTAGAGCGAGCCGGTGGAGTCTTCGTCGACCGAACCCAACTGCAAGAGGAGAAAAATAGTTGGCGCGACGACGCTTCCCCGCCATCCTCTCCCTTGCCATTCACCTCGTCCCACGGGGTGGCTGTCTGCCGCCGATGAATAGGAGGGGACTCCTCCCCCCCAAATTGTCCGAGGAGGAGCTTAGGGTTGTCAGTATTTGCAGGTTGTGAATTGTGTTTTGTGTTTAGGATTTGAGAGTACTTTCAGATATGAATGTCTTTTGAATTTCATATTTGCAGCATTGAGCATATGAAGTATTTTATGAATTCTAGAGATCTACTTTTAGCACTTTAAAAAATGTAGTTTCATATAAAAGTGCAGACAATGTGATTCTCAGAGAAGAAACTGCAAGTTTCAGTTTCAGATAAGAAACTGCAAGTTTCAGAGGCAGAGCATTTATATTAACACGCCCTTTTCAAACAGGGATAACATCATGTTGGAAGTTTTATTCATGGTCGAAAATGGAACTACTAGCCAGTTAACATCATGCTGATCAACATTCATGCATAGCACATCTTCATATGATGCACAGTAAAAAAGATATGCTATTTTCAAAATGCCCACACAATGTTGTGTGTGCAAATGACAGAGCAACCGAGGGACGAAGTTTTGGCAAGTGTTGGAGGTGGTGTGCTTAGATGACAATGGGCACCCACATGTCAGAGGTAGAGGCAAAAATTTGTGGATATTTTCACTGCATCAGGTGGAATCGAAACCGACCGGAGCAGCGGTTGGGGAGTGGAACTCGGCCACTGGGCTACTCTAATACTTTCGCTAGAAATTAGGCATAACATCTACCACTACTGTAGCACATCTTCCCCGGCTCCGGTGCGTTCTCGTCCAGGGCCTGGACGTCATCCTCCGCCTTTGTGCACTCACCGCGACGCCGCTGTCTGCCTTTGTGGACATACTCAACAACCGAGAGGAATCTGGAGAGGACTGTACGTGGAGAGGCGGATAGTCGGGACCCACCAGGTCCATGGCCGTACGCAAGCAAGTGCCTCATTGAAAAAAATACTTCCTCCTAATGTTATACTGACGTTGGGGGCCACGGGTTTGTCAATGTAGTTACTAAAGGAGATAAATTTACAACGAAGCTAGTCATCGGGGAGCTGGCAGGTATCGTTTATTATCAGTGGGCCAACAAGTATCAGCTGGGTTGTGGGCTGCCCAGTCTAGGCTTTCTTTTTTAACATGTGCAGCCCACGACATGCCGGTTTGTATTTTTTTGAGGGCCGTCATGTATCGACCGGCCTATGGCCCTCCCAGCCTAGGTTTTATTTTTTCTTAAACATCCGCAGCTCAACTTATGAATTTTTTGAAGAAAACGCAGAGGTCTGTTCTATTTTTCTATATAAGAATATGAACGCCAGGTCCACTAATGTTTCCCTTCTAACTATATTATATATATTTATATTATTTTATATGTTATTATGTATTATTGTTATTATCATCATATATTTAACAGATACTTACATATATAAGAAAAAAAATATCCCACGTATTATGAACTTATAAAAATAAATGTTTAACAATAAAATCCTGGGTTTTTTTACTTAAGGTCAACAAAAATACCGGTGATTGTGTACAAAAGCTTGGTAAGATTTAAGGACTAATGTAAATAAAGCACTTATTATTTAAATATATTTATAACAAAATGCTCAGCCCCTGTTTATTTTTTTGATAACATTGTTGCGCTCAACCCAACATTATAATTAGAACCAGCCCAGCAAAATCGTGTATTAAGAGAAAGTGCAAATGGGCTGTAAGTTTTTAGGAAAAAATAAATGGGCCGCATGGATGCTACATTATTTGTTCACCAAGGCCAGCAAATTCGTGTATTTCTAGAAAGTGCAAATGGGCTGTAGTTTTTTAGAAAAAAATAAATGGGCCGCATGGACGCTACATTATTTGTTCACCCAGCGCAGCGAATGGACTGTAAATTCTCAAAAAATGGGTTGAATATGTGCGACATTTGTGGAGGCTGAAATGTGGGTCAATAGGTCGAAGCCAACGCAAGGTGTTGTCAACTTAGTCAGCAAATGATTCTGAAATCGATAGCCGTTGGATTTACATCCAATGGTCGGCATTCATTTTCAATCTCTCGTCTTCTTCCTCCAGCGCCGTCGGGACCACCTGCTCCCGCCTCCAGCTGCTAGCAGCTCTGCTTAGCACGCTTCGCTACGAAGCGCTACCCCACCGCCGGCCAAGCCATCCCTCCACCCCTCCACACCTCCTGTTATTCTCTGCCGACTACAGAACCACGCCGCACCAGAACCAGTTATCCCTCGTACACCTCTCCGTCTACGATTCCACTGCCGCGTCTTCCCATCACCGGCTCATTACCGGCCGGGGCCTCGCCGTCGTCCACCGCCTTGGTGCGCTCGGCGCTGCGTGGTCAACGTGGTCAACAAATGAGAGTCGTCGGAAGAGGACTGTACGTGGAGAGGCTGACAGTGGGGACGCACCAGGTCCATGGACGCACGCATGCAACCGCCTCCTTATTACGCGAAAATAAAATTATTCCTCCCCCTGAAAGGTGGGACCCACCATGTATATCTTCGCAAGGAAGGAAGTGCCTCCTTATTCCTGCCCCTGATAGCTGGGACCCACCAACAACATCTTTGCTCGCAAGGAAGTGCCTCCTTATTACGGGCAAAAAATATATGGTTCCGCCCCTGACCGCTGGGACCTGCCAGCTATATATTCGCACGCAAGGAAGTGCCTTCTTGTCCTCCCTAATAGCTGGGACCCACCCGGTCAAAGCGTACGTAGCGTTGTCTGTGTACATATCGGTCGATCGGTCTGTCTACCATGATGAACCGTGGCCGAGTAAGGAGCGGTATCAGTTTAGGCAGTCCCGTCTAAATCCTGTACACATACGACAGCTACGCTACAAAAAAGACAGCCACGTACGTACATACGGGCGTGGTCTCGAACGGCTATAGTGATGGCGTCCTGTTCATCAGTAGCCAACCGGCTGGGTCGGAATGGAGAAACTGCGTCGTGTTCATCGGGAGGGAACGGAATGCGTCATGTTCATCAAGAGCCAACCGGCTTGGACGGAACAGCCGAAACGAGTTCTGGCGTACCGCAGAACGGAGGAACCAGCCTTCTGTTCGACCGCGTACGGTCGAAACGGGGTCCTGTTCATTGGGAAGGGTCTGGCGTACCGCAAAATAGAGGAAACGGACTTCTGTTCGAGTGCCTATGGTCGAAACGGGGTCTTGTTGATCGGGAGGGGTGTAGCGTACCGCAAAACAGAGGAAACAGACTTGTGTTGGAGCACCTACGGTCGAAACGGTGTGCTGTTCATTGGGAGGGGTGTGGCGTACCGCAAAACGGGACTCCACGGGGCTACTGTTCATCCACCGTCTAGTGCCTCGCTCCAGCCTCCACGGGCTACTGTTCATCCACAGTTGACTCTTCCACCAGCCTCCACCTGCTACTGTTCATCCACCGTCGACTTCCTCTAGCCTCAACAAGCTACTGTTCATCCATGGGGTCCTGTTCATCCAGCCTCCACCGTCTACTGTTCAACCAGCCCTCCACGGGGTCCTGTTTATCCAGCCTCCACCAGCTACTATTCAACCAGCCCTCCACGAGGTCCTGTTCATCCACCCTCCATCGACTACTGTTCAACCAGCCCTCCATGGGGTCCTGTTCGTCCACCCCCAACCGGCTCGATCGGATGGTGTGTGGCGGCCTCCTCTCATCGGGGTCCTATTCATCTAGCGGCAACGGCCTCTACTACCATGGGGTCCTGTTCATCCAACCCCCACCGGGAACTGTTCATCAAGAGGCAGCAGCAGGTTCGATCGGCTTCAGTTAGCAGTAGTAGCGAAGGAATCTTTCGGGTTCAGTTAACAGCCAGGGATCGATCGCTCAGGTTCAGTAACGTAGCTAGTGCAATCGCTCGGGTTTAGTAAGCGAACGCCTCGCTCGGGTTTAGTTAGAGCCCAACGCCTCGCACCTACGCGCGTACGTGTACGAGAGAAATGTGCAATCCCTCTGTGCATCGCTCGGCCCTGACCACCCACCGTAACCGGGAACTCCCCGAAATTTTCCTCGCCCTCGCTTCTACCATGATTTTTTTTCGTCATGGACGGCCCAAAGAATGTCATGCAGGTGCGTCCCCGGCCCGCCCAGGACGAAAAGCCCATTTTCTGTCATGATTTTTTGTCATAGAAGTAGGAGCCCACCACATCTATGATGATATGTGCTTTTGTCACAATTATCGTCATAGAAGTGTCATAAGCATGACAGAAAAAAAAATCATTCGGGCCAAAATGTCATGGATGTGTCTTTTTTTTAGTGTAGGTGGCTGGTGGGTGGGACGTAAAATTCCCTGTGGCCTGCCTCTGGTCCGATCCGATTGTAGACCAAAGATGGCCCATCTTTGATGCTTATTGACTGGATCCGATCTTCTATCTCGTTTAACAGCAAGAGGTCGGCCGGATTCATCTTTGGGTCATCTTCGGAGTTAACCTCTGGTGCGACCGTACGGAGGGCGTGCACGGCTAGGGCTCACTTCTGGTCCTCGGATTCTGAGGTCAGATCCGAGCTCAAAGCCATATCCGAAGTAAAGATCATGCCGGAGGTGGGTAGAGAAGAAGGTCCGAAGTTGAAGCTTCGGTATTTGCGGGTTCCTCATGCGAGGCTGAGAACCCAGTAAAGATCAGATCGCCCGGGCGTCAGTGACGTACTCTAGGTTGCCAAACCTGATTTCCTGTTCAGGGGTGAAGCTGTCGATCTGGTCAAGGTGACCGGTCGAATTGGTGTGCAGAACGATGCTGTCGAATGCGAAGAGTTGGCCGGGGATGAAGATGTCCTCCGTGCAGACGCCATTGCTGATGACTAAGCGAGCCTTCGATCCTTCGACAATCCCACAGCAAAACTCTCAATGAAAGCACCAATGTCGGTGTCAAAACCGACGGATCTCAGGTAGGGGGTCCCGAGCTGTGGATCTTGGATTGATGGGTAATAGTGAATGCAGAGACGATATTTACCCAGGTTCGTGCCCTCTCGAAGAGGTAAAACCCTACGTCCTTCTTGATTATATTGACATGTGTATACGATGGTTACAGAGTTGATCTACCTCGAGATCGGATGAACTAAACCCTAGATGAGTAGGACGATGGTTCTGGCCTCTATGGACTAAACTCTCTGGTTTATATAGACACCAGGGATACCTAGGGTTATATATGGTTGGTTACCATAAGGGGATAAACATGCCGACTTCATTATCTTCACTTGGAGGACGTGCCAAGGCTTCGGAGGTTTTCTTCATGAAGATGGAGTCACACATGGCTCCGGCCTTCCAATAAGAGAGGTCCAACTGTCCAGCCCATGAGAAATAGATTGGCAGCCCGAGGACCCCTTAGTTCGGGACTCCCTCACCAGGGCCGCAGCATGGCTATATCGCCATTGATGCAAAAACCAACGAATGTGTATTTGTCCTTGAGGAGAATTTGGCGAAGGGACAGGCTCACACCTTGAGACTGGCATACCTAGTAAAGGAGACAATTCGTGGCGTAGGAGATCTAGATTAGGTTGCCTTCTATTCTTCGAGAGGAAACTCTTCCTTCTTCTAGCGACGAGTGTACTCGACTTCCATGCCAATGAACGATACTCAAAACATATCCACAAACTGTTCAGCCTGTGCTATCCAGCACTAGACGATGTTGTTGTTGTTGGTGTACAAGGTGTGGATGCTATCGCCACCATGGATTGGCACACGGTGTTCCTCCATGAACAGGGCTACCAAGCCCAGCAGCAACATCTTGTCATTGACGAGGTGGCCGAAAGATCTACTGCGACACATGGATGGTATTGAAAGAAAGCGAGAGCGTTCGATAGGGAGACAAGGAGAGAGAGAGAAAGAGAGTCGAATGTGGATGATGGTGGGTTGGTTATATTGTAGAGGGGATTTATCAACTGCCTAAATCATGGTTGGAGACGAGGAGGTTGCCGAAACAGTTTGAAGAATGAGCCAGATCTGACTTCACCACGAAGACGTGACCATCCATTCCGTCATTTGCTATTTTTTCTATACTTTTCAAAATTAACTTTAGCGTGCTTGTGTTCATTACTCGTTAGGAGTCGCAAAAAAGTACTGCAAATATAGGACACTTTACATACCAAAAGTCTATGTTCACAAACTAAATGATTTTCTATACCAAACCTGTACACCATGTGGTCGTTGCATGCAAAGTGTCTCCATTTATAATTGTGATGACTAACAATGATCATCCTATTTTTCATATTTTCAAACAATGTTCACACTATATCCAAAACAAGTACACAAAGTTCTTAAATCACTATAAAACTATTTTGAATAGTCACTCATTAATTTTCTGAAATCCCTCGCACTAATTCTGGAAGTCCTTAAAAATATTTCTGAAAGTGTTCACCCCATTCACGAAAATCATTTTGACAAAGTTAATAAGGGTACAAGCACATATTTTTACATAAGGTACCACGCATTTGTACATCACCACACCACTATGTTCAACGTAAATAACTAATACAATACACATGACATCTTTAAACCTACAACAATCATAGTTAGAACATATGTTCACTCAATCTAAATTAACATACTACGAGATACTATTAGTTGAATGTACACATCCAAGTTCTAGCAATTCACCGCCTGCTGATTCCCTTCCGGCGCTTCCAGCCGCTCGAAGATCCCTCATCTTTATTCTTACGGGGTCGGAGTCGTTCCCTCAATGTTGGTTCGAGAAGGTGATGTAGCCCATCCTTATTGATTAGGATCCTAAAGTACAACTCATAGCTAGCATACCAGTCTCTTGCTATGTACTCGACGTGTAGTAGGGAAAGCAGCTTCCACTCACAGTACTGGTGCTTCTCCTTTGGGAATAATTTCTTCATGTTCTTGTATAAGGGGTCGATGATGGCCGCTGCGGGGTCACCCATGGAGTCCCTTTCTCCACCACTTTTGATACAGAACTGCTTTTGGATGTCAATGTGGTGTTGTCACGGCCCACCATTTCAAGCATATAGTCTCAGTGTGATTCTATGCCAACCCCTAGATCAAATTGTCGGCATACACGGTAACAGTGTTGTATCAAACACAAATGCGTCCTTCATTACATCACATGATCCAGAAAGCAAATAGTCTTACAGACTCTAGCCATAGGCTTGTCAAATACATAGTCATACAATAAGCAAATAGAGTTCAACACATGCGGAAACGAAAGCAAATCTAAGGTAGACGTCTTGATAGGCTCTAACAACACCACGGGGAAACATGTCGAGTGGATGCACGAAACCCAATGCAAGTCACTCCTCATAGTAATCACCTGCAACATGATACATTGCGGCCACTAGGTACATGGATTGTAGTGGCAAGTCCATAGTTATTTGGAAACCTGTTCACCATGCACTTTGGCTGGTGGAGTTCAAGGCTCTTTGCAGAAAATATTTTTTCCCTATTATTTAGGTGGTAGACTATTCTAATAGCTAGACATACTATCTCACAGTAGCCTTGGGCAGATCATATCAAGTGATCACCCATAATGCAATCTGAGAATGCAGACACCCGTATCATGCGGTTATCTAAAACTGATGAAAATTATGATTCACATATTATGCCTACCTCTCCTAATAGATATGAAATGCCTAATGTACTTGAGGGTTATGTTATGGAAGGGGGATAGCTCGAGAATTTCTGGCTTGTAATGATAGAGATTATCTTAAGTTACTGAGTAAGCTAAAAGAAAAGGCAATGATAGAGAGAATGAAATATGATCCTAAGTTTGCTACTTCTCCTATCTTTGTTACTGATAAGGATTATGAATTCTCAGTTGGTCCCGAGCTGATTACTTTGTTAGAATCTGACCCTTTTCATGGCTATGAATCTGAAAGTGTTGTGGCACATCTTACTAAATTAAATGATATTGCCACCCTATTTGCTCATGAGGAAAAAAATCACTATTACTGTAGTCCCCAGGATATGATATATTACTTCTCTGAAAAATATTTTCCTACTCATAAGTAACAAGTTGCCTTACAGGAGATATATAACTTTGTGCAATTTGAGGAAGAGCATCTCCCTCAAGCTTGGTGGAGGCTTCTCCAATTACTTAATGCTTTTCCTGATCATCCTCTTAAGAAAAATGAAATACATGACATCTTTTATAATGGACTAACTGATGCTTCTAGGGACTACCAAGATAGTTGTGCTGGCTGTGTTTTCAGGGAATGAACTATCGAACAGGCTCAAGAATTACTGGATAATACATTGAGAAATCCCATGGTTAGACACTTCCTGGACCACCCCCTAAACCAAATCCAAGGAAAAGAGGTATTATATTCCTTAGTCTAGAGGATACACAAGAAGCAAAGAAATCTATGAAGGAGAAAGGTATTAAATCTGAAGATGTTAAAAATCTACCGCCTATTGAAGAAATACATGGACTTGATATCCTGTCACATGTAGTAGAGGTAAATTATCTTTATAGATTTGATGAGGGTGATATTCCATATAATAAATCTCCTAGTCAGTGCTTGGATGAATTGGATAACTTTGTTGTGAAGCAAGAAAACTTTAATAGACATGTAAGCAATCAACTGAAATGTAATTCTATCACGATTAAATGCTTGTGTGATTTGATGTTTAGAATTGCTAATGATGTTAAAGGCTTATGTAAACATGCATCTATGGTTCACACTTAGTTATAACAAGTCCCTAACTCACAGAATGATTTGCTTAATGAGATGAATAATAAAATGAATGATTGTGCTGTTAGAGTAGTGACTAGAGGAGGTAAAATGACTCAGGATCCTCTATATCCTGAAGGTCATCCTAAAATAATTGAGCAGGACTCTCAGAGAATTAATATTGATGTACCTAGTTCACCTAAGAAGAAACAAAGAAGAAAAATTATATAACTTTGCATGCTTCTAGTGAACCTGTTGTAGACAAACTTCATGAGAATCCTAATGATGTTTCTATTTCTGATGCTGAGACACAATATGGTAATGAACATTTGCCTAGTGATGCTCAATGAGATAATAATAAAGAACCTAATAATGATGTAGAAATAGAACCTGTTGTTGATCTTGATAACACACCTCCTAAAAATAAAAGATATGATAAAAATGATTTCATTGCTAGGAAACATGGTAAAGAAAGAGAACCATGGCTTCAAAAACTCATGCCATTTCATAGTAAAGCTGTGAAATATAGAGATGAAGAGGCTTTTAATTGCTTTGTTGAAATTCTTAGGCCTGTGTTTTTGCGAACACCTTTGATTGATATTTTGAACATGTCTCCATATTCTAAATATATGAAAGATATTGTCACCAATAAAGAAAATACCAAAAGTTGAAATATCCACCATGCTTGCAAGTTATTCTTTTGATGGAAATGTACCTTAGAAATTAGGAGACCGAGGGATACCTACTATACCATGGTCCATTAAAATAAATTGTGTTAAAACTGCTTTGTGTGATTTAGGAGCCGGTGTTAGTGTTATGCCTTTCTCTTTATATAGAAGACTTGATTTGAGCAAGCTAACACCTACTGAAATCTCTTTGCAAATGGCTAATAAATCAACTGCTATACACATCAGTATTTGTGAGGATGTTCCCATTGTTGTTGCTGATGTTACTATCTTAACAGACTTTGTTATTCTTGATATGTCCGAGGACGACAACATGTCGGTTATCCTTGGTAGACCCTTTTTGAGTACTGCAGGTGCTGTTATTGATTGTAACAAAAGTAAGGTCACTTTTCATGTCAATGGTAATGAGCATACGGTATATTTTCCAAAAAAACAGAGTTTAATGAATAGTATCAACTCTATTGAAAGAGTTATGACATTCACTATTGGAGGTTTTGAGTTCCCTATTCTGACTCCCAAAAAGAAATATCACACTCTCATTGTTGGGGAAATGCATGTCCCCATTGAGGTAACCTAGTGTTATATGAAAGTTCTTTGGTTTCATGTTACTCGAAAATAGTTTGTTAATAAGACTTGATCAACCTTATTAATGGATTCTTTTTTAGGGGCATGTGATCGATGAATTTATAAGCACAACCTACTGTAATTATAGTTTTCTATCTATTATTTATAGTTTAAGAAAGTAGAATGCCATGATTATCCTGTTTTCTGAATTATGCGTGCAATAAACAATGTCCTGAAAATAAAAGTCCTCGGAATGTCTTAAAAATTTAGTATGATTTTTCCCAAAATATTTAAGAATTTTCAGCACTGAACACACCCTGGGGAGGTGCACCTATGAGCCACAAGCTCACACGACACGCACACCCCCCTAGGCATGCCATCTAGGCTTGTGGGCCCCACAGGACGCACTCACTTATTCCTCGTGCCCACAGCCTTCTTCCACCTCCAGAAAAAATCAAACTTGCTCTCATTCCCATGTTCTTGCTCATTTTCGTGAATTTTTTTATCTCTTTGCTTGGAGCACCGTTTCCGAAACTGCTCCGAGGAATTGCTCCTTGGTATGTGACTCCTCCAATGGTCCAATTAGTTATAGTTCTAGTGGATTATGTTTTGCATATTTTGCTACTGTTGGTGACCATGTATATGAGCTTGCATGTTGAGTCTTCTTGGTTCTAAGTAGTTTTGATGCATGATATGGCCTCTACGCACTTATGGGAGTAGTTGCTATCAATTTTGTTGAGTTTCATTCACTTTTATTTTGGGGACTAAAAATTTCAGAAATTTTCAGAGAGAAAATGTTGAGGAGGATTTTCTCCAGGGGTTCTTCGAGCAGGAGCTCCCCAAGGCCTGCTATCTGTGAGCCTGGCCTCGAGCCCCCTCGGGATGCTGCCGTAAAAGCATGTGAATGGCCATCTGACACTTTGATGATCGATGTCAGCATCAAGGAAGAATTTGATATGTATGTACATAATGCTGAGTTGACGGACTTATTATCAGGTAAGTGTCCGCAATACCGTGATCTCGCTGATTCATTTGTGCGGAAATTCAAGTATGTATCTCATCGTTCTTCTCATGATGTTATTTTTAGTCTATATGATAATTCTTATCGCATGAGTGTTAGAGAATTTTGCACTACTTGTAGAATTCCCTTTTTGGGTACATGCCTTGAACCTTATAAATCTGATTGCACTGAATTTCTTATGAGCATTACTTGAGGTGAAACTAGAGGCATAATGCAAGCTATGTCGGGGGATTTATTCTGAGCCGTGGGATATCCTTCAAAACCCTAGTTCGAGCTCTGGGATCTTGGTTCACATCTACGAGGCTACGAGCAAGGCACGACTAGGACACATCAAGCTACCCAGGTTCGGGCCACCATGCGGTGTAAAACCCTACTCCTGCTTGGTTGTATTGTTTGTGGGCAATGCTCTTGGAGCTACAAGATAATCTAGAGCTCTTGGGGTCAACAATGGCGTCAGAAGCTAATCCCTTGCTACAGTGGCCGCTCTGCCCTTTTATAGGTGCCTCGGGCCTCTTCCCCCAAAATATGAGTGGGAAAGGGCTACCACAAGGCGACAATTAGAATGGGGACAAGCGCTAGAGCTTATCCTGACAAAAGGTGGTCTTCACCTGCCAAAGGTGCTATCAATGATGCGCCGGGGGCTCCACGATGACCTTCGCCCTGCCGCACCACCATCTTGGTCTTATTTTACCGAAGGGGAAACCTTTGGGAATTGCTTTGGGGGCAGGTAGGCGCAGCTGCTCCCTTAGCACGAAAGGGGAAACTGCCCCGACTGCACAGGCTGGCGTCTGCCACGGCGACATCACCCATGTAATGGGCACGCGACTCGCGCCGTGCAGGCTCCGTGGGAGGCCTCGCAGGATGGCGCCACACGAGAGGGGCCTCACGGGTCTGCTTGATGTGATGGTAGTCTTGATGAAGTCCTCCGTCGAAGAAGTCCCTCGTGGGGCAAGGTCCTCGCGAGGCTATTCGCTTCGCGGCGCCCGCTGGCGGGCCGCCTCATGAGTTGGGCCAAGGGGCCCTTCCTGGGCCGTAGGCAGATGGCCTGTGGTACCCTGATTCCCACTGGGCCGATAGTAGCCCTCGGGCCTGCAGCGCACCGCCCGTCGAGGGACGAAACGATGCGGGGCCAAAGACTGTCGGGCCCAAGCAGGGACGCGTGGCAACATGACGGCATGGGGGCGCCCCCACTTCCCCACGACTCCTTGGTGTAATACCCCGAGAATCGTGCTATAGTAATATCCCCCTAATGGTGGCCATGTCATCATGATTACTATGCAAATAGCCACTTGTCCAAAAATCAAAGTCAAAATCCAAATTCAAATGTCAAGTCAAATTAATATTTCTTCAAACATTAAAACAAAATGTTGGTTGGGTTGCAAATATTCCCTAAGGAATTATCATGTAGAAACCAACATCATTTGTCTCATAAATAATTTCCTAGGAATTATTAAGTGGATCAGCAGCAAAAAAAAACTGACCTTTTCAATTTCTAAAAATATTTAACCTTTTCCAAATGCTCTGAAACTTTTTGTGCAACAACACAATATTATGCTAGATTTATGTGCAAAGTTTAACATCTGAAAAAAATCATTTAGTAGCTAATTTAAATAGAAAACAGTGAAGAAATAAAAGAAAATGGAATAGAATAAAAGAAAATGGCTAAAGACTACTATGCACTTAGGCCTACCTGCTACAGTGCGGCCCAGCCCACCTAAGCCGGTCATCCCCTTCCTCTGTTCACCGCGCACCTCATGGACGCAGGGCGCACGTCCACGGCGCCGAAGGCCACGCGTCACCCATCCGCCGGAGCCCCGATGAGGATAAGGTTGACTCTGTCGCCCTGGGAAGCCGTAGTGCCCTCACTTTCCCCGTCAGCATCGCCCCCTCCCCCCCCCACCCCCGCTTATCCATTGCACACGCTCGACGCTGCCGTCACCATGTCCGACCTCACCCGCGCGCTCACCGTCATCCTCGTCACATGAGACTACGCCGTGAGCACCGCCTGCCTCCCCTGCTTTGCTTACGTGGACTAGCTCGAGCTCAACGCGCACCCTGTGAGCGGATCGAGCTCTTCCCCGCCACGGTCACCAGCGCCTCTCCGCCGGAATTCGCCGCGTCTGCAGCTCCTAAGCTTCCGACGGGCCACCGTGCGCCTCCTTGGTGAGCCTCCGTTTCCTTCCCCTCTCCATCACACTCGACTCCATGCCATAGATGCTCCTGCTGCCATGGTCATAGCTTAACGTTGTCATCGTGCCCGTAGCTGTCGCTGCAGTGCCCCATTTGCTTAGGCAAGCACTCTGCTGTGCTTCTGGCATCGCGTGGATGTCGCTTATGGCCATATCTTACTCGATCTCCTCTCGTAGCGCTGATGCCAAAGACGCCCACCTTCTGCCGCAGCCGCTCATCGTTGCAACGCTTGACTCCGGCCACCTCTGCTCTCGTTGCTCACACCATTGAACGCGCGGTCATTCACTCATTAGAACGCGCCTTTGCGCGCTCAATTTGGTTGACCGTAGCCGAATCCCGACGAATCCCGTCCTCACCGTGTGCGCGCCGCCGCGGATGTCGATCCCGTCGTCGACTTCAGCCACCCCATGACCTCCCGCAGACTTCCCTGGATGCGCGCGAGCCCAAGCATCCTCCCGGTGCCCTCGGTTTTCCCTACCGTCGTCTGTGGCTGATTTCCGGGGAGTCCTACATCATCGTCGCCGCCCTTGTTGGTCACCGGCGCGCACAGGTCAAACAAACCCCCTGGGCCATTGACGTACGGGCCCATGACGTTAGTTGGCTAATTAGCCACTAATTACCCATGGCCCCACTAACATTTAGGGCCCGCACGACTAACTAGACTAATTAACTAAACTGGATTAACCATAGTGTATGACATGTGGGTCCCCTGTAAATTAAACAGATTTAAATAAATTCTATTAACTAGGAGTCAGTGATAGTGGGCCCGCCTGGTCAGTTTGACCAGTCAACAGTCCACTGTTGACTGCTGACTAGGTAGTCAACAGGGCCCCACCTGTCAGCCTCACTGTGCCTCTCGCTGGGTACACTTCTGGGTACCCATAGCCATTTTTCCTTTTAAATTTGAATTAAATTAAATTCCAAAAAAATGTTTAAATCTTTGAAAATTCATATAAAATAATCTATAACTCGGATGAAAATAATTTATATATGAAAGTTGATCAAAAAAATAAGAAGAATCCGAATATGATATCCACATACCTGTCACATGCCTCCAACACAGCAAACATGGAACCTTCCCCTCTGTTTTGTCTGTCCGATAACTGCCTAAAGCCAGGGAAATATCCATAGATATTTTCCCGCTCCGTCTGTAATGCGTAGCACTGCAATAGGTCACCACTAGCACATCATATTGACATGTCATGCATCATGATGCATTTGTTTGCTTTATATTTATTGTTTCTTCCCCCTCTTCTCTCCGATAGACACCGAGATCGACACTACTCCCGAGCTCGACTACACTCCTGACGACCAGCCCCTTTTAGCAGAGCTTCCAGGCAAGCAAAACCCCTTGATCATTCCTATATCGCCCATTCTTTCTCTCTCATGCTTGCATTAGATTTTGCTACTGTTGTTCGATAGCTCCTATTCTGATGCATAGCCCGCTTTTGTAACCTGCTATTGTTACTTTACCTGTTATCCTATATGCTTAGTATAGGTTGGTTAGTGATCCATCAGTGACCCCTCATCCTTGTCCTTGTTTCCCCTCTTTGATACCGGTGACTCGATCAACATGATCGATGTGCAGAGATCAACACATCACCGCACACCCCCCTTAGTTGTATGACTCTACAGAGCTACTATCAAGTGCCGAGGGTGATACCTCGTATCGCACTCCTAATGATATCTCTATAGTGTAGCTAATCAGTCGTGGATTTCAGAGGGTGATTCCTCTTTCACCACTCCTGATGATGACTCTGTTGTGCAACACCTCAAGTGTGAACGCTTCGAGGGTGATTCCTCCAAGGTCACCTTGACGGTTATATCGAGTAGGAATCCTTCGAGGGTGATTCCTCATGTTCCCCCTTTATGTTATGGACCATCGAGTAGGAATCCATATAGGGTGATTCCTCAGATTCCCCCTTGATGTTATGGACATACGGATACCTTGACTTTACCTCAGCCCCTTGTTGAAGTCGGGTCGGCCTCGAGGGGTACCCGCAAGAGTTACCAAAGTTGGGTTGACTAGGAGGGTACCTGCGAGATAATTACGAGGCACGGCCGGGCAGGCTGACCGCCCTAGAGAGCGATGGGCCTGACCCTTGTTTCCGCGCGCTCCCAATACACTAACGGGTTTGGATATGTGATCTGAGTAGGCCTCTGGCCTTTTCGCACTAACCACCATGCGGGAATAAGTATGGGCACTCGGCGTCGCATGATTCTCCTGAAAGCTCTACATATGTCATAGTTGAGCAGCACGCGCCCGGGTGGTCCGCGTAAGCACCTGCTTTGTATAAATAGGGGTGGAAACGGATTGGATGCGGATCGGATAGTGCTCTTACCACTTCCATTTTCATATTTTCAAAACCAATACGAATCCGAATACGGATGTTATCGGATACGGATGCGACTCAGATGTTATTCGAATACGGATACATATCGGATGTTTTCTTGATTCGGAACGAATACGAAAAATATCGACATATTGCTTAAGTAAATTAGTCAAGAGCTATGTGACATGAAATAATCAACTTATGACATACAATAAGTCAATGATAAATAGGTTTATGAATAAATAATATTGTAATGCGTAATAATTTCTAAGTTTAATCATATAAAGAGTAAAATTTTACCACTTATTGGGCTTTTATGTTGGATAATTGGAATATTGGGGCTAGAATTTTGAAAATTACCTCCCATAATCTTATCCTGATACGGATATATCCACTTCCATATCCATATTTGTGTCAAAATGTCCTACCATATTTTATTTTTATTTGTTTAATAAATTCGAATACGGATAATTTCCATTTCCATTTTGGTTCGGATGCGGATGTTTTGGATATGAATAGGCATTTTCTCGGATACGAATATCGGATATTTTGGATTATCCGCTGCCACTTTCCACTCCTATGTATAAAGAGGTAGGATTGATCCCGGCCGTCCTCGCAACATGCAGGATTGCAAAGGACGATTGGCCCATGACCCCTTCGCATTTAGGATGTAGACCGCCGTGTGACCTCTCTGGAGAGCCTAGGTTGGACTACGGCGTGTCGATCAGCCGAGGCCGGGCATTACCCGTTAAAGTGTGTCCGGCCGGAGTTAATCGAGCGTCCTAGGTAAGTTGGTGCACCCTTGCAGGGAAGTATATCTATTCGAATAGCCGTGTCCACGGTAACGGACACTCGGAGTTGTATCCCGATCTATTACAACTAGAACTAGATATTGGAGACACTAAAATGGATATGATGGCTCCGGGATCTCTTTCTCGCAGGGATACGAGGAAGGATCTCTGGGCGTTACTAATATTTACTTGTTACTATATGATATGTTACTCTACTCTTTTCTGTTGCTGCAAGATGCTAGTCTGTGATAAGCTAGGTCTTCCCTTCTATTCTGGCATTTCTGTAGTATAGTCCACAGATACAGCCCCTTCCCTTTGGTACTAATGCATACTTAGCATAGATCTGATGTAAGTCTACGAGTGCTTTGGATGAGTACTCACTGTTGCTTTGCTACCTCTTTTCCCCTTTATCTGATTGCTGCGATCAGATGATGGAGCCCAGGAGCCAGCTGATCCCGCCGATGACTACTACTACACCGACGAAGCCTACTAGTACATGGAGACTGACGACCAGGACTAGATACGAGGCTCTCAGGCAGGAGGCATGCGCCTTTTTGGTCTAGATGGCGTTGTTTTACTCAGCCTTCTTAAGGCAAACTTGTTTACTTATGTTTGTACTTAGATATTGTTGCTTTCGCTGACTTATGTATTCGAGCCTTCGAGGCCCTGCTTATAATATAATGCTTTAAGTTTTATTTGTGTCAAGAGTTGTGTTGTGATATCTTCCTGTGAGTCTCTGATCTTGATCGTGCGCATTTGCGTGTATGATTAGTGCACGATTGAGTCAGGGGCGTCACAAGGTGGTATCAGAGCCGACTGTCTGTAGGAAGCCCTTTCCAACTCCTTGGCCGAAGTTGAGTCTAGTCTTTGAAAAACTATTTTACTAACATTGTTCTGTGGGTTACGGACCCACATCACAAATGCATGGGCTTAGGATCTTTTAGTCCTCTCCTTTACTCTGAGATTCAGATCTCTCTTCTTTTTGGGTGAAAGATTTTGCTAACTCTAGCACTAGGTTCTCGTAGCTACTTCCTCGTGTAGAGCCCTTCATTCCAGATGATCGCCTGCTTCACCAGAAGATTCTGAAGATACTCTTAGATGTTTTCCCGAGACCCTTGTGCCCATCGCCTTTGCAATTCCCTACCACCGATATATCCTTATGGATAACGACATACACTTTCCATTCATATAATCATTCCCTGTTGCTCTTGTTATTACAAGATACCCTGAAACATTTTCCTATATTCTGAGAATCTATTGTGCCTACTGCCTTGCAGCTCCATTTCCACATGAATACACCTACGAATAATTCCTCACACTTACCGTGGATTCGTTCATCCTCAGTTGTTCATGTGTTTCACAAAATTCTTCTAAATGCTCTTCGATCTTCTAAAAATCCTCAGCAGCCTATTGCTCTTGACATTCTTGTCTGCTTGCATTATGGTAAATCCCGTATGTCTAGTAATCTTATTGGCATCCTTTGTCACTATCATTTTGAGTCCCTTGATTCAATATGTTGCGAATGCTCGCAATCCTCAGTCGAATCCTAGAATTCATCCTTTCGGCTCAGACGTCATTTTGAACATGAGCTAGTTTTCAGCAAATCAAACCTTGACCGATTGTGCCTCTAAGTCTATTCAACTTAATCATCTTTAATCAAAGCATTTGCTTTTGATCCATCGATTTGGAAATCATAATTCTTTGTATTTAAGCATCAAAGTATTCAGATGTTTCTATAATCCGATGCCTTTGCATTCTTTCACATCGGCTCCATTGTGGACCGCCAGACCCATTGGTGGGTTATTATCCGACAGTGTCCTTCACATTCAAAATTCTTGTGAGTTCTTCCCCTGATACTTAATGCCTTTGGTAAATTATATCCTCTTCTTTTGGCAACCATGCTCTACTATCGAGCTTGTGTTATTTACTCTTGAAGTTCGTGGTATATGTTCCTAAGCTGCCCTGATGGGTTGAACCTATGCCTTCCCTAATCTGTGTGAACCCAAAAGTTTTCACGAGTCATACTCTTCTAGTGATTCGCCAAATAAATTTTTAACACTGCAACTTCATCGAAGTGAGAAGTAAATGAAAGGTTATGCATTGGAGAAGTGGGAGTCAGCCTTGAATTTTGTGTTGATGCCCATGAACACGATGTAGATCTTATCATGGAAGCTTCTTGTAATAATAATTACCCCCTTGGTATAAGTTCATCTTATCTCTTTGATTTGGTCATTTGTAATCGTGGTTCCTACCATATTGTTCTCCTTTGATTTCATTTCTCAGACAAGTTAAAGTGCTTGTCTTTCACAGATCAAAACACCAGTCCAACCTCGATTTTGATTACGTTTGAGTATCACCCTCCGATATCTCGAGAATATCACGGTACTGCATTACTTCTTATGAGTTCTCCATCAAGTATTATTTCTCATCGGTTTTAGTTTTCCCCGTGGTCTGAGTTGTTTGTCACTCGAAACATCTATAGCTGAATCGAGTCCGCACTGCGATTCAATAATCCTTAATAACCTTCGTTTCTTATGAGTTTGTACTCAATCATGTCATTCTTAGCCAATTGACTACATCATAATCGTCATGCTAAAGCTTGACCTTGCTACCTAGTCCTTCATCCCCGGAACACAATTCCGACAGTGCGCTAAGCTTACGTCTAGTTTCCAACATCATATTATTTGTCCTGAAAGGTGGTTACAATAACGTTTTACTTCACCATCATTTTGCTTGACGTCATCGTTGATCGATTAAATCTTCATGAAACCTCTCGACAAAATATGCCGTGATCATCATCAACATTTTGTCTTCCTCCGAAAAGTCAATCGAATTCATGGTGAGAAATATCATCCTTGCCCCTCAATGATTTGTGTTACCATCGACAACATTCTTGCCTTCCCTCCAACACAAACTTTTTCATGTTATGGAGTTGCTTGCTATCCAGCTTATGTTATGTTCTACCTTGGAGTATTACCATGTTTTATGTCAATGATGTTGTGAGAATTGCTCCACCTCTTAAAGAATTCTTGATATGGTGATACTTCTCACCATATCTATTCATTTCTTGGTCCTCGTGTAGTTTCTAACTGGAATACCGACAAATGAACTATGATGTGTGAATTCAAAACTTCTAGCAACCCTATTGCTTTGAAGTTAATGGTCGACAGTTTCATTCTAAATCTGTTAGTTATTGAATCACCATTCTAACATTGGTTGTGCTACTTAACCCATATTTCGGGTGCACCTTTCAATCGATGTTTAATTGTGGATGTTTTTCTCGAGCATACGTCAATATATCATTTGATATGACAAATGCTATCTCTTTGTTCATATAATTTTGGGAATCCATTTTAAGGAAATCTCGTTGAATTGTTGTTGAGCCCATCAGCCACATCCTCATCTTCTCTGTGTTCTTCATCTTACTATTTACTAACGCATAATAAAATCCCGTTAAAAAATATTTGTTCGTTGACAATTTAAAACAAACCTTCCAAGTGCTTCAAGAACTTAAATACTCTTTAATAGATGAAAATAAAAGGATTTCTAATTTCGATAGTAACATAATGTTGGATCCATTCCTTTTGAATTGTCACTTTGTCCATCATGATTCTTGGGAAGAGACATTGCAATAATTCACCTTGGACAATTTATTTGTGAAAATGTATGTCTATTTAAATCGCATATAAAAAAATCCGGTCAAATTTTTCATGATGAGCATGAAGTATATGTTCGATAAAAGAAGAGTTTTTCTCTAAGTTCACGTGCATTTTTGCCACCGTGAATATGAGAAAGTTTTGTTTCGCTTCCTCTAGAATCATCCCAATCAATCAGATCTGAGTCTCAGGAAGATATGATGGTTGGAACATTTTCTAAAAAATTATAACATTGGTCTCTATGTACCCCCGTAAAGTGATGTCATGGCTAGCACGCCTTGCCAGAGGACCTTTTGTTATAGCATCTTGTTCAGCAAGGTTAGCCATTCTTCCATGAGGAAATTATATGACTTATCTTAGAAGTTGTTCCTGATGGATCCCTTCTGTTCCCAAAGTCTGACATCTACTTGATGACCATATCGATGCTACCCCGAAGCACGGTTGTGGTACTCCAAACATCAACAAGAACATGGGAAGCGCAATGCTAAATGTTTCTTGATCAGTTATCCAAACCCCGTTTTATTGGTAAACATCATGGAATTCCTTGCTCCCATTATCCAAATGGATACGTACCTGTTGCCCTGTCATGTATATCATGCTCCGCTTGTTCTTGGGAAGATATACTCCTTATACTTGTGTATAATCACATTTTCCTCACCATTGGTCTGATTAATCTATTAGTCACATTTTCCTTTCTGTTGGTCTATTTAACCTTTCTTGTGATTTATATGATCTAAGCAGTAATAATTCCCTGCTCGGTGTACAACTCTGTCAGTAAGACCCTGTTACTATTGTTGAAGACATTCCGGTAACCACCGGTGAACGAGTACTTTGCCTATTGGCCCGCCTCGTCTTAACGAGCAAGAAAATGGTTCTCTTCGTCTTTCGCCCTTGGTACCGCCATTTTTGCCGACATAACTGACAAACTATCCTCTGACATGCCTGGCTATCTTGCCCGTGCAAGATGTCACTGCCCTTCCTACCTTTAACCCACACTAACCACAGTTCCACAGGATCGAAACCTGACTCTCCTGTACACCCCTGTTTCCAAAGTTATTCCTCGCACTTGGCTTCATATGAGATCCACGAGCCACCTTCCTAGAGATGATCTATTCTAGTTTCAAACGCAATACTTATTCCCGTTGCTCTGAACCACCTTCAAACTCTTCTTCAGGCATTGAAGGATTGCTTACCCGTTTGAAACTCTCGTACCCTCTTATATTGCTCTCGATGTGTTTCATTTATTCAACATGAGAGATACTTTATACTTCATCCCCTGAGTTAACCGTCTGATGCTCAACTTTGTTAAATCCGTCCATAGAGAGTTCCCCTCTTATCCTTTCGAAAGTACGATGGATTTCCCGAAGAAAGGATGATGACTTCCCTATGATGCCCTGATGCAGCGAATTGAAAACATCAACGCAATGGACTGACCTCTTCGAGAAAGGTAACAAGAACTAGAGAAGACTCATTAGAATTGTGTAACCAGAACTTTTCCCCTTACTCCACCTCTTAAATCTCGGGACGAGATTTCTTGGAGTGGAGGAAATTTGTAACACCCTGATAATCATGCTACAGTAATCTCCCTCTAATGGTGGCCATGTCATCATGGTTACTATGCAAATAGCCACTTGTCCAAAAATTGAAGTCAAAATCCAAATTCAAATGTCAAGTCAAATTAATATTTCTTCAAACAATAAAACAAAATGTTGGTTGGGTTGAAATATTCCCTACAGAATTATCATGTAGAAACCAACATCATTTGTCTCATAGATAAATTCCTAGGAAATATTAAGTGGATCAGCAGCAAAATAACTGACCTTTTCAATTTCTAAAAATATTTAAACTTTTCCAAATGCTCTGAAACTTTTTGTGCAACACCAAAATATTATGCTAGATTTATGTGCAAAGTTTCACATCTAAGGGAAATCATTTAGTAGCTAATTTAAATAGAAAACAGTGAAGAAATGAAAGAAAACACAATAGAATAAAAGAAAATGGCTAAAGACTACTGTGCACTTAGGCCTACCTGCTACAGTGCAGCCCAGCCCACCTAACCGGGTCATTCCCTTCCTCTGTTCACCGCGCACCTTGTGGATGCAGGGCGCATGTCCACGGCGCCGAAGGCCACGCGTCACCCATCCGTTGGAGCCCCGATAAGGATAAGGTCGACTCTGTCGCCCTGGGAAACCCTAGTGCCCTCACTTTCCCCCTCGCATCAGCCCCCCTTCTCCATAGCACACGCTCGATGCTGCTGTCACCATGTTCGACCTCACTCGCGCGCTCACCGCCATCCTCGTCGCATGAGACTGCGTCGTGAACACCGCTTGCCTCCCCTGCTTCGCTTACATGGACTAGCTCGAGCTCAACGCGCACCCTGCGAGCGAATCGAGCTCTTACTCGCCACGGTCGTCGGCGCCTCTCCACCAGAATTCGCCGCGTCTGTAGCTCCTAAGCCACCGACAGGCCACTGTGCGCATCCTCGATGAGCCTCTGTTTCCTTCCCCTCTCCCTCGCACTCGATTCCATGCCATAAATGCTCCTGCTGCCATGGCCATAGCTCAATGCCCGACGTGCCCGTAGATGCCGCTGCAGTGCCCAATTTGCTTAGGCAAGCACTCTACCGTGCTTCTGGCATCACGTGGATGCCGCTTATGGTCGTATCTCACTCGTTCTCCTCGCATAGCATCGATGCCGTAGACGCCCACCTTATGCCACAGCCGCTCATCGTTGCAGCGCTTGACTCCGGCCACCTCTTCTCGCGTTCCTCACACCATTGAACGCACGCTCATTCACTCATTCGAACGCGCCTTTGCGCGCTCGATTTGGTCGACTGTAGCCGAATCCCGATGAGTCCCGTCCTAACCATGTGCGCACCACCGTGGATGTCGACCCTATCATCGACTCCGGCCACACCATGGCCTTTCGCTGACTCCCCTGGATGTGTGCGAGCCCAGGCATCCTCCCGGTGCCCTCGGTTTTCCCTGCCGTCGTCTGTGGCTGATTTCCGGGGAGTCCTGCATCATCGTTGCCGCCCCTGTTGGTCACCGGTGTTTTTCTGGCGGCGCGCGCAGGTCAAACCACCCCCCTGGGCCACTGACGTATGGGCCGAGGCCGTTAGTTGGCTAATTAGCCAATAAAATCTATTAACTAGGAGTCACGGACAGTGGACCCCCATGGTCAGTTTGACCAATCAACACTCCACTATTGACTGCTGACTAGGCAGTCAACAGGGCCCCACCTGTCAGCCTCACTGTGCCTCTGGCTGGGTACACTTCTGGGTACCCATAGCCTTTTTCCTTTTAAGTTTCGAATTGAAATTAAATTCCAGAAAGTGTTTAGATCTTTGAAAATTCATATAAAATAATATATAACTCGGATGAAAATAATTTATATATGAAAGTTGATCAGAAAAAAAAATGAATCCGAATATGTTATCCACATACCTGTCACATGCCTCCAACACAACAAACATGGAACCTTCCCCTCTGGTTCGTCTGTTCGAAAACTGCCTAAAGCCGGGGAAATATCCACAGATATTTTCCCGCTCCGTCTATAATGCGTAGCACTTCAATAGGTCACCACTAGCACATCATATTGACATGTCATCATCATGATGCATTTATTAGCTTTATATTTATTGTTTCTTCCCCCATCTTCTCTCTGGTAGACCCCGAGACCGACGATGCTCCCGAGCTCGACTACACTCCTGACAACCAGCCCCTTTTAGCAGAGCTTCCAGGCAAGCAAAACCCATTGATCATTCCTATATCGCCCATTCTTTCTCTTATGCTTGCATTAGATCTTTCTACTGTTGTTCAATAGCTCCTATTCTGATGCATAGCCTGCTTTTGTAACCTACTACTGCTACTTTACCTGTTATCCTATATGCTTAGTATAGGTTGGTTAGTGATCCGTCAGTGACCCCGCATCCTTGTGCTTGTTGCCCCACTTTGTTACCGGTGACTCGATCAACGTGATCGATGTGCAGAGACCGACACATCACCGCACCCCCCTTAGTTGTACGATTCTACAGAGCTACTATCGAGTGCCGAGGGTGATACCTCGTATCGCACTCCTGATGATATCTCTGTAGTGTAGCTAATCGGTTGTGGATTTTGGAGGGTGATTCCTCGTTCACCACTCCCGATGAAGAATCTGTCGTGCAACACCTCAAGTGTGAACCCTTCGAGGGTGATTCCTCCAAGGTCACCTTGACGGTTACATTGAGTAGGAATACTTTGAGGGTGATTCCTCAGATTCCGCCTTGATATTATGGACCATCGAGTAGGAATCCAATGAGGGTGATACCTCAGATTCCCCCTTGATGTTATGGACACACGGATAGCCTTGACTTTACCTCAGCCCCTTGTTGAAGTCGGGTCGGCCACGAGGGGTACCTGCGAGAGTTACCGAAGTCGGGTTGACTAGGAGGGTACCTGCGAGATAATTACGAGGCACGGTCGGGCAGGCAGACCGCCCTAGAGAGGGATGGGCCTGACCCTTGTCGTAAGTCCTCGAGACAGGGCGACAGGATCACTAATCCTCTTCGCGTGCTCCCAAGACACTAACAGGTTTGGATATGTGATCTGAGTAGGCCTCTGGCCTTTTTGCACTAACCACCACGCGGGAATAAGTATGAGCACTCGGCGTCGTATGATTCTCCCGAAAGCTCTACAGACGTCACAGTTGAGCGGCATGCGCCCGGGTGGTCCGCGTAAGCACCTGCTTTGTATAAAGAGGTAGCCAGGACTGATCTCGGCCGTCCTCGCAACGCGCATGATTGTAAAGGACGATTGGCCCATGACCCCTTCGCATTTAGGATGTAGACCAGCGTGTGACCTCTCTAGAGAGCCTAGGTAGGACTGCGGTGTGTCGATTAGCCGAGGCCAGGCATGAACCCTTAAAGTGTGTCCGAACGGAGTTAATCGATCATGTTGGGTAAGTTGGTGCATCCCTGCAGGGAAGTATATCTATTCGAATAGCCCTGTCCACGGTAACAGACGCTTGGAGTTGTATCCTGATCTATTACAACTAGAACTAGATACTAGAGACACTAAAATGGATATGATGGCTGCGGGATCGCTTTCTCGCAGGGAGTCGAGGAAGGATCTCTGGGCATTACTAATATTTACTTGTTACTATATGATATGTTACTGTACTCAATGCTGCAAGATGCTAGTCTATGATAGGCTAGGCCTTCCCTTCTATTCTGGCATTTCTGCAGTATACTCCACAGATACAACCCCTTCCCTTTGATACTGATGCATACTTAGCATAGATCTGATGTAAGTCTTGTGAGTACTTTGGATGAGTACTCCCGGTTTATTTCCTACCTCTTTTCCCCCTTTATCTGATTGTTGCAATCAGATGATGGAGCCCAGGAGCCAGCTAATCCCACCGATGACTACTAGTACATAGATGAAGCCTACTACTACATGGAGACTGACGACCAGGAGTACATAGGAGGCTCCCAGGTAGGAGGCCTGCGCCTTTTCGATCTAGATGTCGTTGTTTTGCTCAGCCTTCTTAAGGCAAACTTGTTTACTTATGTTTGTACTCAGAAATTGTTGCTTCTGCTGACTTATGTATTCAAGCCTTCGTGGCCCTACTTGTAATATAAAGCTTTAAGTTTGAATTTGCGTCTAGAGTTGTGTTGTGATATCTTCCCGTGAGTCTCTGATCTTGATCGTGCGCATTTGCGTGTATGGTTAGTGCACGATTGAGTCCGGGACGTCGCACTTGCTAACTGTGGGCTCTGCCATAAAACTGCCCACGTAGGGCGCGGAGGCCATCATTGCCTTTTCGCACGCCCCGCCTTCCTGCACACTGCTCCTATGCTTCTTGATTCTCGGTGTCAAAGAAGATGAAGCGGCTGGGAGAGAGTTATAAAAGGAGCCCGGGGTCCTTCCTTACTCATCTTCTACCCTAGCCCTTCCTCTTCTTTGCTCTTCCCTGAGAACTGCCGCCGCGATGGTAAAGGGCAAGGGTCGAGCCAATGCATCCGCTATGGGCAAGAAGGTTCCCTCTCGGGGCCGGACGCACTCCTCGGCCACCGCCGCAGAAGCCGTCCCTAGCGCCCGTGGAAGAGCCACCCCCGCGATTGTGGAGGGCGCGACGCTCGTGGTCGGGGCAGGCGTGGCGGATTGGCTTCCCCTCCTCCCCAGGCGGAGGTCCACACGGCAGTGGTGGCGCACGAGTTCGTCGTGGGGCTGCATCGTCAGCCCGCTATTGGCTCGGGCTCCCGGACTCCTTTGCAAGAGCGATGGAGGATAGCGGACCCTCGGGCCCTTGGCTATCACCGGCTTCATGTTCCCGACGTAGGGGTGGAAGTCGCTCGCCCGCTCCCACGGCCTAAGGTGGGGGCAGCTCCTCCAGTTTAGGTAAGACGGGACCACCACACTCTTCGTGAAGTTCTTCGGGGTCTCTGGTGGCCGTATGGAGTACTGCGCGGAGAGCGAGAGCGGCAGCGACACCGACCCCACCAGCGAGAGCGAAGATGATGAAGGCTCCCCAAGCATCAAGAGCGAGGGCGACGACTCCGACTAGGCGCAGTCGGCGCCCGAGTCGGATCTTTGAAGACGAGTCATGCTCCGCCTAGGTTCCTTTCTTTTGTTCCTATATCCGAACCAATGTAGCCCCATGCGGGCGTGAAGATGATACTTTGGAAAAGACTAGCTCGTATTACGTACTTAATGCTTTGCTACCGCGTACGCTCCTTCTAAGGCCTACTTTTTCTCTTCTTGCTTGCCTTGGTGCTCTACGTCGTCAGGACCCAGTCCCCGTGCGAGCTACGACTGTTGTAGGGGATGTAGGCCTCTACAAGGCGGTAGGGGCTCCCGAGGCGCATTGCTCGAGAAGCCCCCCTTTGATGTGTAAGCGGCTTGCGTAAAAAGAAAAAACTCGGCGCTCAGCAAGGTTGTGAGGGAAAGAATTTGCGAAGCGTTTGAATGGCTCTCGAGGCGCATTAGACTTAGCTTATTGCAGTGTGACAATTTGTGTGTCATGGCTTGTGGGTTGTGCCTCGCGATGGGCGTCCACTCGTGAGGCCCGCGTGGGCACTTGAGGGCAGCGGTGCAACGGCTGCCTCGCAAAGCAGCACTCGCGAGGTTTCCTAAAGAGGGGGGCTCATGAAGCTTATTCTGCCCTGCATTAGTGAGGTTGCCACTAAGTTTTTGTAGGTAGTGAAGCAGCGCACGCTCGTGAGGTTACTTGTGGGTATCACACGAGGAGATAAGTACCAAGGACCTCGGTGAGGTGACGTGCACGGGAGCAGGCCCGCGAGCGAAAGCTCAGTCACTTGGGTTTAGTGGCACTGCTGGGTCTGACCCAAGCATAGGCACCATGTCTAGCCCCCACTCATGTGATACTCGGAAGGAAGATCATGAACGCGCATGCCTCCTGAGGGCACTTCATGATAAGCACTTGTAACACTTAGAAAATGAAGTTTTACTGATGCACGAAAGAGGTGTACTCCTTCAAATAGGCCTTAATCTCTGCGGCCCAACTCTGAGTGTGAGGCTCGAGCACCATCAGCACGTGAGTGTCTGACGATGGGTCGTAGTTTGGTGTGCGTGAGGTGGGTGCAGGTGGGAGTTCTTCGGGGGTCCTGATGATGAAGGCTTCAGGAGGTGTTGCAGATGGCCTTAGGAGTCGCTCCTCGAACACGCCTGGGGCCTAGGGCTCATGACGGGAGGCTCATTTGGTGATTGTCGGTGTCAAAACCGGCGAATATCGGGTAGGGGGTCCCGAGCAGTGGATCTTGGATCAATGGGGAACAAGGGACTAGGGACATGATGTTTACCCATGTTCGGGCCCTCTCTAAGAGGTAAAACCCTATGTATATGAGGATTACAGAGTCGATCTACCACAAGATCAGATAAACTAAACCCTAGACTAATAGGATGATGGTTGTTGTTCTAGCCTCTATGGACTAAACCCTCTGGTTTATATAGACACCAGGGGTGCTAGGGTTTACATATGGTCGGTTACAACAAGAGGATAAATGCGCCAAGTCTTTAGCCTTGTCTTGGAGTACACGTCAAGGTATCGAAGGTCTCCTATCCAGGTACGATCTTGTACAATAGTCCGGCCTTCCAGCAGCTGCAGTGCGGCCCGACTGTCCAGCCCATGAGAGTTAGGCCGGCAGCCCGAGGACCCCCTAGTCCAGGACTCCCTCAGTAGCCCCCGAACTGGCCTCCAATGCCGGAGTTTATAATCATCAGCCGTCTTGTGCGTCCCAAAGTCTTCGGCTTGCGGGGCGAGTTCTTCATCCTTTCCTTGTTCGGTCGCTTCAGTAGTTTGGCCGCCGATGACCACTTAATCCATCAAGTGATACTGGGACCCCTAGTATTAATTTTTCTCGGGGGTTAAAGACACCTTTCGATTTGCGTGCACCCTTTAGAAGGTGAACAATCCAGCATTGTTTTACAGACAAGCACCTCCAGGACCAGAAGGCGTACCTATTTAAGATCAGGAGCACGACGGGTGGTTGATCCATCCCCACGCAAGAAACCAAGACCATCCCAAAGAAATCTTAGATCAAATGGCTAGCGCCCCAGGTTCATCCTCATGCCCTCACGGCCCTCTCCTGGGTGACTGGGCGAGCTGCTCAATTTCACGCCTCCAGCTGAGCAATCTCCAAACACAAGGATATCTCCCCGTGGTAGATCTTGTTCCTGCTGCGCTGGATTGATTTCCGTGAACGGCGAGGCCCTCGCACAGAACTTCCCTGCTCCAAGCAGCGAGGAGAGGGTATGTTTCGTGCCTTTCCTTTTACGAGGCCTAGGCTTACCCATTCACCCCTACCTGCGGGGCTTGCTAGAATTTTATGGGATCCAGCTCCACCACCTCACCTCTGGGTCCATACTGCACATCTCTGGCTTCGTTGCTCTTTGCGAGATGTTCTTGGGCTGTGAGGCCAACTTCAAGTTGTGGAGGAAGTATTTCTGTCTCGCTCCCCATACCCGTGGGGGTCAATTTTTGAAGTAGGCGGAGCTGAGGTATGGTGTATAGCTAGAATGGGGTATCCCATCGGGACCCCGAAGAAGGATTCTAAAGAATGGACCTTGAAATGGTTTTATATTGAAGATGTCCCCCTATCCGATCCAGTTCGGAGGGGGCTACCTAAATACTCAAGTGCTCCTCTAAAGAAGAGGTACAACTGGCGGCCCAAGAGCCCCTCCCAAAAAGATAGTGCCGAGTGCTACTCCTGGCTGCCAATATGCAGGTACGAGATTGATTTTTTTAAACCGATCATAAATCCTAACCCAGCAGCCCCCGAGCCTTGATTTGGGTGGGACGGCCGAGTTAAGGATCTGTAATTATATGTATTGTTGATATTTTGTAGGCAACGAGGGAATAGAATAAGAAATTATCCGAGGACCTCGAGCTGAGCCGAACACAGTTTGCTGATGCGAAAGCCGAATTGGAGGTGGTCAAGAAATGCTTCAATTATTTAAGGTACCTTGTTTAACACAGGCTTCCCTTATAGCAGTTGAATCCATAAGTCAACTACAGAAGGACCTGGACGTGGCCAAAGAACCTCAGAGGTACGCTGAGTCACAGGAGGAGGCTGGCCACCGGGTACTGACACGAAGTCATGAGGAAAAGAACAAACTAAAGGCGGAAAACCAGCAATAGGCCAAAGAAATCGAAAGTTTAAAGTCTCAGCTGGCGCAAGCCCGTGAAGAGAACCAGAAATTGAAAGGCGACATGTTCGGTAAGTGATAGTTGGACTTACGTGCGCATAGATACTTATGGTATTTTAATGTAAAGGACATGCCGTGCCTTGTGCTAGGTCTCCTGACAGGGCGTCCCGAAGAAGAGGTCAACCCATTTGGAGGGAACCTTTTGAAGGAGCTGTCCATTGTGCACGAGAGAGCTCGAAAGGCCATGAAAAGTATGGTCAAGGCATTATGGCCGATAGAGACACCTCCGGAGGGCATGGCCGAATTGGCTAGTCGCTTTAAAGGAGCGTGGCGTCGTTTTGAGCTACGGAAGATATTCGCTTGTCGAGAGGGAGCGCACGAGGCCTGGGCGATGGTGAAGACACGGTTTATCAAACTCGAACCAAATCATATGGCTCGAGTTGGGCCAGTGGGGCCGGACGGGCAAGAAATACACCACTTCGCCTGGTGTACGACTAGGTTATGTCTGCTGCTCAGTACTCCCAAGAGGACTTTGCCCTGGATAGCTTGATATATAGTATTGACAAGGAGTAGGGTGCTTGATTCTATGTATATATGTACTGTACATCAAGCTTTCTCGATCTGTATTGTAAAAGCTGTCTTAACCGGCCATCGGCTTCCGCCTCTCTGGCCAGTGGTCGGGGAGTGTTCCGTACTATGTGACCTGAAAAAACAGGAAATCACTTCGGGTAACCAGGCAATTCGGCCATTTGGTGTGAACAGACAAAAGCGCGTGCGGAGAGTTAAGTTATATTACCTTTTTAACGTAAGAAACATCTTATGAAGAAAATAGTTCCTCCAAGGGTACCTTTCTCCAGGGTCGTCATGTTGATCATAGACGTGGCGTCCGAATACCGATATTATGCAGTCATCATTTTTTTATTATCTTGGGAACCGAACCCCAGTAGTTGGTGACGAACACTTAATTATTTTCACTTCCCTCGTGGCCGACCCATTATTTTCTTAAGAACGCTAGCTTTCTTCTTCACCCATCTGAGGTACGTACACGGCTGACCCGGTCGTAGCAATCACAGAGGTGCTCCCTTTACCCCCTAGCCGAACAATTGGGAATGTAGGGGGTAAGCATAGGAGCCAGGCAACCCAGCTTGGCAAAATCTTAAGTCAAATTGGTGCATATGATGGCTTTAAAGGTACGGGAAGGGTGCAAACATGGCAAATATGAATTCATGCACGAAGATTATATTGATTGGCTTCTTGAAAGGAGCCCCCAGGTAGATCTGGGTATTACATGTGAAGATGTATACTTAAAGAGCTTAGTGCAGTTCGGTTTATCCGAACATAGCCTGGGCGGTGACAACTCCAAAAAGTGAAAACAAAAAATGAAGAAAATGGGAGGGAAGGTGACGATACCGGACTGGCCGTAGAAGCGCCGAAGCCGAGCTGCGTTCCATGGGTTTGGTTCGAGGCAATCTTCCGCTGGATTGCAAGGACAATATGCTCCTCCTGCTAGTACTTCATCAATTATGAAAGGACCCTCCCATTTGGGTGAGAGCTTGTGCTTCTGCTTTTCAGGGAGGTGGAGGACTAGTTCGCCCATGTTGTATGCCTTCGCCCGAACTTCCCTGATCTGGTAGCGCCGGGCTTGCTGTTGATAGAATGTAGAGCAAGCCTCAGCTATGTCGCGTTCTCCTTCTAGGGCATCCAGGTCATCTTGCCAATCCAACTTGGCTTCCTTTTCTTCGTACATACGCACTCTAGGCGCGTCATGGAAGAGATCGCACGGGAGGACTGCTTCCGCGCCGTATACCATAAAAAAGGGTGTGTATCCCGTTGTATGGTTGGGGGTGGTATGCAGTCCCCATAATATGGAATCGAGTTCCTCTACCCAGTGGCAATCGGATTCCTCTAGGGAACGAACCAGACGGGGCTTTATGCCACTCATGATGAGTCCGTTGGCTTGTTCAACCTGTCCATTGGTCTGTGGGTGATATACCGAAGCATAGTCGAGCTTGATGCCCATCTTAGCGCACCAGTCTTTGACTTCCTGGGCTATAAAATTGGATCCATTGTCCATGATTATCCTATGGGGAACACCATAACGGTGCACCACCCCGGATATGAAGTCGACAACTGGTCCGGATTCGGCTGAAGTTGCTGGTTTTGCCTCGATCCATTTCGTGAATTTGTCGACCCTAACCAGTAAGTATTTCTATTTCTTGGATCCCCCTTTAAATGGTCCAATCATGTCGAGCCCCCAGACCGTGAACGGCCAGGTGATCGGTATTGTCTGGAGAGCCATGGGGGGCATATGGCTTTGATTCGCAAAAAGCTGGCACCCAACGCAGTGTTGGACTAAAGTACGTGCGTCCGCGTGAGCGGTGGGCCAGAAAAACCCTGCTCGGAAGGCCTTGCTTACCAAAGCCCGAGCTTCCATGTGGTGGCCGCCCATGCCAGCGTGTATCTTAGCCAGTAGTTGCTACCCCTCCTCTTCGGATATGCATCTTTGGAGGACTCCGGTAGTGCTTTTCTTATACAGCTCACCCTCGTGGACCTTGTAGGCTTTAGATCGTCGGACTATGCGCCGTGCCTCGGTCTGATCATCGGGGAGCTCTTGCCGTAGAAGATAGGCAAGGAAGGGCTCAGTCCATGGTGTGATTATGGCCATGACTTTGTGAGCCGAAGGTGTTTCTTCGAGTGTTGATCCGCCGATGATGTCGTTGTCTGGCTCAATTTCCAGAGGGATGATCTGCTCATTCCCATTGGCTATCACTCCATTGTCCCCATCTTGCCACACCACAGATGGCTTGAAGAGCCGTTCCAAGAAGGTGTTCTTAGGTACTGGGTCACATTTAGCACCCATGCGGGCGAGGATATCCGCGGCTTGGTTACTATCTCTAGAGACATGGTGAAATTCTAACCCTTCAAATCGAGCTGATATTTTAAGGAGGACATTTCTATATGCCACCATTTTTGGGTCTTTGGCATCGAATTCGCCATTGACTTGGGAGATGGCGAGGTTCGAGTCTCCCCGCACCTCGAGCCGCTGTACCTCCATTGACGTCGCCATCCGAAGACCATGCAACAGGGCCTCATATTCGGCTGCGTTGTTAGAGTCCGTGTACATGATCTGTAGGACGTACCAAATGTTGTCGCCCATGGGGGATGTAAGGATCACCCCAGCCCCCAGTCCGGCTAACATTTTGGAGTCGTCAAAGTACATTGTCCAATGTGAATATGTACTATATTCCCGGGGGAGCTCGGCTTCTGTCCACTCGGCCAGGAAATCGGCCAACACCTGAGGTTTGATAGCTCGGCATGGTTTGTACACAATTTCGAAGGGAAGGAGCTCTATGGCCCATTTCGCGATGTGGCATGTGGCGTCCCTATTATTAATGATGTCATTCAAGGGTACCTCGAATGCCACTGTTACCGAACACTCTTGAAAGTAGTGTCGGAGTTTTTGGGATGCCATAAAAACTGTATAGGTTATCTTCTGGTAATGCGGATACCGAGACTTGCATGGGGTAAGCACTTCCGATGCATAGTAGACTGGCTTCTGTACCCGGAACTTGTGGCCCTCCGCTTCTCGTTCTACCACGAGTATCGCGCTCACCACTTGCTTTGTGGCCAAGATGTATAGTAACATGGGTTCGCCAATGCCAGGTGCAGCTAGTATGGGGTTGCCTGCCAGTATAGTTTTTATTTCTTCTAGTGCGGCGGTTGCCTCATCAGTCCACTTGAAGTTTTTGGTCTTTTTAAGCAATCTGTAGCATCGCAGTGCCTTTTCACCAAGGCGGGAGATGAAGCGGCTCAGGGTTGCCATGTAGCCTGCCAGCTTTTGGATGTGTTTAAGCTCCGTCAGTATTCCTAGATGGGACAGGGCTCGGATTTTAGCCGGATTGGCATTGATCCCTCTGTGGGAGACGATAAATCCGAGTAGTTTTCTGGCGGGAACCCCGAAGACGCATTTGTCTGGGTTGAACCCCGACGTCCGTAAATTTTCAAAGGTTTGGCGGAGGTCATCCACTAACTGGCTGACGTGTTTGGTTTTAATGACCAAGTCATCTACATATGCTTTGACTGTTTTGCGTTTTCGAGGCATGTTTGAATCATGCATTGGTATTTGGCACCTGCGGTTTTTAACCCTAAGGGCATCGTATTGAAGCAGAATGGCCCCTAGGGGGTGATGAACACAGTTGTGGTTTGGTCGGACTCCTTCATCTCGATTTGATGGTATCCGGAGTAAGCGTCGAGGAAGCATAATGAGTCGTGTCCGGCGGTGGCGTCGATGATATGGTCTATCCGGGGTAAGGGGAAGGGATCCTTAGGCCAGGCTTTATTTAAGTCTTTGAAATTGACACATAGCCGCCAGGATTTATAGTTCTTGGGTACCATGACCAGATTTGCCAACCACTCGGGGTGTTTGATTTCACGGATAAATCCGGCTTCCAGTAACTTTGCTAATCCCTCCCCCATGGCCTGACGTTTGGGTTCGGAAAATCGGCGTAGTGCCTGTTTGACTGGTTTGAAGGCCTTTATTATGTTCAGGCTATGTTCCGCCAGTCTTTGTGGGATTCCTGGGATGTCCGAAGGGTGCCAGGCAAATATATCCCAATTCTCGCGCAGAAAAGTCCATATCGCTTCATCAACTACGGGACCCAGCTGGGCTCCAATGGATGTTGTTTTGTTGGGATCCATTGGATGTACTTGGAATTTGACTATTTCGTCCGGTGGTTTGAACAGCGTTGATTTGGACCTTTTACTGAGGACCATGTCATCCCTGTCGACCGTTGTGCGGAGTGTAGTCAATTCCTCGGCTGCAAGAGCCTTGGATAGTGCTTCGAGGCCGAGCGATGTTGTTTTGTTTTCGGCTCGAAGGGCTTTATCCGGATCGCTTGCGAGTGTGATTACGCCATTGGGCCCTGGCGAGTTTCATGTACCCGTTATGTGGTATTGCCTGAAACCTTGCGAACGCCTCGCGCCCCAATAGGGTGTGGTATCCACTATGGAAGGGCACAATGTGGAACAGTAATGCTTCGGACCTGTAGTTCTCGGGATTGCTGAACACTACGTCCAGAGTGACTTGTCTGGAGCAGCTGATACGTCTCCAACATATCTATAATTTATGAAGTATTCATGCCATGTTTACAACAATTTTATATGGTTTTGGTATGATTTGCATGGAACTAACCCGGACTGACGCTGTTTTCAGCAGAACTACCGTGGTGTTGTTTTTTGTGCAGAAATGAAAGTTCTCCAAATGAGCTGAAACTTTTTGATGATTTTTTTTTGGAACAAAAGAGACCCCCGAAGCTTCATGGAAGGACCAGAAGGTGAAGGAGTAGGGCACAAGACACCGGGGCGCGCCTGGGCCCTTGCCCGTGCCCCGGTGGGTTGTGCTCACCTCGAGGCCCATCTTAGCGTGAAACCAACGCCAAAAATTCCTATAAATAGAGAAACCATCAGGGGTAACCCTAGATCAGAAGTTCCGCCGCCGCAAGCCTCTGTAGCCACGAAAAACCAATCTAGACCCCGTTCCGGTACCCTGCTGGAGGGGGAGATCATCACCGGTGGCCATCTTCATCATCCCGGCGGCCACCATGATGAGGAGGGAGTAGTCCACCCTCGGGGCTGAGGGTTTGTACCAGTACCTATGTGTTTAATCTCTCTCTCTTGTGCTCTTGAGATGTCATGATCTTGATGTATCGCGGGCTTTGTTAATATAGTTGGATCATATGATGTTTTCCCCTCTCTATCTTGTTGTGAATTGAGTTTTCCCTTCGAGATTTCGTTTTATCGGATTGAATACTTTTATGGATTTGAGAACACTTGATGTATGTCTTGCATATGAATACCCATGGTGACAATGGGGTATTATATTGATTCACTTGAGATATGTTTTGGTACTCAACTCGCGGATTCCCGAGGTGACATTGGGGTAATCTATGCATAGGGGTTGATGCACGTTCTCGTCTTTTGTTTCTCCGGTAGAAATTTTGGGGTACTCTTTGAGGTTCTTTGTGTTGGATTGAGTATTATGAATCTGAATTTGCTTTGGTGTTATTTTAGTATGAACTCTTGATAGATCGATTGGAAAGAATAACTTGGTGTTATTTTAGTACGAACTCTTGGATAGATCGATCGGAAAGAATAGCTACAAACAATTTCTTCTTATGTTCTCCGCTAGATAAGAACTCTGGAGTGATTCTTCATCGCACGTTGAGGGATGGTTATGTGATCCAATTAGATTAGCATTGTTGAGAGATTCCACTAGCGAAAGTACGGACCCTAGGCATCATTTTCAAGCATTGCAATACCGTTTGTGCTCCATTTTATCAATTGTTACCTTGCTGTTTTTTATTGTTCCTATTACAAAAATCAATATCTACTATCCATATTACACTTGTATCACCATCTCTTCGCCGAACTAGTGCACCTATACAAATTACCATTGTGTTTGGTGTGTTGGGGACACAAGAGACTCGTTGTTATTTGGTTGCAGGGTTGTTTGAGAGAGACCATCTTCATCCTATACCTCCCACGGATTGATAAACCTTAGGTCATCCACTTGAGGGAAAATTGCTACTGTCCTACAAAACTCTACGCTTGGAGGCCCAGCACAAGTCTACAAGAATAAAGTTGCGTAGTAGACATCAAGCTCTTTTCTTGCGCCGTTGCCGGGGAGGTGAGTGCTTGAAGGTATATCTTTAGATCTTGCAATCGAATCTTTTAGTTTCTTGTTTATCACTAGTTTGGTTTATAAAAGAAAATTAAAAAAAATGGAAATGAGGTTACCTCATATTATTCATCTTTATCATGTCTTTCTTGAAAATGATGGAAAGGAAAATTGTGCTCAATTGATAGAAGAAGAATTCAATAAAATATTTGGCATAATGATGAGTAGGATTGCAATGTTGTTAGTATGAATTCTATGAATATCCATGATGCTAATGATATGCAAAGCCATAAGCTTGGGGATGCTATGTTTGATGAAGATGATATTTTTAGTCCCCCAAGATTTGATGTGCAAATTTGTTATAATGGTAGCGTGCCTCCTATCTATGATGATTATGATGATGACATAGAGAATAATGATAACCATGAAACTTGTAATCATGATTTTAATGCTCAAATTGATCATGCCAATCAAGTGTCTTATGATAGTTATTTTGTTGAGTTTGCTCCCACTACTATTCATGAGAATAAATTTGCGTATGTGGAGAGTAGCAAAATTTCTATGCTTATGCATCATGAAAAGAATGCTTTATGTGATAGCTATATTGTTGAATTCATTCATGATGCTACTGAAAATTATTATGAGAGATAAGCATATGCTTGTAGGTATCTCAATAATATCAAGTTTCCTTTTTATGCGTTGAAAGTTTTGAATGTTTTGCCTTCCTATGCTAGTTGATTCTTGTTCCCATAAGTTGTTTGCTCACAAAATCCCTATGCATAGGAAGTGGGTTAGACTTAAATGTGCTAGTCATATGCTTCATGATGCTCTCTTTGTGTTTCAATTCTTATCTTTTATGTGAGCATCATTGAAATCATCATGCCTAGCTAAAAAGGCATTAAAGAAAAGCGCTTGTTGGGAGACAACCCAACACTTTTACCTACTGTTTTTGTGTGTTCACATGATTATTCTACTGTATTAATCATGTTTTATAACTTTTATTTCAATAAAGTGCCAAGTAAAGCCTTTGGGATAGTGTGGATGATAGTTGACTTGATTCTGTGCAAAAACAGAAACTTTTGCGCCCAGTAACAGAATTGTTTAAATTCACTGGAGCGTCTAAAAAATCTGAATTTTTTTTACAGTTTTTGGGTATACAAAGTTTCCACGTTTTCCTAAGTTTTCAGTATTTTTGGAGTTAAATAAGTATGACCTTAATTCAGATATTTACGTACTGTTCTATTTTTGACAGATTCTATTTTCAATGCATAGTTTGCTTGTTTTATGGTTTCTATGGCTTATATTGCTTAATATAAATTGTGAAAATTGTAGGGTACATTAGGCATTATGTGGGAACAATTATGAATCTTGTCTTTGACAATACCAAAGTGAATGATTTTTCTTTATCATACTAACCCATCTCACGAAGTTCCGTTAAGTTTTGTGTGATTGAAATTTTCAAGTTTTGGGTGAGATATCGATATGAGAAGAATAAGGAGTGACAAGACCCTAAGCTTGGGGATTCCCAAGTCACCCCCAAGGCAATATTCAAGGAATATCCAAGCAACTAAGCTTGGGGATGCCCCGGAAGGCATCCCCTCTTTCGTCTTCAACATTATCGGTAACCTCACTTGGAGCTATATTTTCATTCGTCACATGATATGGGTTTTGCTTGGAGAGTCATTTTATTAGGATTTTCTTGATGTTATTTAGAATAATGTTTTGCATCTTTTATTTCAATAAAAGTGGCAAGGATAGCCATCACCATGCTTATTTTTCAAATATATGAGTTGCTGTTTCAAAACAGAAAGTTTATCGCTGTTGCAAAAATTCTCCAGAAAATTCAGAATGTGATAAAATATTTAAAAAAAATTCACAATAAGCTCTGATAAATTTTCTACAGTGTGTTAAATTTTCAGAAATTTTGGAGTTAGCGAAGTATGAGTACAATTGCACTCTTTACAGACTGTCCTGTTTAGACAGATTGCTGTTATGTTCGCATTGTTTGCATATGTTTGCTTGTTTAATGATTCTATTTGAGGATAGGAGTATTAAATATGCAGAGGAATTTAGTATGCAATGTTGAATAATAATTTTAGTGATTTTCTAAAGTAGAGAATGATAAGGCTTTGCATTGATTTATACTAACTTATCTCACGAGTTCTTGTTGAGTTTTGTGTGGATGAAGTTTTTAAGATTTAGGGAAACCATGATATAAAAGGAATTAAGGAGACAAAAAGCTCAAGCTTGGGGATGCCCAAGGCACCCCAAGTTAATATTCCAAGAAGTTTCAAGCATCTAAGCTTGGGGATGCCCCGGTAGGCATCCCACCTTTCTTCATCAACAATTATCGGTTAGCCTCGGTTGAACCTAAGTTTTTGCTTCTTCACATGATGTGTGCCATTCTTAGAATTTCATTTTATTTTGTTTTGCTTGCTGTTTTAATAAAATACTTAGATCTGAAACTTTTAAATAAGAGAGAGTCCTCACATAGCTACCCATTTACTTAACTACTCGCATGATCTTCACTTATATCTTTTTGGAGTAGTTTGTCATTTGCTCTAGTGCTTCACTTATATCTTTTTGAGCACGGTGTGCTTTATTATTTTTGAAGAAATTCTCTCATGCTTCACTTATATTATTTTGAGAGATGAAAATTATTATGCTCATGTTCTTCACTTAAATTTGTTTGAGCTTGTCAAAAGTAATTGCAATATATGAAACTAGTCCCAAAGTGATAGATATTCAAGAGGGATATAATAAAAGCTTTCATGAAGATCATTGGACAAAATAAACTTGATTCTTTGTAATAGTTTTGAGATATGATGATAGTGATATGTGAGTCATGTTGATGAGTAATTGTACTTTAGTAAGAATATTGGTGTTAAGGTTTGTGATTCCCTATGCAAGCACGAAAGTCAATAATTATGCAATGAAATTACATCCTACTTGTGGTGCATTATTCGGTGTTAGTTATGCTCAATGCTCGTTTATGTGAATTTTCGTTTCTTGGTTGGTTGCTTCTCAATCTATTTGCTAGCCTCCATTTGTACTAAGTGGGAATACTACTTGTGCATCCAAAATCACTAAACCCAGTTTTGCCACATGATTCCACCATACCTACCTATATGCGGTATTCCCGTGCCGATCTAAGCAAATTTGTATGTGCCATCTCTAATTTTCAAAATAAATTTCCTTTTTGTGTGCTCATACCGCTCATGAAGCGGCAGGGGGTGGCCAATATTTTCCATGCTAGATGTGTTATTCTCAAGATGAGTGTTTATTCACTTGTCATTGCACGAGAGTACGGCAAAGGTATTAAGGATGCCCAGTCCCGAAATGAAAAAAGAAATTTACTTTATGTTGTCAAATAATAAATTCCTTGGAAAGTGTTGGTATGGAGGGTACCCGTGGATACGGCTAGCCATGGATCGTGAAAGAATGGTGGAAAAAGGAATAAACTTTATTTTCTGTGTGGGAATTGCCTATGATATATCTAGCATGGAAAGTGTTGGGAATTACTCGGTCATTTTTGTTGACGGGAAAAGTATGCCTCCCAAAATCTTTTATCTCTAAATTTAAGCTTTGAGCTCTGGCACCTCTACAAATCCCTACTTCCCTCTGCGAAGGGCCTATCTATTTACTTTATGCAATTTTTATTTTTTATTTGAGTCTCCATCTTCTCTTACAAAGCACCAACTAAGGGGCACTATGATCGTACTCGAGCATTGGATGTAGCTAATATGCGAGTGTGTTTCATGAATGGATCAATGATTGAGCATGATGGGCTAGGGATAGCTTTCTTTAGTGTTTATATTTTGAAAGACATGGTTGCTTGTTGATATGCTTTAGTATTGATGTCCTCATGTCAAATTATAGACTATTGCTTTAAATCATTCAAGTCCAAATGTCCATGCTACAAAAGAAAAGAGTATATGATAAATATGATAGGTAGCATTCCACATCAAAAAAAAATCTGTTTTCAATTGCTACTTTAACATGAGAAGTTTTATGAGAAAGAATTGTTGTTATGATGCTAGGAAAAGTGATTGAAATTATCATTGATCAAACTTGTGCACTTTGCTAGCATTCACACTTCATAAATTATTTCTTTTATCATTAACCTATTCGAGGATGAGTAGGAATTAAGCTTGGGGATGCTGATACGTCTCCAACGTATCTATAATTTATGAAGTATTCATGCCATGTTTACAACAATTTTATATGGTTTTGGTATGATTTGCATGGAACTAACCCGGACTGACGTTGTTTTCAGCAGAACTACCATGGTGTTGTTTTTTGTGCAGAAATGAAAGTTCTTCAAATGAGCTAAAACTTTTTGATGATTTTTTTGGAACAAAAGAGACCCCCAAAGCTTTGTGGAAGGACCAGAAGGTGAAGGAGTAGGGCACAAGACACCGGGGCACACCTGGGCCCTTGCCCGTGCCCCGGTGGGTTGTGCTCACCTCGAGGCCCATCTTAGCGTGAAACCAACTCCAAAAAGTCCTATAAATAGAGAAACCATCAGGGGTAACCCTAGATCAGAAGTTCCGCCGCCGCAAGCCTCTGTAGCCACGAAAAACCAATCTAGACCCCATTCCGGCACCCTGCCGGAGGGGGAGATCATCACCGGTGGCCATCTTCATCATCCCGGCGGCCACCATGATGAGGAGGGAGTAGTCCACCCTCAGGGCTGAGGGTTTGTAACAGTAGCTATGTGTTTAATCTCTCTCTCTTGTGTTCTTGAGATGTCATGATCTTGATGTATCGCGGGCTTTGTTAATATAGTTGGATCATATGATGTTTTCCCCTCTCTATCTTGTTGTGAATTGAGTTTTCCCTTTGAGATTTCATTTTATCAGATTGAATACTTTTATGGATTTGAGAACACTTGATGTATGTCTTGCATATGAATACCCGTGGTGACAATGGGGTATTATATTGATTCACTTGAGATATGTTTTGGTACTCAACTCGTGGATTCCCGAGGTGACATTGGGGTAATCTATGCATAGGGGTTGATGCACGTTCTCGTCTTTTGTTTCTCCGGTAGAAATTTTGGGGCACTCTTTGAGGTTCTTTGTGTTGGATTGAGTATTATGAATCTGAATTTGCTTTGGTGTTATTTTAGTACGAACTCTTGATAGATCGATCGGAAAGAATAACTTGGTGTTATTTTAGTACGAACTCTTGGATTGATCGATCGGAAAGAATAGCTACAAACAATTTCTTCTTATGTTCTCCGCTAGATAAGAACTCTGGAGTGGTTCTTCTTCGCACGTTGAGGGATAGTTATGTGATCCAATTTTATTAGCATTGTTGAGAGATTGCACTAGCGAAAGTACGGACCCTAGGCATCATTTTCAAGCATTGCAATACCGTTTGTGCTCCGTATTATCAATTGTTACCTTGCTGTTTTTTATTGTTCCTATTACAAAAATCAATATCTACTATCCATATTACACTTGTATCACCATCTCTTCGCTGAACTAGTGCACCTATACAAATTACCATTGTATTTGGTGTGTTGGAGACACAAGAGACTCGTTGTTATTTGGTTGCAGGGTTGTTTGAGAGAGACCATCTTCATCCTACACCTCCCACGGATTAATAAACCTTAGGTCATCCACTTGAGGGAAAATTGCTACTGTCCTACAAAACTCTGCGCTTGGAGGCCCAACACGAGTCTACAAGAATAAAGTTGCGTAGTAGACATCAGCAGCGCGCCTCTCTGCCGGGGATAATTCCTCGAAAGGTGGTATAGCTTCTTTCAATGCGAGATCTATTGAACTGCATTTTGTCAAGGGTGTCCTCGTAAATGAGGTTTAGACCACTGCCTCCGTCCATCAGCACTTTGGTTAGTCTAAAGCCGTCCACTATAGGGTCGAGGAATAGTGCGATAGGTGCTCGGACGGGGCGGGCCTTGGCTCGTCTTCTTCATCAAAGGTGATTGGTGTATCCGTCCATGAATGTGCGGTTGTAACAGGGTGGACCTGGCCGAGCTCTCGAAGGGCTCTTTTCTTTTGATTGTTTGAGGAGAATGTCTCGTAGATCGTCAGAACATCATTGTCACTATATGAGGGTGTTGTTGATCGTCTACTGGGGGGAGTAAGTCCAAGGACAGCTTCGCCACTCTTGGCCACCTGCCTAACCACCCAACAAGCTCGAAGCCTGTGGGTTGGGTTTGTATTAAGCAAGGCCGAGTGTATGGGGCCTGGTTTGTCCAATAGCTCATCCAGGACCGTTTTGGGTCCGGGAGGGATCTATTCTTCTTTTTGGCAGGCTTGTGTTCGGGCGACCATCGTGGGTATGCGCGTTTTTCCTGAGCTTTTCGAGGTTGCTCGGCATGGGTTGATTCCACATGCATTTGTTGTGCCTTCTAGGCACTTTCCATGGCGCAATATTTGCATACCAGGTCCGATAATTCGGTGAAGCTTTGCGCATGGCGACGGGCGAGGGCATTCAAGATTCCTTCATCCCACAGTTGAACCGAATGGTTGCTATTATTTCTTGATCGCAGGAATCTGTCATCTTGTTTTTAACCAGGAGGAATCAAGCCCAGTAACGATGGACTGTTTCTCTGGGCTGCTGCTTGACGTACATCAAATTCCATACGTCAGGGCTTCCCAAGTATGGGGAGTATTTGACGTGGGGGGTGGGCGGGACAAAACTCTGTGCTCCGGCTAGAGATGTATCCAGAATTTTAGCAGTGGCGTTCAGCGTCCCTGGGATATCTGGTGTGCCGAATGTAGATTTCAAATTGTCCACACAATGCAGCACAGATTCGAGGTCATGCTTCGAGTTGAGGTCTGGTTTCGGGCTCTCTTTGGGGCGAAAGATGGATTCCGGGCTTGGAGCCTGATCGAGGTTGTCGCCAACCGAGACGTAGCTTGTTTTCAGTTTCGGCGGTTGTGAGCCTTCGGCCAATTCCTCAACGGTGGCGACAAGGTGTGTGATAGGCGGGATGTAGATTTTCCTGTTGTCGGGCTTGAGCCCGATCTGGTCATAGACTAAGGGCTGGCCGTCTGAGATTCCCATGGCTCAGATCCGATCTAGTAAATCGTTCATTGACAAAAGATCTGATGGGTCTATGCCCTCCGAATATTCGGGCCGACTCGTAGCATGCCCGCTATGGGAATGCTCGAGGTTGTGCCCAGGCGGGGTTCGGTCAGAATAATCTTGGCCGCACTGACGGGGTCAGGCTTTAGGGTCGGGCTCTGTGTTGCATCAGCCCCTGGCAAGTTTACCTCCCCCAATGTTAAAGCATCAGGGTCGGCAAGTTTTTCTAAGGGAGCTGAGATTCTTGACAGGGTGAGGTCTCCCCGGGGGCCGGCGGTGAACTCTAGGCTCCCGAACTTGACCTCCTGGCTGGGGATGAAGTTTCCAATCTGGCCGAAGCGACCGGTTGGATTGGTGCGCAGTACGACACTACCAAACGCAAAATGTTGGCCGGGGACAAAGAGGTCCCCGGCACGAATGGCGTGGTTGATGAATAGGCGAGCCATTAATCCTTTCGGCAATCCAACAGCGGAACTCTCAATGAAAGCACAAATGTCGGTGTCAAAACCGGCGGATCTCGGGTAGGGGGTCCCGAGTTGTGTATCTTGGATCAATGTGGAACAAGGGACTAGGGACACGATGTTTACCCAAGTTCGGGCCGTCTCTAAGAGGTAAAACCCTACGTCCTGCTCGATTATATTGCTTGTGTATATGAGGATTACAGAGTCGATCTACCATGAGATCAGATGAACTAAACCCTAGACTAATAGGATGATGGTTGTTATTCTAGCCACTATGGACTAAACCCTCTGGTTTATATAGACACCAGGGGTGCTAGAGTTTACATATGACCAGTTACGACAAGAGGATAAATGCGCCGAGTCTTTAGCCTTGTCTTGGAGTATAGGTCAAGGTATCAAAGGTCTCCTGTCTAGGTATGACGTTGTACAATAGTCCGGCCTTCCAGCAGCTACAGTGCGGCCCGACTGTCCGGCCCATGAGTGTTAGGCTTGCAGCCCGAGTACCCCCTAGTCCAGGACTCCCTCAGCGATGTCATCTGCTTCCTTGTTGTCCACGCGATGGATGTGCTGGAGCTCCATGCCCAAGTGAGCAGAGCTGCATAGCATAGTATAACTTGTCCCTTGTTGGTGAAGTGAGCATGACGCCAGCCCCCGCGCCCTGCTGGGAGAACGCATCGTCGAAGTGCAGATTCTAGCCTGCGGGAGCACCATCTCCAGGAAGCGTGGACACTTCGTTGTGAGGCTCCTCCTGGTGTGGGTCCATCCATTCTGCCACGAAGTCAGCCAGGGTCGTGCCCTTGATCGTCCTTGTAGTTAGGAACTCCAGCTCAAAGGGCCACAGCTCGATGTTCCATTCCACGACGCGGCCGACGGCGTGGGGACTGCGCAGTACTTGCTCCAGCGGGTAAGACGTGATCACTTTGACAGGGTGGCCCTGGAAGTAGTGGTGCAGCTTCCTGGAGGCGAGGAGGAGCGAGAGGAGAAGCTTCTGCTGCATGGGGTACCGCTCGTGGGCATCTCGCAGCACTGTGCTGACGAAGTAGACAGGGTGCTCGACGAGGCGTGTTGGTACAGGGTCCCTGACGTGGAGCTCGGGAGGCTCGCGAGGAGGCTCTCCAGGGGCCTCCGAAGGGGGGGCCCTTGGCAGGCGTCAGAGTGGTCTTAGCAGGATCGGACGCGACCTCGGGAGGCGCAGGCATTGTAGTCTTCTTCTTAGCGTGGGCTTGCTCTTCTTGTTCCGCGACCAGGGCCGCGCTGACCGTCTGGGGGTGGCCGCCAAGTACAGGAGCAGAGGCTCGCGAGGGCATGAGGCGACTAAGACGGGAGGGCTTGTGACGTACTTCTTGAGGCCCTCGAAGGCCACATCAGCCTCAGGGGGCAACTTGAAGGGGCCCGACCTCTTCATGAGCTTGAAGAAGGGCAGGGCCTTTTTTCCGAACTTGGAGATGAAACGTCCAAGCAACGCCATGCATCCCGCCAAGCACTGCATTTCCATGAGGTTTCGGGGAGGGCGCATCTCCTCTATGGCCTTGATCTTCACACGGTTTGCCTCGATGCCGCGGTGGGAGACCAGGAAGCCTACTAGCTTGCCTGAGGGGACTACGAAGACGCGCTTGGCGGCAGGGGCGAAGCCAGCAAATTTAGCCATTGGGTTCATTTTTTTCAAGGGATACGTCAAAGATTGATGCATCAAGAAGATAGATAGAAGGGGCCAAGAAGGGCCAAGTTTTTTACAAACCCCACCACGGCTAAAAAAGCCCTAAATCCTCATGCAGATTACTCATCAATATCCTCCCTATCTACCATACGAATGACGGAACCTTGTTCTCAAAGCAGGCCGGCCGCTCTCCTGTCTTGTGCCTCCAATTCGATCCTCGCAAGCACATCGTCAACTGATAACCCATAAGTATAGGGGATCAGTTGTAGCCTCTTTCGATAAGTAAGAGTGTCGAACCCAACGAGGAGCTAAAGGTAGAACAAATATTCCCTCAAGTTCTATCGACCACCCACACAACTCTACGCACGCTTAACGTTCGCTTTACCTAGAAGAAGTATGAAACTAGAAGTACTTTGTAGGTGTTGTAGGATAGGTTTGCAAGATAATAAAGAGCATGAAAATAAAAACTAGGGGCTGTTTAGAGAAATAAACAATTAAGTTAGTATAGCGAGTGTGGAAAAGTGGTGGTAGGAGTTGCGGAATTGTTCCTAAGCAATTGACTACGCTAGTAGACTGATAGCAAGTTTTATGTGGGAGAGGCCACTGCTAGCATGTCATCCCTTACTTGGAATTCTATGCACTTATGATTGGAACTATTAGCAAGCATCCGCAACTACTAACGTTCATTAAGGTAAAACCCAACCATAGCATTAAGATATATTGGTCCCCCTTCAATCCCTTATGCATCAATTTCTATGCTAGGCTGAAGCTGTTGTCACCCTTGCCCTCCAATACATAGTCCTATCAACATGAAACTAACCCTATGGTGTGATCCACACGCGCGCTCATATGATGGGCACCAAAGGATAGCAACATAACCACAAGCGAATTAAATCAATCATAGCAATTCACCAATCACCGATAGGACAACAAAAATCTACTCAGACATCATAGGATGGCAACACATCATTGGATAATAATATGAAGCATAAAGCACCATGTTCAAGTAGAGGGTACAACGGGTTGCGGGAGAGTGGACCACTGTTTATAGATGGGGGAAGGTGATGGAGGTGTTGGTGAAGATGACGGAGTTGTTGGAGTAGATCGCCGTCACGCGATGATTGCCCCGGCGCCGTTCCGGCGCCACCGGGAGAGAGGGGGAGAGATCCCCCCTCCTTCTTCTTCTTCCTTGACCTCACCCCTAAATGGGAGGAGGCTTTCCCCTCTGGTCCATGGCATCCATGGTGGCGGAGGGGCGTGAGCCCCTCCGAGATTGGATCTCTATCTGTTTCCTTCTGTTTATGCATTCCCAGATTCTGGCCTTTCACCATTTCTTAAATTCCCGGAGATCCGTAACTCCGATTGGGCTGAAATTTAACACGATTTTTATCCAAATATTAGCTTTCTTGCGGCCGAAGAAGGGCACCAACTGCCTTACGGGGTGGCCACAAGCCTGCCAGGCGCGCCCTGGGTAGGGGGCATGCCCCTAGGGCTTGTGGGCCCCTCGGGCATCGTCTCGCGTTGATTATATTTCCCAAAAATCACGTATATTGCAAAAAATTCTTCATAAGTTTTTATCGCGTTTGGACTTCGTTTGGTATGGATATTTTGCAAAACAAAAAACATGCAACAAACAGGAACTGGCACTGGGCACTGGATCAATATGTTAGTCCCAAAAATAATATAAAAAGTTGCCAAAAGTATATGAAAGTTGTAGAATATTGGCATGAAACAATAAAAAATTATAGATACGATGGAGACATATCAGCACCCCCAAGGTTAATTCCTGCTCGTCCTCGAGTAGGTAAATGATAAAAAAAAAAAATTGATGTGGAATGCTACCTAGCATAATCTTGATCATATAATCTAATCATGGCATGAATATTAAGACACGAGTGATTGAAAGCAATAGTCTATCATTTGAGATTAAGACAATAATACTTCAAGCATACTAATAAAGCAATCATGTCTTCTCAAAATAACATGGCCAAAGAAAGTTATCCCTACAAAATCATATAGTCTGGCTATGCTCCATCTTCATCACACAATTTCATCATGCACAACCCCGATGACAAGCCAAGCAATTGTTTCATACTTTTAATGTTCTCAAGCATTTTCAACTTTCATGCAATACATGAGCATGAGCCATGGATATAACACTATAGGTGGAATAGAATATGATGGTGGAGGTTGTGTGGAGAAGACAAAAAAAAAAGTCTCACATCGATGAGGCTAATTAATGGGTTATGGAGATGCACATCAATTGATGTCAATGCGAGGAGTAGGGATTGCCATGCAATGGATGCACTAAGAGCTATAAGTGTATGAAAGCTCAAACTGAAAACTAAGTGGGTGTGCATCCAACTTGCTTGCTCATGAAGGCCTCGGGCATTTGAGGAAGCCCATCATCGGAATATACAAGCCAAGTTCTATAATGAAAATTCCAACTAGTATATGAAAGTGATAAGTCAAGAGACTCTCTATATGAAGAACATGATGCTACTCTGAAGCACAGGTGTGGTAAAAGGATAGTAGCATTGCCCCTTCTCTCTTTTTCTCTCATTCATTTTTTTGGGCTCTCTCTTTTTTTGGCCTCTTTTTTTTATTATTTTATTTTTCATCCGGAGTCTCATCCCGACTTGTGGGGGAATCATAGTCTCCATCATCCTTTCCTCACTGGGACAATGCTCTAATAATGATGATCATCACACTTTTATTTACTTACAACTCAATATTACAACTTGATATCTAGAACAAAGTATGACTCTATATGAATGCCTCCGGCAGTGTACCAGGATGTGCAATGATCTAGCATAGCAAAGATATCAAAAAACAGACAAGCCATGAAAATATCATGCTAGCTATCTTACAATCATGCAAAGCAACATGACAATGAATGCTCAAGTCATGTATATGATGATGATGGAAGTTGCATGGCAATATATCTGGGAATGGCTATGGAAATGCCATGATAGGTAGGTAAGGTGGCTGTTTTGAGGAAGATATAAGGAGGCTTATGTGTGATAGAGCGTATCATATCACGGGGTTTGGATGCACCGGCAAAGTTTGCATCGACTCTCAAGGTGAGAAAGGGCAATGCACGGTACCGAAGAGGCTAGCAATGATGGAAGGGTGAGAGTGCATATAATCCATGGACTCAACATTAGTCATAAAGAACTCACATACTTATTGCAAAAGTTTATTATCCATCGAAACAAAGTACTAATACACATGCTCCTAAGGGGATAGATTGGTAGGAAAAGACCATCGCTCATCCCCGACCACCACTCATAAGGAAGACAATCAAAAATAAATCATGCTCTGACTTCATCACATAAATGTTCACCATACGTGCATGCTTCGGGAACCACAAACCTTAACACAAGTATTTCTACCAATCCACAATTACTCACTAGCATGACTCTAATATCACCATCTTTATATCGCAAAACTATTGCAAGGAATCAAACATATCATATTCAGTGATCTACAAGTTTTATGTAGGATTTTATGACTAACCATGTGAATGACCAATTCCTGTCAACTCTCTAAATAGATATAAGCGAAGCATGAGAGTTTAATTCTTTCTACAAAAGATATGCCCATGCTCTAACAAATATAAGTGAAGCAAAAAAGCATTCTACAAATGGCGGTTTTTGTGTGTAGAGAAACAGGCAATCCAAACTTCAAATGATATAAGTGAAGCACATGAAGCATTCTATAAAGGGACATTTACATTTATGCCCCTAACTCGAACCCACTACTCAGTTTTGCCCCTAGTTTTCGGGTATGCTCAGTTTTGCCCCTCTGCCGTCAAGTCACCTTATAGAAATGCCCTTCTGTGCCTTTACCGTTCGGTCAAAGGGCTTTGACCGTCTGGTGAACAGTATTAAAAAAATCTGAAATTTTGTGGGATCAAAGATACATAGGTGCGCAAGGTGCGTGCAAATTTTCGTGCTGTTTGGACATTCTTGGAGCTCGTGGCAAAGGAAAAACAGTAAATCTGTACGCCTGTGAACAGTAAATTAAAAAAAATAGCAAGAAAATTCAAAAAAATATGAAATTTGTTGGCATCAAAGAGGCTTGGGTGTGCAAGGTGCTTGCAAGTTTTTGTGATCAAATGACATGCGAGGAGCTTTAGCAAAAAAAACAAAATAGTGCATTTTTTCAAAGTTTTTTTCTGAGCCAAATTTTGTTTTTTTTCTCCACGTGCTCCTACAATATTTAAACACAAAAAAAATTTGCACACACCTTGCGCACCTGAGCATCTTGGATGCCAATTTTTTTTATATTTTTTTGAATTTTCTTGCTATTTTTTTCGAATTTACTGTTCATAGGCGTACAGATTTACTATTTTCCTTTGCCACGAGCTCCTGGAATGTCCAAACAGCACGAAAATTTGCACGCACCTTGCGCACATGAGTATCTTTGATCCCACAAAATTTCATATTTTTTTGATACTGTTCCCCAGACGGTCAAAGCCCTTTGACCGGACGGCAAAGGCACGGAAGGGCATTTCTATAAGGTGACTTGACGGCAGAGGGGCAAAACTGAGCATACCCGAAAACTAGGGGCAAAACTGAGTAGTGGGTTCGAGTTAGGGGCAGAACTGGAATTGCCCCTTCTATAAAGCCATACTCAAAATATATAAGTGAAGTGCAAAGAGCATTCTAAAAATCAACCAAGGACTATCTCATACCAGCATGGTGCATAAAAGAAAAATGAAAAATAAACACAAAAGACGCTCCAAGAATTTACGCATATCATGTGACGAATAAAAATATAGCTCCAAGCTTAGTTTTTTGGGAGTCCTTTAATATTACCTTGGGGTGCCTCGGGCATCCCCAAGCATAGGCTCTTGTCACTCCTTATTCCTTCATCCGTCGTGATCTCACCCAAAACTTGAAAACTTCAATCACACAAAACTTAACAAAACCCTCGTGAGATTCGTTAGTATAATAAAACAAATCACCACTTTAAGTACTGGTGCAAACCCATTCATATTTTGTTTTTGCATTTTAGCTACTGCATTATAACTTCTCCATGGCTTATACCACCGATAAAATCGATAGTTTCATCAAAACTAGCAAAACAATGCATCAAAACAGAATCTGTCTTAAACAGGACAGTCTGTAGTAATCTGAACATTCACCATACTTCTGTAACTTAAAAAATTCTGAAAAATTAGGAAAAATAAAAAAAATTGTATATCAGTACTGTGTAAAAATTTCAGAAACTTTTGATATTCCAGTAAAAAATATAAATTCACGCGCTACAGCCCAAGTTTCTGTTTTTCTACTGCACATACCAAACAAGCAATCTAATCATCCTAAAGGCAAATCTTGGCACATTATTTTTATAATACAATGGATTTGTACAAGGGGATACTTGTTTTTGTTGAAAAGTTTCTGTAGTTTATGATTTGCAAAGTTTCCATGGGCATGAACAAAGTTCAAGGAGCTCCCCCACTTCAACGGTGCTCGTCTTTCTTACTTTCACTTTTCTTTTTGAAAAAGTTTTAGGTTCCCCTCTATATTTTTTATTTTTAAAATTTATAAAAGCACTCAATAGAATAAAATGACTCTCTAAAAGTTCTGGGTTGTCTCCCTGGCAGCGCCTTCTTTAAAGCCATTAAGCTAGGCTTATAGTGCTCAAGTAATGGATCCACCCGGATCCCAAGGTATATCAAAGCCAATTTTAATTAACAATGATTTGTAATTTAGTATTGAGCACAAAGCACCATATATCATGCACCAACAAAGTCTAACTCTCTTCCTATGCATCGGCATGTCATAAAATAACAATTCATGCACACAAAGTAAAGGCCGATACATAGCATAAACAGTTTCTTGCAATTTTATCGTATTGGAAACATAGAGAGGTGGAGATGTAGTTCCTGTCTCATAATAATTGCAAGTAGGAGCAGCAAGCACATGCATATTATATTTATCAAAATCATCATGTGTAATGGTAAAACACAACCCATCAATATAAACCAAAATAAGCGCAAACTTCTCCGGTATAGTGTAGTTGGGAGAATTCAAAAAGATATTAGGACTATCATGCGTGGGTGCAATAGTAACAATTTCATTCTTAACATAAGGAACTATAGCAAGTTCATCTCCATAAGCACAATTCATATTGGCATCATGGCCAAAAGCATAGCAAGCATCAAGTTAATCAAAAAGGAATATTTCAAACGAATTCAAGGGATCATAGCAATCATCATAGCATTCATCCTTCGATAAGGACGAAGGGAAATTAAACAATGTATGGGATAAAGAGTTACTCTCATTAGAAGGTGGGCACGGGTGATCAATCCGCTCTTCCTCCTTTTGTTCTTCGCTCTCCGCCTCATCCTTTTCATCTAATGAGCTCACAGTGTCATCAATTTCTTCTTCCACAGATTCCTGCAAAATATTAGTCTCTTCTTGGACAGCGGAGACTTTCTCAATAAACTCATTAATATCAGCATTATATTCATAATTCTCATAGCAATATTTAAGTATAGCAAAATTTTCAGGTCTGTAAACATCATCATCATAATTTTCAAACTTTTCAAACAAAGATTCAATTTCATAAGCACCCTTAAAAGCAACGAATTCTTCTATTTGTTCCACATCATAGTAATCATATAGACCATTAGCATAAGAAGCCAAGGTTTCATTATCACTAAATTTACATGAAAAGGGAAGGTGTGGAGCCTTCATCCTAGAGCAACAAGTGTAATCATATCTCAAGCATAAATTCCGAGCATACCAATGCAACATACGAATTTGATCCCATAAGAGTTTCCCTTTTTGAGTCAAGCGATCACTGGTACAACAAGGTGCTATACAAACGGGTTTTAACCCCTTTCCGTGATGGTGTTCTGAACCATCGCCAAGTGAGTGACTGCGATAGGGGGGGTCCTTCCCACACGACCCAGAAAACCGTCGGGGATAGGCCCTCCTGGTACACACGCTCGGCAAAATGAGGTCATGTGCGACGGGCGAGCGATCAAATAGGGTTATACATACAGTTGTGCTAAAAAATACAATTATACAGGCCAAATCATTTCCGGTCGCAGGTACATCACACACAGTCACTCCAAGGAAAATGTTTCCATTCGCAGGTACATCACACACAATTTTCCCCATTAAATCGTTTGTGATAGCGTTGCCATTGCACACGATTTGAACAATTTTATCGTTTGCATTATTGAATGCATCACACACAGTGCGTAGAAGAAACTGTGTGGCAAAGGCTGTCCATCACACACACTTTTTATGTGGTAAACATTTGCACAAGGTGGCCTAACGCAAACAATTTTCAAGAGGATGTCGTGTGTGATTGTTCATTGATCCAACATGGTTTATTCCTAGAAACTGTGTGCGTTGCCTGAGGTCATCGCCCACGGTGTTTTCTCAATAACCGTTTGCAATAAAAAAAACCAATTAGCAGGCTAATTGCCCTATTATTAATACTCCATTTATTAATCTAATTGACATTTCATATTAAGCACACAATATATTTCATTTCCATATTAGGCAAGCAGGATTTCATAATTGAAATACATCAGAGTACAACATCATATAGCGTCAGCACTCAGCTACCCCATTACACAACTGCACCAGCACCAAGTTTCACATGCAATATCTATAACCTTTCGAAATTAGCATCATAGATGGTACATCGACAGATGAATCTCATATGGAAAACTGCTGAAGCGTAAGGCGAATATTGAGCCTTCATTGATGTTGAAGGTCTTTGCAACTTTAGGCCAGTGCCTATGGATGATTGACCATCCATCCTTCGTCCTCTTCAGGAACACTTCAATATTGAACCGTGGGTGTTGTATGAAAACCTTCCTCGCCTCCTGACCATACAGGTGGTTTGAGAGGTAATCATCAGTGAACTGCTTTGGAAAGGCCTGAAAACAAGGATATGCATAAATATCTTCTCTAGATTTGAAATGGCGTAAAGGAATTAAAAAGACAAGGTATAACAGTTAGTACCATCCCGTAGTGAACTGATGTCTTCTTCATTGTGCAGACAAAGATCTTGTTGTTTTTTGTCGCTAATTTCTTTATCGTAACAAATCTTTCTGAGTTTCTTGACCTGACTGATATTCATGGACAACTCATTTCCACATATGCAAAAAGGGTCAAATAGTGGGTCAAAACCTCTGACAGCAGGACCTACATGTGTAAGACCAAATTGTTAAAACCTAATATTTAAAAACAAGAAGTGGAAATGTGTTTTATTAACTGCAACATGCCTAATATTTTAAAACAAGCAAACATAGTCATTCAAACTTGTATTGTGCAGGTCTAAGTACACTAGTTATTGGCCCTATTTGGATCCATGGGTTAGAGTTAGTTGGAGCTAGTTTGGGCTCAAATAGCCCTAAAGTATCCAAATATGAGGGCTGGTTTGAGCTAGTTGCATCAAACCCACCCAAAACAACTATCCCACCCAAGAGGTGTTGATTGGGGCTAGTTCTCCTAGTGCATTTATTGTCAATCTAACACTGTCATCCAAACACCTCTTTGGCTAGAGTTAGTTCAGGGTTAGTCATTATTTAGTATCATTGTTATTTAGGAAACGTAGGATAGCGTAGGATTTATTCTACCTTGACTTGTACTCCAAGATGACCATGTACTCCTATATATATGCCCACGAGGCTCAAGCAATACAATCAACTATTCCACCAATCTCTCTCTCTCCCTTTTAACTGTAATGAGCTAGAAACTAACTCTAACCTCTAGCTAAGTTAGAGTATCCAAACAGTGCCATTATTAAATCAAATGGAAAGGCGTGTTCAATACTCCCTCCGGTCCTTTTTACTCTGCATATAAGAATTGTCTGAAGTCAAACTTTATAAAGTTTGACCTTATTTATATGAAAAAATATCAACATCTACCATGCTAAAGTTATACAATATGAAAATTTAAGTCATGACACATGTACTGATATTTATTTCATATTGTGAATGTTGGTATTTTGTTCTATAAAGTTGGTCAAACTTTACGAGGCTTGACTTTAGACAAATATTATATGTGAACTAAACAGATTCGGAGGGAGTACAACATGCTTAACAGCAACCAAATATAGTCATTCATAGAGCTATTGTTAAATTTGGTATTGATGAAATTGAGCTGCACAGTTCATACTAGCACATATAGAACATCACACTGTTAATAGCTGAAATAAACAAGGCATACTATGAACAACCAAAGATGGCAATTGAAACTGGACATATGCTAACTACAAACAACCGAACAACCATAAACCGTAGAAATAAACAAGGCGTAATGCAAACAACCAAATATAGCAATAAATACTGGACATGTTCTCACTACAAAAGGGGTTCGAGAAAACAAATCATGGGTTTCCTCACTTGTCACAGATTGGCTCCTCCTCGTGGTCACCGTCGATGAGGTCTAACTTGCCAGCTAAGGATCCCAAGCCAGCGTCGCAGAACGTGTCCTTTAGAAATGAAAAAAGGGGCTCCATGGCGATGAAGGATGGCAAATTGTTCATAATGAGCTGCAGGAGATTAGTGGCAGGGCCATCGATGAGATCGATGGCAGTCGAACCCGAAGGGTTGGGGGTGGGCAACTTAACCTGTGACATAACCCGCGTCAAGCTGTCGGTGTCGACGACCTCGATGTCTAGCCAGCGTCCGCGACATGCCAGAATACTCTAGCCCACTGATTGAAAGGCTCAATCCAGGTCCAGTCATCATCATCAGCTTCCTCGGCGGCCACCTCGCCGGCGTCGGGCAAAGAGGCCACGGTAAAGCTCTTTTGGGCCATTCGCTCCTTGAGCTCCCCGGGAAGCGTAGCCGGGCTTAGGCTACGACGCTCTAGAGTGGGGGAGGGGGTGGGGATGGGGATCTCTGGGAAAGGGGGTGTTTCGCAGGCGTCATCTAAGAAACTCAAGGCGGCGAGGGTATGTATATCGGTGGGTAAACTGCACGGGTAGACTGGCAGAGGTTGATGATGGAGGCGGCGGTGGCGATGGCGGCGGCGGCCTAGCTAGGTTTGTAGCGAGGGAGGGGTGGTGTGTATGTGTGTGAGCGGGGGATTTGGGGTGAGCGAAGGATTTGGGGTGTGTGTGTGGAGAGGGGTCCAAGGTGGTGTTTGAGAAAATGCCGCGGGTACTGAAAATTTTACTAGGCGGGAGTAAAATGGCGGGGCTACCAAAAATTTGGATCAAGGGATTGAAGCAGAGCGGGGCGGGAGTAACGAACATCACACACGGTTAAAACATAATAATCGTGTGCTATCAAACAGAAAAACACTCCAGCCGAGAAGATATTTTTGAGATTGCGAGGGATGGAGGCGGGAGTAAAATGTTGGGGCTACTGAAAATTTGGATCTACTGATTGAAGCAGAGCGGGAGTAACAGACATCGCACACGGTCCAGACATACTAATCGTGTGCTATCAAACAGAAAAACCATCTACGCGGGTAGATATTTTCGAGATTGCGAGGGAGTAGATATTTTCAAGAGGGGGAGGGAAGCCTCGTGGAGCCAATCTACTATGATCATGTGGGTGACAGGGGCAGGGGCGCAGCAGACGGGTAGTCCTAGGGAACCGTGTCTGTTTCGTACCTGATCGCAGACGGTTGCTGCGTCCGACTCGTCTGCTGTTTATAAATTTGGCCAAAAAAACGCGGGAAAGGGTCAGAACACGAACACACTTGCATGTGGACCAAATATATGTATGAAAAGGGTGGTTTGATGTTCAAATACCCAATGCACAACTTTGATGTGGCACCTGTCGCACAAAGCGCACGTTATTATTGCTAGCCCCCCCCCCCCAAACCACACACACACTTTGTGTTGCCGGAGGGGATCCTAGCTATGAACAATGCCCCCAAATAGCTAGGTCTGACATCTCACCGTACCATAACACAAAACCGAAAGGAGTACATCAACCCCCCCCCCCCTCCCCCCCTTTGCTTCCGATCAAACGTGGATCATGTGCGGGCCCACAGATGTGTTCTTCTGGCGTTAGATGGTGAGACCACTTACAACCACACACCTGCGGGTGGCCCGATGTGTGTGTGTGTGTGTGTGTGTGTGTGTTGTGTGTGTGTGTGTGTGTGTGTGTGTGTGTGTGTGTGTGCAATGTTGTGTGTGTGGTTGTGGTGTGTGAAAATGATGTGCTATGATATTTAAATAACCAAATCACAAATGTGACGTGGCACATGTGCATCGCAAATAAACCGGGCATCCCGGACCCCACGGAGGTTCATCTAGTATGAAGTAGTACTGTGCCCCCCCACACACACACTTTGAGTCGGTGGGAGGGGGCATCTCACCAAGGCGTATTGTAAGACTGACCAAGAAGAATCACCACCTTGGTCGTATAACCTCTCTTGTTTGTTGGGTCAAAGTCATGCATTGACGTACCACACGCAGCCCCACAAAATAGGCTAGCTTGTCGCCGATAACCACGTGAGGGAGTGCCTGAAGACAACCACTGCGTGCATGTGGCCCAAACATATGTATGAAGTGTCATGTGGTGTTTGAATACCCAATGCACAACTTTGATTCATGTGTATGCGAGCCCTCGAACTTAGGTCTCGAATCTCACCATGATCGACACGACCCAGAGAAGAAGAATCCACCCTGGTAACCTCTCTCGCGTTGTTGGTCAAAGTGATGGATGTCCACGCGGGCCCACGAATATATAGGCCGTCGATGATAACCAAGGGAGGTAGAGTGTCCAAAGACAACCACTAAATGTATGTGCCCCAAACATATGTATGGACATGCGTAATGCATGCATATATGTTTGAATACCAAAAGCACAACATTTTGATGTGGCGCATGCATGCGTCAAAAAATGCACAGTCCCCACACAGATTTGGTTCATGATGCGTCGCACGCTCGCCCCCCCCCCCCCCCCCACTTCGACCCGGTGGGAGGGATTCGTGCGTACACATGCGCGTGAAGTATAGTTGCATGTACCAAACCGTATAAGACGAACCAAAATTTAATCCCCTCCTAATTATAAGTCAAATTAACCTCTATCGTTGTCGGTCGAAGTGATTGACCAAGCGGGCACACAGAGATGGATGAAGCATCTCGCCGATAACCCTGTGAGTGAGTGCTAGAGGACAACCGCCATCTCTTGCTTGTGGGCCAAACACATGTATGGAGATGTGTGGTTGTGATGTTTGAATACCTAATATATATGCAGAACTTTGATGTGGCACCTGCCTCGTAATCCTTTAAGTCCCCCACATGAACCGAGGTTCATGACACGTAGTATATATATGTTGCCCCCTTCCCTCTTCGACGCTTAATATATACTCCTACGTACCGTAACACAACTCGAAAATAATCCTCCTTATTCGTCAAATTACCTTTCTCGTTGTGTCATATATAAGATGGACGACGACCTCGCGAGCCCATGGTGGGAAGAGTCGCAGGAGAATGAGTGACAACCATCGTCTGCACGTGGCCCAATGTGTTGGTGATGTTTTTAATACCCAATATGCACAACTTCTTTGCGGCACCTGCCTCGGAAACCGAAAAGTCCCCACACAGAGCGAAATCGATTCATGACGTGTGTGTAGTATATATGTGCTGCCCCAGCCCCCTCCTCCCCTCTTCGACGCGTACTATATACTCCTACCGCAACACAACCCAAAAGGAAACCTCCTTGCTGGGTCAAAGTGATGGAGGACAACCTCGCGGGCCCACGGATGGAAGCACCGCATGCGAGTGAGTGTCCTATATGATGCGTAGTATTGCCCCCGGCCACCCTCTTCAACGCGTACTATATATATACTCCTATCGTACGTATAACAAAAACCAAAAAATGACCATCCTTGTTGGTCAAATTAACCTCTCTCAGCACATGTCATAGTGCTGGACGGCGACCTCGCGGGCCCACGCGAGTGAGTGTCGTAGGACCACCGCATGCATGTGGCCCAAAGATGCATGTCAAACTTTTTCTACAGCGAACGTGCGACCAAAGGAGTTTAATTAGTGTTGAAAATTGAAAAAAAATAGATAACATCTGTCCGTTTTTTATACATTGATTGATTTCCCAGGGATTTAAATGTGCAAAACTCAAATTTGATCTACATGAGACCCGTGATAGTGCACGAAAATGGATTGCAAAATCATATGTGTACGTGTCCCTGGGTGCATGTTTAGTCCCCATGCAAGAAATTTCTAACATCTAGAATCTTGATTTTAAAATCCAATAAATCCAAAACTAAGTTGAAATTCATGAAACTTATCGTGGTGTCATATGGACACCAATAGACTGTGATATTTTTTTTTCAAATTTGAGACAAGTTTTGATATAATCTTCTTACATACAAGAAATTATAAATAATTATCAACCAATAAACGAACTATTTATTCGAACCGTGTGCGTTAGACCAACAATGTAAGTGTCATGCTTCGGTTAAGCAATAAAGCGGCAGAATTAATCATCAAAAAGGAAAAATCAATATAATATGTGCCGCGCACGCGTCCCGTGTGCCGTACGAGCATGCGTGAGTTGACGAGACGCATGCTAGCAGGCAGACCGGGAGGCCGAGGCATGCACGTGTTCGCTACGCACTCACCGTGGGGCGTGCTAGTAGCTGTGTGAAATGACGGTAGGCGTGCCAGCAGTCCGCCGTGTATGCTCACCGGGAGGCGAGCCAGCCCTTTTACCGCCGCCCACCTCGCTCCCACTGCTCCATATTAATGGCGCGCCCGATCCGCTGGTCATAATAGGCGGCCGCACACCCCGTCCACAACTACTCCGGCAACGACTCCGACTCCGACGGAAAACCGGTTAGCCTCCCCCCTTTGTTGAGAACAGAAACCCTTGGTTATGTTCACCCAGTCCATGAAATCAGAGTAAGATTCGTTAGATCCGTGTAGTGTATTGATTGTTTGAATGGTATCTATGGTTAGTGATTAATTGTTTGTTCTGTACAAATGATTTTTTGCTAATAATCCGACTAGGGTTAGCGTGCGTGCTAATAATTCGTAGCCAGATCTTGAGAATTGATTTTGACCGCCGCCCACCTCGCTTCGTGAAATGATGGTATAGGAATGCCAGAAGTCCGCCGCGCAGGCTCACCGGGAAGCGAGACAGCCTTTGACCGCCGCCCGCCTCGCTCCCACTGGTCCGTATTAATGGCGCGCCAGAGCGGCCGCACACCCCATCCTCGCCACACACACAATCCTCTCTCTCCGCCCGCATCCTCGACGCCGCTCTCAGTCCTCAAAGCCGGCACCCCCCCCATCCTCGCCACACACACAATCCTCTCTCTCCGCCCGCATCCTCGATGCCGCTCTCAGTCCTCAAAGCCGTCAGTGTATGAGGATGCCGCGGAAGCGCCCCATCGGAGTGAGTGGCGACGCCGGGGCTGCTGAAGCACCAGAGCACGGCGTGAATATGGAGATAGAGGTTTCTATCGCTGCCGACGAGGTGGAGAACGAGGCTGCAACAGGCGGAGGCGGGTCGAGAAAGAACCGCAAGCGACTCCAGTAGGCCTAGACTTCATCAGTAGCCTCCCCGATGATATGTTGACAGTCATCATATCCCTCCTCCCAATCAAATATGGGGCGAGGAAAACCGCCCTTTCCTGGCGGTGGCACCCCCTATGGCTCTCCACCCCTCTCGACCTCCTCGACGCCCACGAGCTCTGCCATGGCTATCGCAAATGCTTGGATGCGTTCTCCCAGATCCTCGGCAGTCACCATGGCCCAATCAGAGGCCTTATCATGGGCAAGTTCCGTTCCAATGGCAAGGACCAAGCCAAGCTTGACGAGTGGTTCCAATCCCCCGCCCTAGATCAGCTCGAGGAGCTTAGTTTTAATGATGGGCATATGCGCTCGCTGCCAACGTCCGTGCTCCGCTTCGCGCCCAAGCTGCGCCTCGCCAAGTTTATGAACTGCCATTCCCCCCCCCCTTAATGACGCGCCCGCTCTTTTTCTACCACAACTAAAGCACCTCGAGCTCGTCGCCGTCTGCATCCCAAAGGATGACATGGAGTGCCTCCTCCGCGACTGTAGTGCACTCGAGTTCCTTCGTCTTCAGGCGATGAATTGGTCGAGTAGCTTCCACATCACCTCCAGGACTCTCCGGACTATTTATGTGTGTTGCTGGTGCTGCAACGAGAGATCACAAAAGGTGGACTACAATATGGTCATTGAGGACACACCTTCACTTGAGAGATTACTTGTAGTTGATCAACAAGGTCCAACAAGAATTAATGTCATTTCTGCGCTGAAATTGACAGTGGTGGGCTACTCGTCTGTCAAATACTCCTACTTTCAGGTACAACAGTCGCCTTCTACCTCTCCTTCTTGATATCAACATTATTTCTAGTTTTGAAGATGTATGTTCGCCTGTCATCCAGAAAAGCTTCACCCAGATTCTGCGCACAGTGAAGGTCTTGGCACTAGAATCTATCGGCCCCAACCTGGACAATGTTGTCAGTTTCCTGAGATGTTTTCCGTGCCTGAAGAAGCTATATATCGAGGTGATGTTCCTTTCCTGTTAAATGTCAACCATAAGGGAGTTCAATTTTTTGCACCTTTTCCTAAGTTTACAATGACAATGTACTATAATTTCTGAAGGAATTTTGGAGGATTTCAGGACATACACCCCCCCACCCCATATTGGTTGCTTGATTCATATGGTTACAATCCATAAGCATTTCTCCTTTGGATTCATCTGTACTAGTTTTCTTAGGGAATTTTTCATCCACTCCAACCTCTTGTGAAGAAGGCTACATTTTTCTAGATTGTAATCAAATGCCCATGTTAATCATGTCAGATCGAAGATGGCACGTTGGTGCATTTTACAAATCCTGCAAACCACATAGGCGTGTAGTAGTGTTCAAAACTGCATGTAGGCACTAACACATTATCTTCTTTTGCAGATAATAATAGGCCCGGAGGTGGATAATGTTTATAACGACAATCACATCAAATGCCTGGATCTGCATCTCTCAAAAATTACTTTGAACTCCTACCGAGGGACTTACCGGAGATTATTTTCGCCAGGTTCTTTGTTGCCAGAGCAAGGGTGCTGAAGGTAATGAGGTTGAACATGCATTTAAATAGGAAATATGAATGGTTTGTTGATCAGAGCCGGCAGCTACTGCAGAATGGAAGAGGCTCCAAAAAAGCTAAACTTCGTACTGACAGAGTAATTGGAAGTCATTGTGTCAACCCCATACATGACTTGTCAGCGGCTGATCCCTTTGCAGAAATGACGAGGTTTCGAAACCGGCCTTACTATTTTTATTTTTAGTTTGAACCTGTCTTATATCCATGTTCAGCTGATCAGTACAGGCGTTTGTAGCTGAATGAGCTGAATTTCATTTCTAATGTCAGTTTGAACCTTGTAATCTTTGAATTTGAGCCATGTAACTCTGGAATTTCAACCTTGTAATATTTCGGGCTTTTGTGGTATAATCGTTGAAATGGCATCGTATGAGACTCGTAGATTGGTAGTACTATTTTGACCTTAATATGCAATAGACTTAGATTTTATTAACCATTCACGACCAGGGATCCAGCCGGAAGCAGAGCAATGGCAAACGTCGTCGCAACAAGATGTAGATGATTAGATGCTCATTTCTCCTAGTTTAGTATGCATGTAATTGCTTACTTTGGTGTGTGGAAATGTTATGTGTGTAGTCACTTATGTAATTGTATGCTTAATTTGGTCATGCAATGCTGTTCTTATAAGTATATATGTTGATGTTCTGTAGATAGACCATATCACATCGCACACGGACCACACTAGGGAACCCGTCGGTCATGAATTCATCAATCACAGACGGTTGTATACCAGCAAGCGTTTGCCCACAACACACACGGCTTATTCCTTCACAAACAGCTCGGGTGGATCAACTGTATGCCACGTATCGCACATGCAACTCTAATCTGATTCGTGCTTGATGTCTTCGACATCACTCGCACAGTTCGTCTTATTTTGCCACGTATCACTGTGCCAGCCTCTGCTCGCGACCCTCGGCGTGCTCTACTCGCCGTTAGGTGCCGCGGCACACTCTGCTCGCGTCCGTCAGTGCGCTCTACTCGCGTACCTCCATGCGCTCGGCTAGTGGACAACTTTTCCTTGCGTGTTCAACTGCTATATGCATATATATGGTTGCTCGCCGTTGAGGCGACCGCGGAGCGCTCTGCTCGCGTCCCTACATGTGCGCTCTGCTAGCGGTTGGGGCCTGCGCACGATCATGTTGGGGGCCCCATATGCATGCGGTTGTGCCGCGCGCATCGCCACGATGCAGTTACGTGCGACACGATGGAGTTACGGGCTGCAATTTAGAACTGCCATCCGGGGGTGCGGATATTCCAGGCCTTCCGGCTTCCCCTTTAATTCCCGCGGCCATTATAACCTTAGTCTCTTCAACCTTTCGATCGCACCCGACAACACAACAAGCACACCCACGATGACACATAGAGAGGGGATGTCTAGCGGCGCTCCAATGGAGTTCGGCGAGCATAAAGTGGAGACCCACGCGAGGGAGGCGGATCTCTCGGTGGTGTACACCATCCACCCGGCCGTGGTGGACGACTACATCAACACCGTTGAGTAGTTGCTTGCTCGAGACAAGTACAAGGTGGTCGGCATCGACCTCCAGTACACCGGCGGTCGTCCCAACATAGATCCGAAGGTTGCCGTCGCCCAGTTGTGCGTGCGCCATCATGTCCTCATCTACCACTACTGCATGGCCACAGAGCCTTGCGACCATTTCGCCAGGTTTGTCAACAGCACCAACTACAAGTTCGCTACGGTGGAAACCACCGACGATGTAAAAGTGCTCAGGGTTACGGGCTTGGCCTGCAAGAACCTTGTCAAAATCCGTGAGCACTACAGGGTCTGGGGTAGCACGAAGGACTCCCTGGTTGAACTCGCCTTGTCCATCATCGACCCATACTACGAAAATATGAAGCAGGATGCCAACAGAACACGTCCCGTATCCTGGCATGGGGCCTGGATGCGGCAATTGGATGAACCTCACCTCAGGTTCATGGCCAAGAGCATGTACACATGCTACAAGATGCACAGGCGGATCGTTGACATGAGGAAGTGCCTCGTTACCGAAATCGATGAGGCCGGATCGAACCACAAGCAGAGCAGTAGAGGCAAGCATCACAAGAAGTAGATGATGATCAGATGATCGTTTATCCTAGTTAATTATGCATGTAATATATAGTTGACTTTGGTGCGTGGAAATGTCATGTGTGTAGTAGCCACCTATGTAATTATGCATGTAATAGTTTACTTTGGTGTGTGCAAATGTCATGTGTGTAGTAGCCACCTATGTAATTGGATGTTTAATTTGGCTATGCAACCATGTCCTTATAAGTGTGTATAAATATATATGTTGTTGTTCTGTATGCAATCCCAACACACAACACACATGTTTTATTAGCAGCAATCGTCTGTGTTATTATCGGTCTTCGCACACATTTCTGATTACAGACCTGTTTGTCGTGTATCACACACATCTTGTTAAATTGAACCGTTTCTGTTATCTTGGCTCAACGCAAATAGTTCATCCGAGTGAATTATTTGCCCTCTATCGCACACACCTTGATCTGGCTGACCGTTTCTTTTGTTCCGCCTAATCACAAATAGTTCATCCGAGTGAACCGTATGCCGTATATCGCACACACCTTCATCTGGCAGCCCATTTCTATTCTTCTGCCTCATTGCAAACAGTTCATTGAACTGAACCGTATACCCCACATCACACACGCAACTAAATTCTGAACCGTGTTTGATGTATCCATCATCGCAAACGTTTTGCATCTTTTTGATGGTTTTTTTACATCACCGTTTGCGATTATTGCATCGCACACAGTTTCGTCGAAGGGTCTCTGATTGTAGTGTCGCGTTAGCAGTATCCTGCAGTAGTGAATAATCCCTAAAGTATTCACGTTGATCCAACATGTCTCCCATTATCAAGTTGAATGGGGTTTTCTCAGGATTATCAAAGTAGTGCATAATATTTTCCACATAACGAGCATCGAGGTTTTAGGAGGTTCCACATCTCCATGAGTAGCAAGTACACATAATTTCTTTGGTATTTCGTGTTCCATATCCATAACTAAAGATAGAGAACAACTTAGAACGGCAAATAAAATCTACTTAGTAATAAAGCAAACAAGCACACATGAGAATAGTCACACCACGCTATTGCTCCCCGGCAACGGCGCCAGAAAAAGGTCTTGATAACCCAAAAGTATAGGGGATCAGTTGTAGCCTCTTTCGATAAGTAAGGGTGTTGAACCCAACGAGGAGCTAAAGGTAGAACAAATATTCCCTCAAGTTCTATCGACCACCGACACAACTCTACGCACGCTTAACGTTCGCTTTACCTAGAACAAGTATGAAACTAGAAGTACTTTGTAGGTGTTGTAGGATAGGTTTGCAAGATAATAAAGAGCACGAAAATAAAAACAAGGGGCTGTTTAGATAAATAAACAATTAATTTAGTATAGCGAGTGTGGAAAAGTGGTGGTAGGAGTTGCGGAATTGTCCCTAAGCAATTGACTACGTTACTAGACCGATAGCAAGTTTTATGTGGGAGAGGCCACTGCTAGCATGTCATCCCTTACTTGGAATTCTATGCACTTATGATTGGAACTATTAGCAAGCATCCGCAACTACTAACATTCATTAAGGTAAAACCCAACCATAGCATTAAGATATATTGGTCCCCCTTCAATCCCGTATGCATTGATTTCTATGCTAGGCTGAAGCTGCTGTCACCCTTGCCCTCCAATACATAGTCCTATCAACATACAACTAACCCTATTGTGTGATCCACAAGCGCGCTCATATGATGGGCACCAAAGGACAGCAACATAACCACAAGAAAATTAAACCAATCATAGCAATTCACTAATCACCGATAGGACAACAAAAATCTACTCACACATCATAGGATGGCAACACATCATTGGATAATAATATGAAGCATAAAGCACCATGTTCAAGTAGAGGGTACAGCGGGTTGCGGGAGAGTCGACCGCTGTAGATAGATGGGGGAAGGTGATGGAGGTGTTTGTGAAGATGACGGAGTTGTTGGAGTAGACCGCCGTCACATGATGATTGCCCCGGCAGCGTTCTGGCGCCACCGGAAGAGAGGGGGAGAGAGCCCCCTCCTTCTTCTTCTTCCTTGACCTCCCCCCTAGATGGGAGGAGGGTTTCCCCTCTGGTCCATGGCCGCCATGGCGGCGGAGGGGCGGGAGCCCCTCCGAGATTGGATCTCTCTCTCTGTTTCCTTCTGTTTCTGCGTTCCCAAATTCTGGCTTTTCACCGTTTCTTAAATTCCCGGAGATCCGTAACTCCGATTGGGCTGAAATTTTAACACGATTTTTATCCGGATATTAGCTTTCTTGCGGCCGAAGAAGGGCCCAACCGCCTTACGAGGTGGCCACAAGCCTGCCAGGCGCGCCCTGGGTAGGGGGGTGTGCCCCTAGGGCTTGTGGGGCCCTCAGGCATTGTCTCGCGTTGATTCTTTTTCCCCAAAATCACATATATTCCAAAAAAATCTCCATAAGTTTTTATCACGTTTGGACTTCGTTTGGTATGGATATTATGCGAAACAAAAAACATGCAACAAACAGGAACTGGCACTGGGCACTGGATCAATATGTTAGTCCCAAAAGTAATATAAAAAGTTGCCACAAGTATATGAAAGTTGTAGAATATTGGCATGAAACAATCAAAAATTATAGATACGATGGAGATGTATCATCAACCAATGGCAGGGCTCCATTGAATACTATGTCGTTCCTATGTTTCCACAACCTCTAGAGCACCAGTGAAATCACTGTTCAAGTCTCCTTCCTAATATGTTATTGCGGATTTAGGTCTGTACACCACTTCACGAGTTTTGCATCCACCGACGGCGTCCAGTCTGGTCTCCCCCATGTGTTTGTGATCTTGGTCTATACCTGCCTTGCAAAGATACATTCGAGCAGTAGATGGTCTAGGGTCTCCGGGGCTTGATCGCAGAAGGGACATGCCGACGGGTGCGGCAATTGTCGGCGCTGCAGCAAGTCCGCTGTCCAACACCTATTTCATGTCACTAGCCATGTGAAGAACTTGCATGATGGTGGCGCCCGTGATCTCCAAATCTGGACGGCTCCAGCATTCTCTATTCTTCCTGCAAAATGGGCACGATATGCCGATCGTGCATAGAAACTGCCAGTGCTCTCCCATTTCCATGCGATCGCGTCATCCACGCCTTGCACCCGCTGAATGTTCTAAGTCATGTCTACCAATGATATGAACTCGAGTAATGCTTGCGTGCTCATATCCGGGGAGATGTCTTGCCACCATCCGTCCGTGAGAGCCTGTCTGACCGTCTTTTTCCATCCCGGTTTCTTGACCATGGCATATAGATGCGGCATGGTATCCTCAATGTGGCCGTCCTAGAGCCATCAGTTAGTCCAGAAACGCGCAGTCTCCCCGTCACCAAGCATTCATCTTGTGGCTGTTCATTAGAGACTTGCAGGTTAAACTCGCACCAGGGTCGGCTTAGGTCCGTCCTTTGCAGCAACGTCCAGCTGGCTCTAAGTGCCGTGTTTAACAGGCGCAGGTTTGGTATGCCCAAGCCACCATATTCCTTTGGTGTACAGACCTGGTCCCATGCGACGATGCAGTGCCCTCCCTGCCCATCGCGCCGGCCCTTCCACAAGAAGCCACGACAAATTTTGTTGGCTGCACTGATGGTTTTGATAGGTAAGTCGAGCGCCATCATCGCGTGCATCGACATGGATGTAAGCGTGGTTCGCAGCATCTCTAACCGTCCGGCCCGATAGATCAACCGAGCCTGCCAGGCAGGCAGTCGATCTGCCATCTTGTCAATCATGTACTACAACTAGGCTGCTGAAACCTTCCGCAATGCAAGAGGAAGCCCGAGGTACCGGCACGGCCAGTCCAACACCTGGCACTCCATCTCGGTCGGAATCAGCTGGTGCTGCTCCTCGGAGCATCTTATTGGGTGGGCGGAGCATTTTGACAGGTTGGTGCGCAGACCCGTTGCGACACCGAAATCAAATAGCAGCGCTATGCATGCCCTTAGACTTTGCAAGTCCAGATTGATGAACGTGATCATGTCGTCGGCGTAGATGGATGTGTGCTGCTGGTACCCGGTGGGTGCAAGTGGTGTCAGCACACCGGTCGCTGTAGCTCGATGTAGCAGGTGTTGTAGACTCTCCATGACTAGGACGAACAATAGGGGGGGGAAATTGGATCCCCTTGCTGCAACCCTTGCCGATTGTATATAATCTCTCCCGGAATACCATTGAGGAGCACTCTTGCAGAAGATGACGCAAGCAACCCAGAGATCCATGCCATCCACTTGGGTTCATTTATTGACTTTTGAAGATCGATATGAATTAATCAAGTGTAAAGTCTAATTTCACACAATCTCACAACAAAGATTATAGCACTCAAAAGCAAGATACAACTGAAAATATGACATCACTTATCATATATTGTGTTACATAAAAAATTGAAGAGTGCATGACATACCGATTAGATATTATAGCTAGTCCAGGACCAAAAAACTTCATAGATTAAGGTATGGCTTTCTCATCTTGCTGAAACAATGAAGAAAATGACAAGTTAGTTTGACCCATCTATCATAACTACCATTATACTTGGTAATGTATCACTCTTAACTTGTCCCTTTTTTTATCCCTGAAAAGAAAGCAACCTAAACAAAAGGTCATATGCATATGGGATAAGTATACTTTTCATCCTCGAACTCTTCCAAGAGTTTAGAAATCGTCCCTCAACTCTAATCCGGAGAGTTTTCGTCCCTCAACTATCAAAACTGGATAGTTTTCGTCCCTCGTGCCGCTCCGGGCGGTTTTCGTCTGATGTGAACAGTAGATCGGTGAACAGTAAATTCAAAAAAATAGCAAAAACCATCAAAAAAATCTGAAAATTTGTGGGATCAAAGTTCCTCTGGGGTGTAAGGTGCGTGCAAATTTTCATACTGTTTGGACATTCCAGGTGCTCATGACAAAGAAAAAACTTTAAATATGTATGTCGATGAACAGTAAAATAAAAAAATGGAAAACCAATTTAAAAAATATGAAATTTTTTGGCATCAAAGATGCTTAGGTGTGCAAGGTGCGTGCAAATTTTCGTGCTCAAATGACATAAGAGGAGCTCTAGCCAAAAAAAACAAAATAGTGCACTTTTTCAAAGTTTCTTTCCAAGCCAATTTTTTTTTTGCCACGAGCTCCCACAATGTCCAAACACCATGAAAAATTTTAGGCACCTTGAGCACCCGAGCATCTTAGATGTCAACAATTTTCATATTTTTTTTGAATTTTTTTCTATTTTTTCCAATTTTATTGTTCACCAACATACATATTTATGGTTTTTCCTTTGTCACGAGCTCCTGGAATGTCCAAATAGTATGAAAAATTGCACGCACCTTGCGCCCCCGAGGAACTTTGATCCCACAAATTTTCAGATTTTTTTGTTTTTTCGCTATTTTTTTTAATTTACTGTTCATCGATTTACTTTTCACGTCGAATGAAAACCGCCCGAATCGGCACGAGGGACGAAAACTATCCGGATTAGAGTTGAGGGACAATTTCTAAACTCTCGGAAGAGTTAGAGGACGAAAAGTATACTTGTCCCTATGCATATTGTCACTATACTCAAGGGAACCATCATTCTGGATCAAATCTTGGTGAAGCATCTTCGATGACCCTCTGTGGATAATCAAAGTTAGGTGTTACCCATAAGATCCAATGATTAAATATCTTCACCTAATCACATCTTGCTTCTTAGAAATTTTTATGTACTCCCAGAATTTCTTTCGATCAGCCGAATTACTTGCAGCATCGAAATTTTATGCATTTTTTTTGGGTATAATAGTTGGCCTTGAAATGTCTGCATCATTATCTCGATCTGGTGGTTTGTTTTTTTAGTTAATAAATATCATTCCATAGTCCATAGAATCAAAATACAGGGGATAAGCAACTAGAAAACTTGCACAAAAATCGATACTTGGGTCGTAGTAGACTAGATATGACCTCCAGATAATAGAGGAAATGCGCAGATTGTGATTCATTACCTTGAATCTATATTAGTGGTTGGGTTGTCGCTCAGCAACTGTCCTCTGGCGACCAATTGATGGTGGCACACCCAACAGGAGAGACGATATTGTTTGAGTTTTCTTATAGGAAGCGATTCAACGAAATGAGAGGCGGCGCCGCGGCGGCCAAGTACTCGTACAGAGAACTGACGCACAAACAGACCTAGGCACTTCACATGATGTGGGATTTTGGGCTTTTTCCTGGCTACTACGTGGGATCTTGTTTTTTTTTCCTTTTTTCTGTACGTGGGATCCTGATTTGATGGGTTCAGCCACGGTTTTCTGTTGGGTTCATGCCAAAAAATACATGCATGCATGTGGAGCGACGGAAAAATCGTTGGGTTCAGCCGAACCCAACGACTCAATGCTGGCTTCGCCACTGCTTGGCAAGGTTGAGCTTGAGGTTGATCTTGCGCAGGTTGGTGAATGTTTTCTCAATGTCTAAGATGAGTGAGCTTGCCTCGCGAGTCTTGATGACGATGTCATCAACATAGCCTTCTGCATTCCTTCCCATCTAGGGCCCCAGGCCGATGTGCATCAGCCTCATGAAGGTGGCTCCCACACTCTTCAGGCCGAAGGGAATGCATATGTAGCAGAACATGCCACAGGGAGTGATGAAGGCGGCCTTCTCCTCGTCCCCCTCTACCATCTTAATCTGGTGGTAGCCTGAGAAGGCGTCCACAAAGCATAGCAAATCACACCCAGCGGTGGAGTCCACAATATGGTCGATTCATGGGAGGGGAAAAGGGTCCTTGGGACAGGCCTTGTTGAGGTTGGTGAAGTCGACGCACATGGGCTTGCTGCCATTTGCCTTGGGGACGACGACATGGTTGGCGATCCACTCGGGGTGGAGCACTTCGTGGATGATCCCTACCTCTTGAAGATTCTTGGCCTCCTGAACAATGAACTCTTGCTTCTCAGGTGCTTATGACCGTACCTTTTGCTTCACGGGCCGTGTGTTGGGGCACACGGCTAAGTGGTGCTCGATCACCTCCCTCGGTACACAGGACATGTCTGATGCTGTCCAAGTGAACATATCAGCATTTGCCCGGAGGAAGATGACGATCGTGCCTTCCTATTGGGGGAGAGGCCGGCCCTGATGGTGAGGGAGGTTCCCGAGTCGCTACCGTCCAGTTACACCTTCTTGGTCTCCGCACGTACCTGCAAGAACTAGGGCTTCTTCTTCACGGGGGTGGGCTCGGTAGGCCCTGCGCCATCTTCGTCTGCAGGGTACGCGGTGGCAGCAACGTTGTAGGCGTGCTCAAGGGTGTGCATCGAATCCTTCTCATCGCAGTGGATGGTGATGGTCCCACGGCAGCCCAGCATCTTGACAGTGTTGTAGGCGTGGTGGGTCACTGCCATGAACTTCGCAAGCGTGGGGTAGCCTAGGATGGCATTGTAGGGCAGGCCAATGTGCACCACGTCGAAGTCGATGAGCTCGGTGTGGTAGTTCTTGCAGGAGCCGAAGGTGACGGGGAGCCGTCGGTCATGCCCGAGAAGGGCCTCGTGGGCATCAAGTGCTCATAGGGCACCTGAAGCAGCTCGAAGGTGTCCACATAGATCACGTTGAGGCCGGCGCCACCATCGATGAGTGTCTTTGTTACTGCCACGTTGTTGATGGTGGGTGTGCACATCAGAGGGATGGTACCCACAGACTTTGTAGACTTGGGGTGGTCGCCATAGTCAAAGCCGATGGGGTACTAGGACCACTTGAGGGGCTTGGCGTCCGTAGGCTCCGAGAGGGCTGAGTTCACCTCATGAGAGAACTGCTTGAAGTGGCGGTTGGATGGGGGAGAATAGGCTCCGCCAAGGATGCAAGCCACTGCATGAGGTTCCTGGTAGCCCCCAGTGTCTTCCTCAAGCAGGTTGTCATTGTTCCGGTTAGGGCGCGACAGGGCCACGTTGGCCTGCTGAGGGTTGGCCTCGCAAGGGTCGGCCTCCCGACGCTGGTTCTGCCAACCTTGGTGATACGTCTCCAACATATCTATAATTTTTATTGTTCCATGCTGTTATATTATCAATCTTGGATGCTTTATATTCAATTACTAACAACTTTATATCATTTTTTGGGACTAACCTATTTACATAGTGCCCAGTGCCAGTTGATGTTTTTTGCTTGTTTTTTACATCGCAGAATATCAATACCAAACGGAGTCCAAATGCCACGACAATTTTTTGGAGATTTTTTTCTGCCCAGAAGACACCCAGGAGGCCCAAGAAGTGCACCAGAGGGGGCCTGTGGGGCCCACTAGGCACCAGGGCATGCCAGAGGCCCCTGGTGTGCCCTGGTGGGTAGTGGAGCCCACAGGCACCCCCTCCACCTCCTATCAGCTCTATATATACTCTAAAATCCCAAAACCCTAGGGGAGTAGAGAGAAAAATAGTTTCCGCCGCCGCAAGTTCCAGAACCACGAGATCCAATCTAGAGGCCTTCTCCGGCACTGTACCGGAGGGGTCAACAATCATGGAGGGGTTCTTCATCAACACCCTTTCCCTTCCGATGATGTGTGAGTAGTTTACTACTGACCTATGGGTCCGTAGGTAGTAGCTAGTTGGCTTCTTCTCTCTTTTTGATCTTCAATACAATGTTCTCCTCGATGTTCTTGGAGATCTATTTGATCTAATGACTTTTCCGGTGTGTTTGTTGGGATCCGATGAATTGTGAGTTTATGACCAGTTCTATCCAGGAATATTATTTGAGTCTTCACTGAACTCTTTTATGCATGATTGTTATAGCCTCTTATTTCTTCTCTGAAACTTTGGTTTGGTTTTGCCAATTAGATTGATTTTTCTTGCCATGGGAAGAGGTGCTTTGTGATGGGTTTGATCTTGCAGTGCTCAATCTCAGTGACAGAAGGAGACATGACACGCATGTATCGTTTCCATTAAGGATAAAAAGATAGGGTCTATTCCTACATGAATAGATCTTGTCTACATCGTGTCATCATTCTTATTGCATTACTCCATTTCTTCATGAACTTAATACACTAGATGCATGCTGGATAGCGGTCTATGTGTGGAGTAATAGTAGTAGATGCAAGCAGGAGTCGGTCTACTAATCTTGGACGTGATGCCTATATACATGATCATTGCCTTGGATATAGTCATGATTATTCGCTTTTCTATCAATTGCTCAACAGTAATTTGTTTACCCATCGTATGCTATTTTCTCGAGAGAAGCCTCTAGTGAAATCTACGGCCCTCGGGTCTATTTCCTATCATATTAAAAACCCAAAACTACCTTGCTGCAATTTTTCTTTATTTATTTTATTTTATGTTTTTGTTAGATCTATTTATTAAATTGCATACAATTTAATCTATCTCAATACCGAGGAGGGATTGACAACCCCTCTTACGCGTTGGGTTGCAAGTATTTATTATTTGTGTGCATGTGCTGTTTACATAGCGTGGGTTTCTACTTCTTGAGCTTGCGTTGATTTTTCCCTTGAAGAGGAAAGGGTGATGCAGCAAAGTAGAGATAAGTATTTCCCTCAGTTAAGAACCAAGTTATCAATCCAGTAGGAGGCACATTCAAGTCTCCAATATATGCACCTGCACAAACTAACAAACACTTGCACACAATGCAAAAAAGGGGTTGTCAATCCCTTCATGGTCACGAACAAGAGTGAGATCTAAAAGAGATAGGTATAAAAGATAAATAAAAGAGCAAACTAAAGTAAATATAAATATATTGCAGCAAGGTATTTTTGGTTTATAGATCTGAAAATATATGATGGAAAATAGACCTGAGGGCCATAGGTTTCACTAGAGGCTTCTCTCTTGAAGAAAACATACGGTGGGTAAACAAATTACTATTGAACAATTGATAGAAAAGCGCATAATTATGACGATATCTAAGGCAACGATCATGAATATAGGCATCACGTCCGTGACAAGTAGACCGAAATGATTCTGCATCTACTACTATTACACCACACATCGACCGACTCCTGCCTGCATCTAGAGTATTAAGTTCATAAGAACAGAGCAACACTTTAAGTAAGATGACATGATGTAGAGGGATAAACTCAAGCAATATGATATAAACCCCATCTTTTTATCCTTGATGGCAACAATACAATACGTACCTCGCTACCTCTTCTATCACTGGGTGAGGACACCGCAAGATTGAACCCAAAACTAAGCACCTCTCCCATTGCAAGAAAAACCAATCTAGTTGGCCAAACCAAACCAATAGTTCGAAGAGAAATACAAAGATATCTTAATCATGCATAAAAGAGTTCAGAGAAGACTCAAATAATATTCAGAGATAATCCGGTCATAAATCCACAATTCATCGGATCTCACCAAACGCACCGCAAAAGAAGATACATCGAATAGAACTCCAAGAACATCGAGGAGAACATTGTATTGAAGAACAAAGAGAGAGAAGAAGCCATCTAACTACTAGTTGTGGATCCTTAGGTCCGTGGTAAACTACTCACGCTTCATCGGAAGGGCAGCAAGGTTGATGTAGAGGTCCTCCATGATCGAATCCCCCTCTAACGGAGTGCCGGAAAAGGCCCCAAGATGGGATCTCACGGGAACAAAAGCTTGCGGCGGCGGAAAAGTATTTTTGGTGTGCCCTCTAGTATAGGGGGAATATTTAAGGGTTTATAGTGCTGAGATTAGGTCAAGATGGTCCACGAGGGGCCCACAAGGCAGGGGGCGTGCCCCCACGACTTGTCGCCGCCTCGTGGGTGTTCTGTCCTCCTCTCCAAGTCTCGTGGGTTTCTTCTCGTCCAAGAAAAATCACCGTTAAGTTTTATTCCGTTTGGACTCCGTTTGATATTCCTTTTTTGTAAAAGTAAAAAACAAGGAAAAAACAGAAACTAGCACTGGGCTCTAGGTTAATAGGTTAGTCCCAAAAATAATATAAAATAGCATATTAATGCATATAAAACATCCAAAACAGATAATATAATAGCATAGAACAATCTAAAATTATAGATACGTTGGAGACGTATCAAGCATCCCCAAGCTTAATTCCTGCTCGTCCTCGAGTAGGTAAATGATAAAAACAGAATTTTTGATGTGAAATGCTACCTAACATATTTATCAATGCTATTTTATTTATTGTGGCAAGAATATTCAGATCCATAAGATTCAAAACAAAAGTTTAATATTGACATAAAAACAATAATACTTCAAGCATACTAATAAAGCAATCATGTCTTCTCAAAATAACATGGCCAAAGAAAGTTATCCCTACAAAATCATATAGTCTGGCTATGCTCCATCTTCATCACGCAAAGTATTTCATCATGCACAACCCCGATGACAAGCCAAGTAATTGTTTCATACTTTTAATGTTCTCAAACTTTTTCAACTTTCACGCAATACATGAGCGTGAACCATGGATATAGCACTATAGGTGGAATAGAATATGGTGGTTGTGGAGAAGGCAAAAGGAAGGAGAAAGTCTCACATCAACTAGGCAAATTAATGGGCTATGAAGATGCCCACCAATTGATATCGATGCAAGTGAGTTGGGATTGCCATGCAACGGATGCACTAGAGCTATAAGTGTATGAAAGCTTAAAAAGAAACTAAGTGGGTGTGCATCCAACTTGCTTGCTCATGAAGACCTAGGGCAATTTGAGGAAGCCCATCATTGGAATATACAAGCCAAGTTCTATAATGAAAAATTCCCACTAGTATATGAAAGTGACATAATAGGAGGCTCTCTATCATGAAGAACATGGTGCTATTTCAAAGCACAAGTGTGGAAAAGGGATAGTAACATTGTCCCTTCTCTCTTTTTCTCTCATTTTTTGTTTGGGCTTCTTTGGCCTTTTTTTTATTTGGGCTTCTTTGGCCTATTTTATGTTTTTTAAGTCCAGAGACTCATCCCATCTTGTGAGGGAATCATAGCTTCCATCATCCTTTCCTCACATGGGACAATGCTCCAATAATGATGATCATCACACTTTAATTTACTTACAACTCAAGAATTACAACTCGATACTAGAACAAAATATGACTATATGAATGCCTCCGGCGGTATACCGGGATGTGCAATGATCAAGAGTGACATGTATAAAAAATATGAACGGTAGCCAAGCCACAAATATTATGCCAACTACATGATCATGCAAAGCAATATGACAATGATGGTATGTGTCATAATAAAACGGAATGGTGAAAGTTGCATGGCAATATATCTCGGAATGGCTACGGAAATGCAATAATAGGTAGGTATGGTGGCTGTTTTGAGGAAGGGTATATGGTGGGTTTAATGCACCGGCGAAAGTTGCGTGGTACTAGAGGCTAGCAATGGTGGAAGTGTGAGAATGCGTATAATCCATGGACTCAACATTAGTCATAAAGAACTCGCATACTTATTGCAAAAGTCTATTAGCCATCGAAACAAAGTACTAATACACATGCTCCTAGGGGGATAGATTGGTAGGAAAACACCATCGCTCGGCCCCGACCGCCACTCATAAGGAGGACAATCAAAGAATAAATCATGCTCCAACTTCATCACATAACGGTTCACCATACATGCATGCTACGGGAATCGCAACCTTTAACACAAGTATTTCTACCAATCCACAATTACTCACTAGCATGACTCTAATATCACCATCTTTATATCTCAAAACAAATGCAATGAATCAAACTTCTCATATATTCAATGCTCTTTATATAAAAGTTTTTATTATATCCCTCTTGGATGCCCATCATATTAGGACTAAATTCATAACCTAAGCAAATTACCATGCTGTTTAAGACTCTCAAAATAATATAAGTGAATCATGAGAGTTCAACAATTTCTAAAAAATAAAACCACCACCGTGCTCTAAAAAGAAATAAGTGAAGCACTAGAGCAAACTGCCTAGCTCAAAAGATATAAGTGAAGCACATAGAGAATTCTAATAAATTCATGATTAAAGCGTATCCCTCTCAAAAGGTGTGTACAGCAAGGATGATTGTGGCAAACTAAAAAGCAAAGACTCATATCGTACAAGACGCTCCAAGCAAAACACATATCATGTGGTGAATAAAAATATAGCCTCAAGTAAATTTACCGATGGATTGAAGACGAAAGAGGGGATGCCATCCGGCGCATCCCCAAGCTTAGATGCTTGGTTGTCCTCGAATATTACCTTGGGGTGCCTTGAGCATCCCCAAGCTTAGGCTCTTGCCACTCCTTATTCCATAGTCCATCAAATCTTTACCCAAAACTTGAAAACTTCACAACACAAAACTCAATAGAAAACTCGTAAGATCCGTTAGTATAATAAAATAAATGACCACTTTAGGTACTGTTGTGAACTCATTCTAAATTTATATTGGTGTTATATATACTGTATTCCAACTTCTCCATGGTTCATACCTCCCGATACTACCCATAGATTCATCAAAATAAGCAAACAACACATAGAAAACAGAATCTATCAAAAACAGAATAGTCTGTAGTAATCTAGAAATTTTGTATACTTCTGTAACTCGAAAAATTCTGAAAAATTAGGAAAATTTAGGCAATTTGTATTAAATCTTTTGTAAAAAAGTCAGATCAAAATCTCGTTTCTGTGATTTTCTAAATTTCTGGCAATGAGCACAAAAGATTCTGTTTTTCAGCAAGATCAAATCAACTATCACCATAGACCATCCTAAAGGTCTTACTTGGCTCAAACACTAATTTAAACACCAAAACACAATTACTACTAAGGTAATAATGTTTATTTATTGAAAAACAAAACCAAAAACAAAAACGCAAAAATAAAATTGGGTTGCCTCCCAACAAGCGCTATTGTTTAACGCCCCTAGCTAGGCATAAATCATAGATCTAGGTATTGTCATCTTTGGTATTTAATTCTTCAATTGCACCTTTATAATACCTAGGAGATTCTTTGGGTTTATTGATAATCATACTCCTAGGTAGGAAATCAAGAAATTCACTTGTAGCAATTGGTTCTTTAATGATATTGATAAAGCTAGGGTAAACACTTATCATCTTAAGATCTTCGTTTCCTTTACTAGATGATTCACCCTTATTTTTATGAACATAAATAAACTTAGTAGCTTTAGTAGGAGGAAAGTTTGGAGTAGTTTTAACACAGGCAAAAGCGGAACCCAAGTTGGTAATAATATCTTCTAACTAATCAATTCTAGTAGAACCTTGATCTATTTTTTCATTAACTATAGGTTCCTTTTCCTTTAGATTCTTTAAAGTGATTCCTACCTTTGATCCAATTTGAGTAATGTGATTATGAATCTTTTTATCCAAATTTTCAATAAGCTCTACGGTAGAAATTTTATTCTCAATAATATCAAGCCATTGCATCACATGTTCCAAAGTTAAAACCATTTCATTAACCATAAGTGTGGTGATCCTACCAAATTTATCATAGCATTGTAAGCATCCAAAGTATGACTACCCAAAAAATTACCCCCAGTAATGGTGTCAAGCACATATCTATACCAAATAGTAACACCAACATAATTTTTTTGGAGAAGAACGGTTGTAGATTGCTTACGGTAGATCTATTCCGAGCATTGCAAATTCTATACCAAGCATCTTTTAAATTTTCTCCATCCCTTTGTTTAAAATTAAGAACCTCACTTTCAGGTGTGCTAACAATGGTAGAAGGACTAGCCATGATAGCAAAACAAGCGATCTAGCACACAAGCAAACAAAAAGCAAACGAAAAGACGAACGAAAGAAGGGCGAATAAAAAAATAAAAAAAGGCAAATATTTTTGTATTTTTCTGAAAACATTTTAGAAGTGGGGGAGAGGAAAACGAGAGGCAAATGGAAAATAACGTAAGTGCAAGAGATGAGAGTTTATGACAGGTACTTGGTAGGCTTGATGTAGAACCTCCCCGGCAACAGCACCAGAAATTCTCCCTGCTACTTCTTGAGCTTGCGTTGATTTTTCCCTTGAAGAGGAAAGGGTGATGCAGCAAAGTAGAGATAAGTATTTCCTTGAGTTAAGAACCAAGGTATCAATCCAGTAGGAGGCACAAGCAAGTCTCCAATATATGCACCTGCACAAACTAACAAACACTTGCACACAACGCGAAAAAGGGGTTGTCAATCCCTTCACGGTCACGAACAAGAGTGAGATCTAAAAGAGATAGGTATAAAAGATAAATAAAAGAGCAAACTAAAGTAAATATAAATAAATTGCAGCAAGGTATTTTTATTTTTTTGGGTTTATAGATCTGAAAATATATGATGGAAAATAGACCCGGGGGCCATAGGTTTCACTAGAGGCTTCTCTCTAGAAGAAAACATACGGTGGGTAAACAAATTGCTGTTGAGCAATTGATAGAAAAGCGCATAATTATGAAGATATCTAAGGCAATGATCATGAATATAGGCATCACGTCCGTGACAAGTAGACCGAAACGATTCTGCATCTACTACTATTATTCCACACATCGACCGACTCATGTCTACATCTAGAGTATTAAGTTCATAAGAACAGAGCAATGCTTTAAGTAAGATGACATAATGTAGAGGGATAAACTCAAGCAATATGATATAAAAACCATCTTTTTATCCTTGATGGCAACAATACAATACGTGTCTCGCTACCCCTTCTGTCACTGGGTGAGGACAGCGCAACATTGAACCCAAAACTAAGCACCTCTCCCATTGTAAGAAAAACCAATCTAGTTGGCCAAACCAAACCAATAGTTCGATGAGAAATACAAAGATATCTTAATCATGCATAAAAGAGTTCAGAGAAGACTCAAATAATATTCATAGATAATTTGGTCATAAATCGACAATTCATCGGATCTCAACAAACGCACCGCAAAAGAAGATTACATCGAATAGAACTCCAAGAACATCAAGGAGAACATTGTATTGAAGAACAAAGAGAGAGAAGAAGCCATCTAACTACTAGCTATGGATCCTTAGGTCCGTGGTAAACTACTCACGCTTCATCAGAAGGGCAGCAAGGTTGATGTAGAGGTCCTCCATGATCGAATCCCCCTCTGACAGAGTGCCGGAAAAGGCCCCAAGATCGGATCTCACGGGAACAAAAGCTTGTGGCAGCGGAAAAGTTTTTTTGGTGTGCCCTCTAGTATAGGGGAATATTTGAGCGTTTATAGTGCTGAGATTAGGTCAAGACGGTCCACGAGGGGCCCACAAGCCAGGGGCGCCCCCCTAGGGCGCGCCCCCACGGCTTGTGGCCGCCTCGTGGGTGTTTTGGCCTCCTCTCCAAGTCTCGTGGGTTTCTTCTGGTCCAAGAAAAATCACCGTAAAGTTTTATTCCGTTTGGACTCTGTTTGATATTCCTTTTTTGTAAAAGTCAAAAACAAGGAAAAAACAGAAACTGGCACTGGGCTCTAGGTTAACTAGATGATAGCCCGTGCGTTGCTGTGGGAACACATGCTAAAATCATGAGATAAATGCCTGAAACATTAGTTGAAAAACTATAGATTAGAAGTCCATATGAATAAGAAGAACAATACAACTTGTATCCAAGCACACATGATTACTATAAAGATAGATAAGCTTTTGCATCATTTATAAACGATGGTGTTTTCCATAGAAATATGGACAATTAATGAAAAACTATATTAAATGGGAATAACCAAATATCACAGATAACATAACGTAAGGTGATATAGACGGCATAATTTTAAAATGTTACACCTTATCTCAAGTACATAAACATACTATATGGCACACAAATGAGAGTCAACAATAGGGAGAGGCATTCCATATAAGGTGTTTGAAGTCTTGGAGATAGTAATTTTCCCTTCAGACGGTATTGCATACATTATGCTTTTTTTGCGGAGGTATTTATCTCATTCTCTTAAGATATTTGAACAGAGTTGAGCTGATCAATTCTTCGGTAGTCTATATTTCATGTATACCTTTGTATCATTAGTAGCACTCTTCCTACAAAAGAGTTGAAAGCCAAAATCTTGCTGCTAGGGGTCAGAAAGAGTGTCTTCTAAGAATTCATGTGTAGGAATACCCAAAAAAGGTTACTGGCATAGCTACCTTGAACCAAACATATGTTCAGATCGGAAATGCACCAACTATAATTCTCAATATAAAAGTGTCACGAGCAAGTAGGCAACAAAATTCAGCCACATAATTACATGAACTTTCTTGATTGGGCCTCAAATAAATGGAAAGTCAAACCGCAAATCCCAAAGGCATAATTGTAATCCAGAAAAACCAAAGTTTTTCTGATGGAGTTGCTTGGAAACAGCTAAAAATATCTCAGCAGCATTAATGAAAGCAGCTAGCAGAATCAAACTATTGGCAATCTGAATGCAGTACATTTTTCATCTCTCAATCAACATTCAAGCTAAAAACAAAAAAATATTTGCTTCCTCTATTGGTTCCTTTTTCATCACAAAATGGAAAGGAAATGATCAACAGTTGACCATGGGGAACATATCTCAACAAAAGTAAACAATAGTGACATTTAGCCCCATGAATCAAATTGGAGCCAACAAAGGATGCATGTAGAAGTGCAGTAGCGGAACCTTGAACATGCTACGTGAACAAACAAAATCTGAGACATGAGGTTCAGTCCCATGGATGGTGTTCTGTAAAAATTCCATGAGAGAGAGGTGGGGGTGTAGCTTGCCTTGGAGTGAAGCAAAACATGACAGGACATCCATGTTGTTGCTATAAAGAAATATATTTGATAGACCAATGGGAATATGACAGTCCACGTCCAATAAGTAGATTTCCCATTAATGGTTCAGTCCCCAGATCATGCACCATTAATGCTCCTACCATTTCCATCAGAAAATGATGAGAGGAAGATAAATCTAAACTTAGCATGTCATGCTCACTTCCCATCATATTCTGACATGTAAATCATGGTGTGGAACTCAAATCTAAACTAAAAGGTAAGGTGGGACTCACCAGTCATCCGGACGACTTCAAAGGATGATGTGGCTGGCGGCCGGTGGAGAAGCTCCTAATGGTATCCATCAGGGTAAGCCAATAGGCACAGCTGCGTGGAGGCAAGGGCGGATGACCTAGATCTGGTGACAGATGATATTTGGGGCGTGGGAAATGATTGTGCGGAAGAGTGTGAACGGAAAGGAATGTTAATTGCCTTTTTGTGGTGAATGGTAATTGATTGCAAATTTGGAAACAAATAATGATGCCTTCAGTTACTACCTTAAGAGGAGAAAGTAACTAAAGTACTGTATTACGGAGAGTAGAAGGGGAAGCATGATACCAGAGGGGATCTCATAGGTTGCCGAAACAGGTAGGGCCCGATGCAGAGGAAGGCCGGGCACACAGACTCAATCCACTCCCTGGGAATGGCCGCATCAGGTGCATCTGAGGCCGCCTACGCAAGCAGGAATCAATTGCGCGGGGATGGCTTGCAGGGCTGTGGCGGGAATGATTGCATCAGGCAACTCCAGCTCTTGCCGGTGTTGATGGCGGCAGCGAGGTGGCGGGGGGAGGCCAGTGACCCATCCCACTGGAACCGGGGCTGCGCCGAGATAGCCTTCTCTGATTTGTCTGAGGCCGTCGGCGTGAGGATGATCCAGAGCAGAGCCACGATGTTAGGGAGCTCCCCCGCTCTCACCACCCTGCATGGTAGTCCACCGGCGCGAGGAGGGCTCGAAGAACAGCAAGATCGTGAGGGAGCTCCTCTGGCTCTAACCACTGGCATGGGGAAAGATTTGGGGTAAGATTGGGAGGGGAAGAGATGGCAAGCACGATCTGGGGATTGTTTTTCTATGTTAGCGAGATATACGGTTGGCCTGTGGTGGTGCTTTGGTTTGCAATTAGTGAAGCAACTCTGAAAACTGAACCATTAATGGGAAATCAAGGCTAGTACTCCACCGGAAGTAGTATTGCGTATTGCTTGTGCGTTTTAGTAGGCAGCTGCAGTTAACTCAAAAATAAAAGATCTATTTAGTGGTTCAACAAAAAAATAAAAATGATGATGTGGCAGGCTGCATGTGCTTGTGTGGCATTGTGGGGTATGTGTGATGAGGTGGATAGCCTGCATGTCAAGAGAAATAAGATAGTGGGGATGAACTATTTAGGTATTATAGATAGGTTAGTCCCAAAAATAATATAAAATAGCATATTAATGCACATAAAACATCCAAAATAGATAATATAATAGCATGGAACAATAAAAAATTATAGATACGTTGGAGACGTATCATGGGTGGATCCTCCTACTGGATTGATAACCTTGGTTTCATAACTGGGGGAAATACTTATCGTTGCTATGCTGCATCATCCTCTCCTCTTCGGGGAAATACCAACGCAGATACAAGCAATCAGGAAGAATTTCCGGCGCCGTTGCTGGGGAGGATCAAGTCTTCCATTCACGTGTCAATCTCTGGCACTGGGGAGAAGCCATCAACATCTATCAAGTACCCAATCATAAATCTCATCTCCTTGCAATTTACTTTATTTGTAATTTGCCTGTCGTTTTCATCTCCCCCACTTCTAAAATGTTTTCATAAAAATACAAAAATATTTGCCTTCTTTTTCGTTTGCTTTTTTCTCGTTCGATCTTTTGTTTGCTTGCGATCTTGTTGAAGTAAGTCATCATGTTCCAAGAATATTATCATGGTATTTCTTACCCTAATATTTTGGTAGAAATTGAAAAAAGTACTAAGGCTTACATGACTATTCAGTTTGAGCATAACAAAATTTTCACCGATGAACTTAAGGAACACTCTGTTTTGCTTGATGCCATCACGAAACAACTTGATCATGTTAGTAAAGAGGTTGCTAATCTTCAATCCCAAGTTGCTCATATTGAAAATTAATTGGAAAAAATGTCCGATTTACAAGCAACATTCGTGAATCGTATGGCAGCTAAGCCGGAATCTTTAGAGATTAGTAATGATGAAGATGTTAAAATAATTGGTGTTTCTTCTATTGATTCCTTGTTTAGTAATATTAAAATTGATGAAAAGAGGACTGAAGAAGAGTCAACTTTAGTTAGAAGGCGTCCTCATAATTCTGAGGGTGAAAATCTTGTTGAAAAAATTGATAAAAGTGGGTTTGGAGAGGTCAAAACTTTAACTAGTGATGTGCCCACTCTTTTGGATTACAAAGACTTTAATTATGATAGTTGTTCTTTGATTGAGTGTATTTCTTTGTTGCAATCCATGATAAATTCACCCAATGCCTATGAACAAAACAAAGCTTTTACTCAATATAATGTAGAAGCGATGATGAAAGCTTTATAAGAAAAGCTAGAACTAGAGATTTAAATTCCTAGAAAATTATACGATGAATGGTAACCCACCATTAAAGTCAAGATCAAAAATTATGAGTGCAATGCTTTATGTGATTTAGGTGCTAGTGTTCCCACAATTCCGAAATCTCTATGTGATGTGCTTGGTTTTACCAATATTGAAGAATGTTCTCTTAATTTGGACTTGGCGGATTCTACTATTAAAAAGCCTACGGGAAGAATTAATGATGTTCTTATTCTTGCATATAGGAATTATGTGCCCATAGATTTTTATTGTTCTTGATATTGATTGCAATGAGTCTTCTCCGATAATACTTGGTAGACCATTTTTACGAACTATAGGTGCCGTGATTGATATGAAAGAAGGGAATATAAAATTTCAGTTTCCTTTGAGAAAGGGTATGGAACACTTCCCTAGAACAAGAATTAAGCCACCATATGAATCAATCATGAGGGCAACCTATGGAGCAAAAACTAAAGATGAAAACACTTGAATCTATGCATTATGCCTAGCTAGGGGCATAAAACAATAGCGCTTGTTGGGAGGCAACCCAATGAATAAAATAATTTTTCTCTCTTTTTGTTTCTGTTCTTGAGTGTTTACACATTTATGCCTCTGTTATTATTGTGTTGTTTATGTTTTAATTAGTGTTTTTGCCAAGTAATGCCTTTAGGATGGCTTGGGTGATAGTTGATTTGATCTTGCTGCAAAATAGAAACTTTTATGTCCAGTAGCAGAATTGTGAAAAATCACAGGAGCAATGAAAAACTCTGATTATTTTACCCAAGATTTATATACGAATTGCCTCTATTGTCCTCATTTTTCATAATTTTTGGAGTTACAGAATATGAGAAAAATTTGAGTGTTTACAGACTATTCTGTTTTTGACAGATTCTATTTTCGTTGCACTGTGTGCTTATTTTGATGAATCTATGGACTATATCAGGGGGTATTAGTCATGGTAAAGTTAGAATAAATTAGGTATAATGCAATAAAAAATATGAATGGGTTTGTAACAATACTTAAAGTAAAGATTGGTTTTCTTATACTAACGGATCTCACGAAGGTTTTTGTTAAGTTTTGTGTGAATGAAGTTTTCATGTTTTGGGTGAGATCACAATGGATGAAGGAATAATGAGTGAAAAGAGCCTAAGCTTGGGGATGGCCATAGCACCCCAAGGTAATATTCAAGGATAACCAAGCAACTAAGCTTGGTGATGCCCTGGAAGGTGCTTGGGGATGCCCCGGAAGGCATCCCCTCTTTCTTCTAACGACCATCGGTAATTTTATTTGGAGCTATATTTTTATTCGTCACAAATCATGAGTTTTTCTTGGAGCGTCTTGAATTATATGAGTCTTTGCTTGTTTTCTTTTTAGTTTGTCACAATCATCCTTGCTGGACACACCTATTTGAGAGAGCCATAATTATGCCATGATTTGTTAGAATTGATCTATGTGCTTCACTTAAATTTTTTGATCTATGGAATTGCTCTAGTGCTTCACTTATATCTTTTTGAGCATGGTGGTAGTTTTATTTTTGAATAAATACTCTCATGCTTCACTTAGATTATTTTGAGAGTTAGTAAAATTTTAAAGAAATATCCTCTCAATGCTTCACTTATATTATTTTGAGAGATGAAATCTGTTTTGAAGAAATATGTGCTCTCATGCTTCACTTAAATTTATTTGAGAGTTTTGTTAGTAGCAATGGTAAAATATGAAATTAGTCCCAAAGTGATACATATTCAAGAGGGATATAATAAAAACTTTCGTGAAGATCATTGGATATTATAAACTTGATTCCTTGTAATAGTTTTGAGATATGGAGATAGTAATATGTGAGTCATGTTGGTGAGTAAATATGCTTTAGTAATAATATTGGTGTTAAGGTTTGTGATTCCCTATGCAAGCATGAAAGTTAATAGTTATGCAATGAAATTACATCCTACTTGTGGTGCATTATTCGATGTTAGTTATGTTTAATGCTCATTTATGGTTGTTTTTGTTTTTTGGTTGGTTGCTTCTCAATCTATTTGCTAGCCTTTCCTTGTACTAAGTGGGAATACTACTTGTGCATCCAAACTCCTTAAACAAAGTTGTGCCAAATGAGTCAACCATACCTACCTATATGCGGTATTTCCTTGTCGTTCCAAGTAAATTTATATGTGCCAGCTCTAATTTTCAAAATGAATTTCCTTTTTGTGTGCCCGTACCGCTCATGAAGCGGCAGGGGGTGGCCAATATTTTCCATGCTAGATATTTTATTCTCAAGATGAGTGTTTCTTCACTTGTCATTGCACGAGAGTGTGGCAAGGTAATAGGGATGCCCAGTCCCGATTTTTTTTATGTTGTCAAATAATAAATTCCTTGGAAAGTGTTGGTATGGAAGGCACCCGTGGATACGGCTAGCCATGGATTGTGAAAGAATGTTGGAAAAAGGAATAAACTTTATTTTATGTTTGGGAACCACCTATGATCTATCTAGCATGGAAAGTATTGGGAATTCTCGGTCATTTTCGTTGACAGGAAAAGCATGCCTCTCAAAACAATTTTATCTCTCAATTTAAGCTTTGAGCTCTGGCACCTCTACAAATCTCTGCTTCCCTCTGTGATGGGCCTATGTATTTACTTTTATGCAATTTTTATTTTTATTGAGTCTCCATCGTCTCCTGTAATGCACCAACTAGGGAACACTATTATCATACTTGTGCATTGGGCATAGTTAATATTTGAGTGTGTTTCATGAATGGATCAATGATTGAGCATAATGGGCTAGGGATAGATTTCTTTAGTGTTGATATTTTGAAAGACATGGTTGCTTGTTGATATGCTTGCGTATTCTTGTCCTCATGTCAAATATAGACTATTGCTTTGAATCATCTAAAAGTCCAAATGTCCATGCTACAAAAAAAAGAATATGTGATAAACATGTTAGGCAGCATTCCACATCAAAAATTCTGTTTTTATCATTTACCTACTGGAGGACGAGTAGCAATTAAGCTTGGTGATGCTGATACGTCTCCAATGTATATATAATTTTTGATTGTTCCATGCTGTTATATTATCAATCTTGGATGTTTTATATTCACTTACTAGCGACTTTATATCATTTTTTGGGACTAACCTATTGACATAGTGCCCAGTGCCAGTTGCTATTTTTTGTTTATTTTTTACTTCACAGAATATCAATACCAAGCGGAGTCCAAATGCCACGAAACTTTTTGGAGAATTTTTTCTGCCCAGAAGACACCCAGGAGGCCCAAGAAGTGCACCAGAGGGGGCCTATGGGGCCCACTAGGAACCAGGGCATGCCAGTGGCCCCTGGCGCAACCTGGTGGGTGGTGGAGCCCACAGGCACCCCCTCCACTGCCTATTATCTCTATAAATACTCTAAAATCCCAAAAACCCTAGGGGAGTCGAGAGAAAAACAGTTTCTGCCGCCGCAAGTTCCAGAACCACAAGATCCAATCTAGAGGCCTTCTCCGGCACTCTGCCAGAGGAGTGAACAATGATGGAGGTGTTCTTCATCAACACCCTAGCCCCTCCGATGATGCGTGAGTAGTTTACTACAGACCTACGGGTCCGTAGGTAGTAGCTAGATGGCTTCTTCTCTCTTTTTGATCTTGAATACAATGTTCTCCTCGATGTTGTTGGAGATCTATTTGATGTAATGACTTTTGCGGTGTGTTTGTTGGGATCCGATGAATTGTGAGTTTATGATTAGTTCTATACATGAATATTATTTGAGTCTTCTCTGAACTCTTTTATGCATGATTGTTATAGCCTCTTATTTCTTTTCTGAAACTTTGGTTTGGTTTGGCCAACTAGATTGATTTTTCTTGCCATGGGAAGAGGTGCTTTGTGATGTTCGATCTTGCGGTACTCAATCTCAATGACAGAAGGAGACATGACACGCATGTATCATTGTCATTAAGGATAAAAATATGGGGTCTATTCCTACATGAATAGATCTTGTCTACATCATGTCATCGTTCTTATTACATTACTCCGTTTCTACTTAATACACTAGATGCATGCTGGATAGCGGTCGATGTGTGGAGTAATAGTAGTAGATGCAGGCAGGAGTCGGTCTACTAATATTGGACGTGATGCCTATATACATGATCATTGCCTTGGATATCATCATGATTATTCGCTTTTCTATCAATTGCCCAACAGTAATTTGTTTACCCATCGTATGCTATTTTCTCGAGAGAATCCTCTAGTGAAATCTACGGCCCCCGGCTCTATTTCCTATCATATTAAAACCCAAAAATACCTTGCTGTAATTTTTCTTTATTTATTTTATTTTGTGTTTTTGTTAGATCTATTTATCAAATCTTATACAATTTAATCTATCTCAATACCGAGGAGAGATTGACAACCCCTCTTACGCGTTGGGTTGCAAGTATTTGTTATTTGTGTGCAGGTGCTATTTACATAGTGTGGGTGGATCCTCCTACTGGATTGTAAACCTTGGTTTCATAACTGAGGAAAATACTTACCGTTGCTGTGCTGCATCATCCACTCCTCTTCGAGGAAATACCAACGCAGATACAAGCAATCACCTGGCGGGAGTTGTTTTTGTTGTTGTCACGATCCTTCTAGCGTCCTCCCTTGCGGCTACTGCCATGGCCTGAGCCGCGCTCACCGCGCTTCTCATGTCGCTCATCGCGAAGAAACTTGAGCTCCTGGCAATCTTCTATGGCATGGAATGCATGTTTTGGTAGGCGCGGAAGGGGCGCCCGTCCTTCCTGGCCTCATCATGGTCACGGCCGCACTTCCACTCAGGCGCTGCCGCAAGCACGGCAGGGCCCTTGCGCTTGGTGTCCTTGGACTTGGGCTTGGTAACATCAAGCTCGGCTTCAGGGTCATTGTGGGAGAAGAGACGGCCCTCCTCAGCCTTGGTGCACTTGTCGGCGAGGTCGAACAGCTCAACCATAGTGTCGAGCTCGTCATTGATGGCGAGCTTCTCGTGCATCCTGCCGTCCGTGACGCCATTGGAGAACGCGGAGATGACCGTGGCATTGGTGGTTCACGGGATCTTGTTACGCACTTGGCTGAAGCGTTGGATGTACTTGCGGAGGTCTCGTCATGGCACTGGCAGATGGCGCGCAGGGCGCTAAGCCTGAGGGGGCGGTCAGACGTGCCCTTGAAGTTGGAGATGAATTGTCGGCACAGCTCCTCCCATGAGGAGATGGAGGCCTGGGGAAGGTTCATTAGCCATGAGCGCGCAGTGTCCTTAAGGGCCATGGGGAACCAGTTCGCCATGACACGGTCGTCGCCTTCTGCAGCCTGAATGCTCACGGTGTAGAGATGCAGGAACTCCACGGGGTTGGTGGCGCCGTTGTAGCGGGGTAGCAGCTCTGTCTTGAACTTCATGGGCCACACAACGTGGCGCAACTCACAAGTGAGAGGAGGCAGCCCCTGCTGTAGCAGACGACGCCACCAGCGAGGGCGGCACGGTTCTGGCGGCCGCATGCGGCGACGTCCTTGATGGTGCAGTTCTGGCGGCCGCACTACCTTTCCAGGAGGACGCTTGACGATCTGGCATCCCTCCATGTGATGGAGACGAGCCATGAGAGGGCTTTGCCGCGCGTGCGCAGCAATGGCGCGCCGCGTCATTGTTGCACGGGGGAGGTGGAGGAGGCAAGTCCTGCCCCGCCCATGCGCCACGCGACGGCGAAGGGGTCAAAGGGCACGAAGGAGTCGGAGCATCCCCGACAACATTGATGAGCTCGGTGATGTGGGCGAGCCAGGTGTCATAGCCGTCCTCGGTGGGGCGGTAGCGCAGCAGCTCCTACACCATGAGGAGCGCTGCCCGCGGAGCCGGCGGGTCGTGACAAGCAAGCGAGGTTGCTGTGGCCGTGCGGACAGGCGGTGGCTGCTACTGATGCTGCCCGACCTAAGGGTGGTCAGAGGAGGCCTCCGCCTCCGACTCCATGCCCATGGTGTTCGCGCGAGCTTGGCAGCGGCAGGTGTCGCCGATGGGCTCTGCTTGCACGCGGTTGGCCTAGCGTTGGGCGCGGGCGTGTTGAGCATCGGCCATGGTAGCGTTTAAGCCCGAGGCGCAAAGACCAGGACCCCTTCCTGGCACGCCAAATGTCGGGCGATTTATTCTGAGCAGCGGGAAATCCTCCAAAACCCTGATTCGAGCTCCAGGGGCTTGGTTCATGTCTACAAGGCTACGAGCTAGGGGAGACAAGGACACAACGAGCTACCTAGGTTTGGGCCACCGTGTAGTGTAAAACCATACTCCTGCTTGGTTGTAGTGCTTATCGACAGTGCTCTTTGAGTTACAAGATAAGCTAGAGCTCTTGGGGTCAACAATGGCGCCAGAAGCCAATCACTTGCTACTGTGGCTGCTCTGCCCCTTTTATAGGTGCTTCGGGCCTCTTCCCCCAAAATGAGTGGGAAAGGGCTACCACAGGGGGGCAATTTGAAAGGGGACAGGCGCCGGAGCTTATCCTGACAAAATGTGGTCTTCGCCTGCCAAAGGTGCTATCCATGATGCGTCGGGGGCTCCACGATGACCTTCGCCCTGCTGCGCCATCATATTGGTCTTCTTTAACCGAAGGGGAAACCTTTGGGACTTGCTTTGGGGGCAGGTAAGCATAGCTGTTCGGTTACCACGAAAGGGGAAACTGCCCTGGCCGCACAGGCTGCCACCTGCCACGGCGACGTCACCCATGTGATGGGCACGCAACTCGCGCCGTGCTGGCTCCATGGGAGGCCTTGCAGGATGGTGCCTCATGAGGGGGGCCTCGCGGGTCTACTTGCTGTGATGGTAGTCTTGATGACGTCCTCCGTCGGAGAAGTCCCTCGCGAGGCTAGGCCCTCACGAGGCTATTGGCTTCGCGGTGCCCACTGGCGGGCCGCCTCATGATTTGGGCCAAGGGGGCCTTCCTGGGCCGTAGGAGATAGCCCGTGGTACCCTGGTTCCCACTGGGCCGACAAGCTAGAATTGGAAGTATTCATTTTCCTGCCATTCACTATTTTGCTCTATTCATAGGAAGGTAGATAAATGGTAAACATGATCTCAGTACCCTCTGTGCTTCTGATTTAAGCATTCTCAAAAGTGTTGTACTAGGTGATAGAAAATTTAATTTTGGGGCCATCATTGCATGTCACATAAATAAAAATTCTTTTGATGGTGATCTTTATGGGGGGAATTTAGGCCACTCGAGTGGCTGCTTATTTTGAAAAACCTATTAAACAAATTGACCCTCAATTGCCTACTAGTTACGTTGATTATGATGCTATGGTCCGCCATCAGTTTCTAAAAAGGGAAAACCAACCGTTTCGATACAGGCTAATCTTTAATAAGAACCATGTTATCCGTATTACTTTGCGTGCCCCTGCCGTCTTTAACTTTCTCGAAAAAAACAAAGAAATTATATAAATGAGGAGGAGGCCGAGGCGTACAGGGCAGCGGAGGAGATTGCTCGCCGGAATGAGGCAGCCCACCAGGCGATAGCGGCTGCACTCGAGTATAACTCAAACTAGCTACCTCTATGAGTTCTATCCAGGCCAGCAGTGGTCGTAGACCTAGTTAGGCCAAAAGCCTAAGCTTAGGGGAGTACGTATTCTCATCAACATTCATGTATCACATGATTCATTCCAGTTGTCAGTGTTCATCTTTTTCATTGTATATCCATGCTTAGTTTTTTTTGCTACTTTTGTGTGTTTGAAAAACTTTAAAAATCCAAAAATATTTCTCGCTTCTTCTCGGTTTTCTTTCTTGTTTAGTCCGTTAGTAGTATTAAAAGAAAACCCAAAAAGATTTCTCGTTTCTTCTTTTGTTATTTGTTAGGAGTTCTTCGATGTAAATAGTTTTTTTTCTTGCTTTTCGTTTTTCTTCTATCGTTTGCTTTCTTTGGAAAAAACTAAAACCCCCAAAAACATTTCTCTGTGTTTCTCTAAATTTCTTTTATTTGAGTCATCGTATGGAGAAGACTGTGATAGAATTGTTGAGTCGCTCATATGCTTTGTTGTTGATCTAAACAAGAGCCAATATTACCTTGTCTCTCCTTTGAATAAAGTGTTTGCAGATTCCAGCTTAGTCCACGACACACTTGCACTATTATTATTTTCACATCATTCGGTCATGCAAGTGAAAGGCAATAATGACGATGATTTGATGAAGTGATTGTGGTAAAGCAAAGCTGGTATGAACTCTTCTTGTTTTTTATTTTTGCAAATATGTTTAACTCGGTAGGACTGATTCAGCATATTATGGGTAAACATGTTTGTGGTGAAAATTAGAGATTATAGTTGCTCATGCTATGCTTAAGTAGCTAGGACTGGATAATGATTTATCTTGAGTGTCCACATGCATTAAAATGATTGTGTTGTTGTATGTTAGGGTGGTATCCTCCTCTGAATAATTCAAGTGGCTTGACATGGCACATGTTCACACATGTAGTTGATTCAAAACCAACGCAGCCTTCATGATATTTATGTTCAGGATGTTTATATGCTACTCATGCTCATAGTCAATGTTAAATATTTCCAATGCATGATTATGACCGTTGTTGAGCTGGTCGCTTCTCAATCTATTTGCAAGACTTCGCCTGTACTATGCAGGAATACTGCTTGTGCATCCAAAATCCTAAACCCAAAGTTGTTCCAGATAAGTCCACCATACCTACCTATCTACGGTATTACTCTGTCGTTCCAAGTAAATTTGTATGTGCCATCTCCAATCATTCAAATAAGCATCTGTTTTGTGTGCTTGTACCGCTCATGGAGCGATGGTGTGGTCAATATCTTCCATGCTAAGCTTGTTATTATCATGATGGGTGTTTATTCACTTGCCATTGCACGAGAGAGGCTGCTAATTGGGATGCCCAGTCCTGTAATAAAAAACAAAGAAAAATATAATAAAAAACAAAGAAAAATATAATAAAACAAACTCCCCCTGGAAAGTTGATTGTTTGGAGGGCACCCGTGGATTCGACTAGCCATGGCTTGTGTGGTTGAGGGAGAGTAAACTTTTCATTTCTGCATGGGAACAGCCAATAATGTGTTTAGCATGGAAGATATTGAAATCCTTTGTCGAGATGTTGATAGGAAAAGCACACCACTCAAAATGTGTTCATCTCGGTTTTAAGCTCTGAGCTCTGGCACCTCTACAAATTGTTGCTTCCTTCTACGAAGGGCCCTTCTATTTACTTTTATGTTATTTACTTTTCTTGTTGATTCATCACCTTCTCATTCAAAGCACAAATTTTGAGAGTGATATTGTCATTGTTAGTTTAACATGCATTGAGTAAAGTTAATGTTGGATATGAGCATGACTGGATCTCTTCTACCCTGAATTACAATGTTTAGTCACTACTTGAACTTCAGAGGTGCTCTGCATTTTTGTTTTGCGGTCTCAGAAAGGGCTAGCAAGATACCATGTTATCATATTATATCCTAATTGTTTTCACAAATTGTAGGTATCCGAGATATATTATTATTGCTCGCTAGTTGATTATGTTATTGTGATGAGTAAATCTGAGACCTAAGTGTTATCATTCATATGGTTAGTTCATAATCTTTGCTGAAAACCTGAATACTAGTTAAGCATATATACAGCAACTAAACAAAAGAGTTTGTAAAAGTTTTTATTTATCACTTTCAGTTTGTCAACTGAATTGCTTGAGGACAAGCAATGGGTTAAGCTTGGGGGAGTTGATACGCATCAAACGTATCTACTTTTCCAAACACTTTTGCTCTTGTTTTGGACTCTAATTTTCATTATTTGAATGAACTAACCCGGACTGACATTATTTTCAGCAGAACTACCATGGTGTTATTTTTGTGCAGAAATATAAGTTCTCGGATTGAGCTGATACCAGAGAGCCACAAGCTCAGGTGGCGCCCCCCCCCCCAAGGGCGTGTCACCTAGGCTTGTGGGCCCTCTAGCCTCCATTTGACCTACCTCCAAGTCCATAAGTATCGTCTCGCAAAGAAAAAAATCAGAGAAAAAAGAATCATCGCATTTTACAATACGGAACCGCCGCCGCCTCGTGTTCTTCATCGGGAGGGCTGATACGGAGTCCGTTCGTGGCTCCGAAGAGGGGGATTCGTTGCCATCCTCATCAACCCTTCTCCATCAACAATTCCATGATGCTCACCACCTGGAGTGAGTAATCCCTTCATAGGCTTGCTGGATGGTGATGGAGTTGGATGAGATTTACCATATAATCAATTTAATTTGTTAGGGCGTGATCCCTAGTATCCACCATGTTCTGAGCTTGATGTTGCTATGACTTTGTCATGCTTAATGCTTGTCACTAGGACCTGAGTGCCATGATTTCAGATCTGAACCCTCTATGTTTTCATGAATATATTTGAGTTATTGATCCTATCTGCTAGTTATATGCACTTGTTATTGTTCTGATCCGTAGACCCCAAAGTGACAACAGTTGGCATACTCTCCGAGGATGACTGTAATTCGAGGAGTACTTATATTCACCATGTGTTAATGCTTTGTTCCAGTTCTCTATTAAAAGGAGTCCTTAATATCCCTTAGTTTTCTTATGGATCCCGTTGCCACGGGAGGGTAGGACAAAAGATGTGATGCAAGTTCTTATTATAAGCACGTATGACTATATACGGAATACATGCCTACATTGAATTGATGAATTGGAGCTATTGTGTATCACTCTAAGTTGTGAATGTTACATGATGAATGTCATCCAACACAAATATACATCGCTAATCCAATGCCTGCGCTTTGCTCATATTGATCTCTGCTAAGTTACTACTGTTACTGTTGTTGTTACAATCATTACAAAACTTCTACTATTAGTGTTACTGTTACTATTGCTATTGTTACTCCTACTATCAAAACTATCAAACTACTGTGCTACTAAATACTTTGCTGCAGATATTTAGCTCTCTAGGTGTGGTTCAATTCAAAACTCAACTGCTAAGGTTTATAAATATTCTTTGGCTCCCCTTGAGTCGAATCAATAAATTCGGTGAAATACTATCCGCAAAGACTGTCGCGATCCCCTATACTTGTGGGTTATCACCGTTTGAATCCCAAAATGAAGGATGTGGTACGAACTAAAATATTAAAGCTTCTAGAGGTAGGTATAATTTATCCTATAGCTGATAGTAGATGGGTAAGTCCCGTTCATTGTGTTCCTAAGAAAGGCGGCATTAATGTTGTTTCTAATGATAAAAATGAAATTATCCCTCAAAGAATTGTAACTGATTATAGGATGGTGATTGATTTTAGAACATTAAACAAAGCTACTATAAAAGATCATTACCCATTGCCTTTTATTGATCAAATGTTAGAAAGATTATCTAAGCATACACATTTCTTCTTCCTAGATGGATATTCTCGTTTTTGTCAAATACCTATTTCACAAGAAGATCAAGAGAAAACTACTTTTACTTGCCCTTTTGGAACTTAATTATAGACGTATGCCTTTTGGTTGATGTAACGCACCTGCTACCTTTCAAAGATGTATGACTACCATATTCTCTGATTTTAGTGAAAAGATTGTTGAGGTATTCACGGATGAATTTTTTCGTTTACGGAACTTCTTTTGATGATTGTTTGAGCAATGTTGACCGAGTTTTGCAGAGACGTGAAGAGACCAATCTTGTCTTGAACTAGGAGAAGTGCCACTTTATGGTGAATGGAGGTATAGTCCTTGGTCACGGAATTTCCTAAAGAGGTATTGAGGTAGATAAAGCTAAAGTTAGTGCAATTGAGAAAATGCCATGTCCTAAAGATATCAAAGGTATAAGAAGTTTCCTAGGTCATGCTGGTTTTTATAGGAGGTTCATTAAATACATCTCTAAAATTTCTAGACCCCTCACTAATCTCCTACAAAAAGACATTCCATTTGTTTTTGACGATGATTGTTCGGAAGCCTTTGAAATACTTAAGAAAGCCTTAATTTCTACACCTATTGTTCAACCACCTGCTTGGAACTTACCCTTTTAAATTATCTGTGATGCTAGTGATTACTCTATTGGTGTTTTTCTAGGGCAAAGAGTTGATAAGAAACTAAATGTTATTCATTATGCTAGTAAGACCTTGGATATTGCTCAAAGAAATTATGCTACTATTGAGGAAGAATTTTTAGCAGTTGTGTTTTGCATGTGATAAACTCAGGCCTTATATTGTAATTCTAAAGTTACTATCTACACTGATCATGCTGCTATTAAATATATATGGAAAAGAAATATGCTAAACCTAGATTAATTCGGTGGGTTCTCTTGATACAAGAATTTGACTTGCATATTGTTGATAGAAAAGGAGCTGAAAACCCTATAGCAGAAAATTTGTCTAGAATGAAAAATGTTCTTGATGACCCACTGCCTATTGATGATAGTTTTCTTGATGAGCAATTAGCTATTATAAATGCTTCAACTTCTCGCAATAATCCTTGGTATGCAGATTATGCCCATTTCATTGTTGCCAAATATATACCACCTAGTTACACGTATCAACAAAAGAAAAAGTTGTTCTTTGATTTAAGACATTACTTTTGGGATGACCCACATTTACATAAAGGAGTAGATGGTGTTATTAGACATTGTGTACTTGAGCATGAGCAGGAAGAAATCCTAAGGAAGTGTCATTCCGAGGCATGCAGAGGGCACCATGCGGGAGACAGAACTACACATAAGGTATTACGGTCTGGTTTTTACTGGCCTACTCTCTTCAAGGATGCACGTAAGTTTATCCTTTCTTGTGATGAATGCCAAAGAATTGGTAATATTGGTAGACGTCAGGAAATGCCTATTAATTATTCACTTGTTATTGAACCATTTGATGTTTGGGGCTTTGGTTTTATGGGACCTTTTCCTTCATCTAACGGGTACACTCATATTTTAGTTTCTGTTGATTATGTTACCAAGTGGGTAGAAGCTATTCCAACTAGTAATGCTGATCACCTCACATATATTTAAATGCTTAAGGAAGTTATCTTTCCGAGGTTTGGTGTCCCTATATATTTAATGACTGATGGTGGTTCACATTTTATTCATGGTGCATTCCGTAAGATCCTAGCTAAATATGATGTCAACCATAGAATTGCATCACCTTATCATCCTCAGTCTAGTGGTCAAGTTGAATTTAGCAATAGAGAAATAAAGTTAATTTTACAAAAGACTATTAATAGATCTAGGAAGAATTGGTCTAAGAAACTTGATGATTAATTGCGGGCATATAGAACTGCTTATGAAAACCCTATGGGTATGTCCCCATATAAAATGGTCTATGGAAAAGCATGTCATTTACCTCTTGAATTAGAACATAAAGCCTATTAGGCTATTAAATAACTCAATTAGATTTCAAAGTTGCCTGTGAAAAGAGGTCATTAGCTCTCTAGATGAGTGGAGAACACAAGCTTACAAAAATGCCAAGTTATTTAAAGAAAAAGTTAAAAGATGGCATGAGAAAAGAATTCAAAACGAGAATTTAAAATTGGTGATCAAGTTTTATTGTACAGTTCTTGTTTCAGATTCTTTGCAGGAAAACTTCTCTCCAAATGGGAAGGACCATACATCATCGAATAAATTTATCATTTTGGAGCTACCAAGATTAATAATGTCGAGGGCACTAATTCGAAGGTGGCTAATGGGCAAAGAATTAAACATTATATTGCAGGTACGCCCATTAATGTTGAAACCAATATTATTCAAACAATTACGTCGGAGGAACATACAAAAGAGGCCTTCCGTAACACTCTAGAATCCTAAAAAGAGTACGTATGTGATATGGTAATTAAATCGACTCCAAAAATTCCATAAAAATAATTTCTGTCTATTTTGCAATATTAGAAAAATAGGAAAATAAGAAAAACCGAGGGGGCCCACGAAAAGGCCAAAAGGAAAAAGGGCACGCTGATGAGGACATGTACTAGGGATAGGGTCACAGGCCTGACCTACATACCCTACCCAAGGACATCACGCATTGTAAGCTAGGCCCCGGGGCCAGGTTACAGATTGTAACTGCCGCAACTTGAGTATCACTTGGACTACGTCAACCACTCAGAGTCTAAACAATCCACTCAAACGACTCATCTCACTAGGAGTATCTGAGTCCACTCCGACAGAGGAGATCAGGAGCCTCCCCAGGATCGCAACGGTCAAGACGTGCGTCCACCACCTTCAAGGGCAATCAATACGAATGTTACCCGTAATTGTAGCCCTTAAACCCTCTCTTTAACCCTTAGTTATGGAGGCATTCATCAGGGGCCGGGCGTACTCTATATAAGCCATCCCCCAGCTCCATAACAAGGGTTCACAATCTCTTGTAACGATATGCTCCTGATAATCAAGCTCCAGAGCATCAAGACGTAGGGCTGTTACCTCCTCCGCGAGGGGCCTGAACTCATAAATCCGAGTGTAACAATTGTGCCATAGCTAGGCTCTGCCCTCTAATCCGTACCCCCATACACTACTGTCAGATTTATACCCACGACAGTTGGCGCCCACCTTGGGGCAGGCGTCTAAGTGACTTCCGGCGTAGTTGTGATTTTCTCACCTTCACCATGGTTTCCGGCGGCGGACTGTCTTTCGGCCGCGAGATCCATCTCGACGCCCTCAGCTCCGTCGCTGATGATTCGGTGTGGCTCCAGGAAGCCCCGTTGGACGTCGAAGTGTTGCCCTTTCACAAGGCGATGCACTTCCGCGCGAGCACCTTCGGTGTTCTCCTTCGGCAGTCGCTGACTCCGTACCAATCGACAGATCTGGCGGCACCCCTCCGCTCCGCTGCTCGATGTCGCAAGCGCTCCAGACGCTCGTGGCTCCAGCAGTGGATCAAGCATGCGGTGGCCCTCCAAGGGGCGACTCCGTAGATCACGGCGATCGAGCCCGACGAGTCTGTGTATGACTTGTTCGACTCCCTGCCTGATCACTTGGACGGTGCATCCGAGTGCGAGAGCAGTGATCCTGCTGCAGAGGTACTTATGGCTGGCTCCCAGCACAGCCCGCCTGAGTTTTCCCGCGGTGGTGCCAGAGTCGATGGCCCGTCACACGGTAGTGTTGACGGTGACGAAGGCCGTCACGAAGATGAGTACTATCCTCAACATCTCAACCTGCAGCAAAGGGAAGAGTTGCAGCGCAGGAACGAGCACGCCCTCCGGACACACATCGTTGGGATGACTCCCGAGGCTTAGGCCTTGGAGGCCATGCGTTTGGCCAATCTGGCTGAGTGTACTCATCTAGAGGAGCTCCAGAAATCATTCGATGTCCGCGCGCGCAGGCAGCAACAACCCAGTTCTAGTCGATGGCAACGGCAACTATTCCCGGGTGATCTGCAACGAGATTACCAGGTATTCCGCACCCCAATTCAGAATTTGGTGGCCGCCACTCGGACAGCAGATTCCATCCAACCATCCCGGTCGGGGAAAGGAGAAGGCCTTCGGCATATCGGAGCCTTACTCAAAGCAGTTGAAGAGCAGAATTCGACTGTCTCCCAGTCGCATAATAGAATCCATAGCAGATCCGTTAGGGCTGACACTATTCAGTCGGCCCACAACCCTGGAGCCCTGAGGAGAGGCAGACAGTCGCCTTCGAAGTGAGACGATCGAGGTCACCACAAGGATCAGTACTTGGACCAGGGCCACGATCGGTTTGCTCCTCTGCAACACCAGTATGACCGCCGTCGGGTACCAACACCCCCTCCGAGGGATGACTAGTACGCACCTCGGTTGTACGACGACAGGCATCCGTATGGCAATGATCGGAGGGCCAGCCCTCCTCGTCATAGTGGCAGTGGCTTCCAGACAGAACCAGTCGATCTCCGGGATCCATGGTTCAATGCGAGGTCTGTCCTCACCCAGAATCTGGTTGATAGAGGCAAATCTCACAGGGAGAACATGAATAGAGAGCGCCCAAGTGGAAGCGGCGCGTTCATCTCTGGACCCGAGTGCTTCAGCAGAGCTATAAGGGCCGCAAAGATTCCACCCAACTTCAGATTGGTAGCAGGAATAAGCAAGTTTATCGATGAATCCAAGCCAGAGACATGGTTAGAGGATTACCGAGTGGCTGTACAGATTGGCGGAGGCAATGACTATGTAGCTATGAAGCATTTACCCCTAATGTTAGAAGGGTTAGCTCGGGCTTGGCTCAATCAGTTGACCCATGCTAGCATATGCTGCTGGGTGGACCTAGCTCGGGTGTTCATCAAAACATTTGAGGGTACGTGCAAGCGTCCCGCTGGGCTAACTAGATTGCAAAATTGTGTTCAGAAGCCAAATGAAACCTTGAGAGAGTATATTCAGCGATGGACAACACTGCATCATGTGGTTGAGAATGTCACCGAGCATCAGGCGGTCTGCGCTTTCAAGGTACGTGTCAGATACAGAGAGCTCATCCTGAAATTCGGTCGGTCCAAACCCTTGACCATGAGCAGAATTATGGAGATAGCCACTCGGTATGCAAATAGTGAAGAGGAAGACCATCTCCATAACGGCAAGGGAAAGGCTAGTGAGCCCAACCCAGGTAATAATAATTTCGGTCGGAAGCAGAAACGCAAGGCTGAAGGCTCAAGTCGGGCTGAAGCAGCAGCGTTGGCCGGACAAGCCTAGAACAAAGGGAAAGCCAAGGAGAAGTGGATAGCCAAAAAGAAAAAAGATCAGTCGGGCCAGGATGTCCTAAATTTGCCGTGTCATATTCACACCAAGAAAGATGAATAGGGTAACATAATATTGCCCAAGCATACCACTAGACAGTGCAGGTTGCTGATCCAGCAGTTCCATGATGGCCAGTCGAGTGACAAGAGTCCGGCCGACGAGGATGACGAAGGCAAGAATGAAGCATACCCCACAGTCAATGCGACTCTGGTGATCTTTGCAGATGTGGAGAGCAAAAGCCGAGTGAAAGTCATTAATCAGGAAGTAAATATGGCCATGCCGGTGATGACAAAGTTTCTTAACTGGTCGAAGACCCCCATTACTTTTGATCAGTCGGATCACCCTGCTTATCTAGCCACCCCTAGGCGGCAGGCATTAGTGGTTGATCCCGTAGTGGGAGGCACACAACTGCTCAAGGTCCTCATGGATGGTGGGAGTGGCCTGAACATACTCTACGCTGAGACCCTAAAGGGGATGGGCATCCCGATGTCCCGACTCATCGAGAGCGGCATGCAATTCCACGGTGTCATCCCTGGAAAGAAGGCAAAGTTACTCGGGCAGATCGTCTTGGACGTAGTCTTTGGAGATGAAGAGAACTTCCGAAAGGAAAGGTTGACTTTCAAAGTAGTAGATTTCCGCAGCACGTACCACGCCATTCTCGGTCGGCCAGCTTATGCACACTTCATGGCCCGCCCATGTTATGTATACCTCAAGTTGAAGATGCCCGACCCTAAAGGTGTGATCACTGTCATTGGGAATAGGCAACACACTGAAGAGTGTCTGCAGCAAGGGTCAAAGATTGCCGATGAGCAGATGGCGATGGTAGAATTGGAAGAGTGCAAGAAAAATGCTGATCTGAGTGATTTGCTGCGCTCCAAGAAACCAGCCGCAGACTCTTCTTTTTAGTCGAAGGGGAGACGAAGCCAGTGCACATTCACCCGGAGGATCCTAAGGCTGGGCCCACTAACATTTCAACAACACTCGACAGCAAATAGGAAGCCACCCTCACCCAGTTCCTCAGTGAGAACTGGGACATCTTTGCATGGAAGCCATCCGACATGCCAGGTGTACCCAGGGGACTGGCTGAGCACTGTTTGAGAGTCAACATGAAGGCCAAGCCAGTGAAAGAGCACCTTCATCATTCGGCCGCAGAAAAGAGAAAGGTGATTGGCGAGGAGGTAGCTCGGCTTCTTGCAGCCAAGTTCATCCGCGAAGTATACCACTCCGAGTGGCTCGCCAACGTTGTCATGGTTCCGAAGAAAGACAAGTCCCTCCGAATGTGCATTGACTTCAAGCACATCAATCGGGTCTGCCCTAAGGACCATTTCTCACTCCCCCGTATTGACCAGATAGTGGATTCCACTGCGGGATGTGAGCGTTTATCTTTTCTGGATGCGTACTCCGGGTACCACCAGATCCGACTGTATGGGCCAGATGAAATAAAAACGGCTTTTATCACCCCTTTCAGGTGTTTCTGTTATATCACCATGCCATTCGGTCTCAAGAATGTCGGCGCCACTTTTATGCGCATGATTCAGAAATGTTTGCATGAACAGATCAGTCGGAACATCGAGGCCTACATGGATGATATTGTGGTCAAGTCCAGAAAGGGTTACGACCTACTGGCTGACCTCGCCAAGACCTTTGCAAATTTGCGAAGATATGACATCAAGCTGAATCCAGCAAAGTGCACATTTGGATTACCGGGACGCAAGTTACTCGGATTCCTCGTTTCTGAATGAGGAATAGATGCTAGCCCTGAGAAATCGGTGCAATTGTCTGAATGAAGCACCCCGAGCGCGTGCACGATGTTTAAAAGCTCACAGGTTGTCTGGCGGCCTTGAGCCGATTCATTTCTCGTCTCAGTGAGAAGGCACTACCTTTATACCGACTGATGAAGAAATCTGATTCGTTCGAGTGGACTCCTGAAGCCCAAGCAGTGTTTGTTGAACTCAAAGCCCTGCTTTCCACCCAGACGGTGCTTAATGCACCGAACAACAAAGAACCACTTCTTTTATACATTGCGGCCACGGGCCAAGTTGTCAGCACAGTCCTCATAGTGGAACGGGAAGAAGAGGGCAAGGCTTACAAGGTTCATCGTCTAGTCTACTACATTTCCGAAGTTCTGACCCCGTCCAAGCAGAGGTATCCTCATTACCATAAGCTTGTCTATGGTATTTACTTGACGGCGAAGAAAGTAGGCCATTACATCCAAGAGCACTCGATTTCAGTTATCAGTCATGCCCCATTGTCTGAGATCATGAATAATCGGGACACAACTGGTTGAGTGGCGAAGTGGGCTATTGAGCTCCTTCCACTAGATATCAGATTCGAAGCGACGAAGGCAATCAAGTCTCAGGCGTTGGCAGATTTCCTGGCCGAATGGATGATGTGGCTTAGACTGTGTCGGTATTTCCCCAAAGAGGAAGGGATGATGCAACACAACTACGGTAAGTATTTCCCTCAGTTATGAAACCAAGGTATCAATCCAGTAGGAGAACCAAGCAACACTATGTAAACGGTACCTGCACACAAAGAACAAATACTTGCAACCCGACGCGTAAGAGGGGTTGTCAATACCTCCATGGTAAAAAGATAGATTGGTTTGTATGAGATTGGATAAATAGATCTGAGTAAAACACGAAATAAAATAAGTAAAGAAAAAAGTGCAGCAAGGTATTTTTGGGTTTTTGGAATAATAGATCTGAAAACAAATATGATAAAAGATAGATCTGAAAGCAATATGATAAAAGATAGACACGGGGGCCGTAGATTTCACTAGTGGCTTCTCTCAAGAAAATAGCATACGGTGGGTAAACAAATTACTGTTGGGCAATTGATAGAAGAACAAATAATTATGATGATATCCAGGCAACGATCATGAATATAGGCATCACGTCCAAGATTAGTAGACCAAAATGATTCTACATCTACTACTATTACTCCACACATAGACCGCTATCCAACATGCATCTAGTGTACTAAGTTCATGGAGAAACGGAGTAATGCAATAAGAACGATGACATGATGTAGACAAGATCTATTCATGTAGGAATAGACCCCATCTTTTTATCCTTAATAGCAACGATACATACGTGCCTCGCTACCCCTTCTGTCACTGGGTGAGGACACCGTATGATCGAACCCATCACAAAGCACCTCTTCCCATTGCAAGAAAAATCAATCTAGTTGGCCTAACTAAACCAAATATTCAGAGAAGAAAGACGAGGCTATAAATAATCATGCATATAAGAGATCAAAGAAGACTCAAATAATATTCATGGATATAGATCTGATCATAAAATCGAACTTCATCGGATCCCAACTGTCGGGGTACACAAACAGGGGGTGTATGTTTCCCCTGACTTGTGCACGGACGAATAACTTCCTCCCCAGCAGTCAACACCTGAGCCAGAGGAGCGGTTCTTATTAAGATCAAAGAGCGGATCAAGAAGACCAAGACAGAAGAATGTCACCTAGGGGAGGACCTCCCTTGCCGGGCAGGAGAGCCTGGCTCGGTCAAGACCGTCCCAGGGGCATGTCGAAGACTTCCCCGGCAAGCTTGCCGGGTCCGCCAAGGGCGGAATCCCTGCCAAGACACCACCGCTCCACCGCACGGCGATGCAGGTCACTTATCAGTGCGGTGTTGAGCCTCCAAGCGATTAAGTGGCCTCTGCTAAGCACGTGGCGGCCCATTGGAAGACAAGATTTATCCAAGTGACACCCGTCCAGAAGCGTGTCAAGATGATAAGCAAGAAATGGTTAAGCGGCTCGGTAGGCCTGCCGGGCTTCATCCTCTGCTTGACAAGTAGGAGGGGATCGTTTGTGCGAACTTGAAGTTGTAAACAACGCGTCGAGCTCCATCGTCGATCATCATCATCGTCGTCGTCTTCATCGACACCCTCTTCGTCCGTGACTTCGAGGATGAAGAACAACACCGCTCACTCTCTCTGCCCTGCCCAGATTCCATCGATCATTTTTGCCGCAGCCACGGTGGCAACGGGAATAGAGGGCAGTGGTGGTGCAACAACCGCGGACGGCTCGGGTGGCGTGGCCATCATGCCACCTGCGTCCGGAAAAAGAAGTGAAACGTGTGGCGATATCGCCCTCTTCGCGAGCTCCCGTCAAGGCATACCCAATGCCGGAAAGTGCCATTTGGACAATCAAGACAAGTGGTGCGTGGTCGGCCCCCTCCTCCTTTCCCACTTGTCAATAATCGAGCCATGCAATGGTGGCGTTGTCAGCGTCGATGAGCCCGCGTGGAACTCGGTCCAGTATTTATCCCGCCAAGGGTGAATCCTGAGTGGAGCGCTGGTGCGAATCCGTTAGTCGACCCCCCGGCAGACGTGCTCTGGCAAGGCCGATCATGTCGGCATGGCCTTCATGCCTGCCGGCGTGAGATCATTGAAAATATAAGAAAAAGGGGAGAGGAGTCGACCCTTCCTTATCACCATACATCGACAGCTGCAAGCGTTCTATTAGCCCCTCTGGCTCTTGCTGGGGGTGGGTGCATAACTAATAAACTGCCAAGTCTTTCCCTTGTGCGCCTTCTCGTTTGTTGTCTTTTCAGTACAAGGATGGACACACGAACGGGGGAAACAATCACAAGCAGGGAGGGAGGTGTTATAAAAGGCCTAATGCATACCCGACAAGGAGGGGAGCAGTAACGAAAGATAAGTTAGCATGATCCCTGATTCTTCTTCAAGTACTTATGTCGTTTATCCTTCGGAAAACCAGGATTTCATATGACAAGCCTTTTGTATGATGGTACCTCACTGTATTTGTCTGTGCCCCTGCTCTGTTTCGAGCCTGCTCAACAAAGTGGGTGGCTGCGTCAAAGGCCGTTAAGGAAAAAACCTACCGGGGCATACCCTCGCTAGCTGAATGCTAAGGACCCGCTCCTCACAGCAATCGCGGCAGTATGCTACTGGCGGGCAACCAAAGTGCGCAGAGAAAAACTAACCATACGAACATCAATGGATAAACAAACAAAGGATAGCGTACATTGGCATAATTAAAACATCAGTTCAACGAGTGCAAAACTATAAACAGCATGCCAAGTTTCATGAAATTCAGACGAGTTTTGGATTTACTAGAATTTAAAAACAAAGTATCTCAATGTTTTGCCGGCAAGCAACGGTGCCCTGGTGTTTGAAATTCATTCCCGTTTCTTGCATGGGACCTAAACATGCACCCAAGGACACACATTTGATTTTTGAACCGATTTTTCTGCACTGGAGCATGTGCATGTAGTTCAAATTTGAATTATGCTCATAAAATGCTTACAAAACACAATTAATGTATAAAAATGTCCAAATGAACCCCGAAAAATTCCAAAATTTTAACTCGACACTCACGTTGCTCTATGTTGCCACTAGGACAAAATTTGAAAGCAAGAGGAGGCAATGAATATCGTTTCATCCATGAAGAAGGCACATTCCCTACCGGAACCATGAGGCTTGTTATGAGAAGCTCTCGTTTCTGAGAAGCTTATACCCAAACCTACCCCTAATGGGACAATGTTTTTACCACGGCATGTTGATGTTGTTCCATGATAGCATGGCAAGTTTCATGAATTTCAGACAAGTTTTGGATTTACTAGAATTTTAAAACCATGTATCTCAATGTTTGTGGCAAGCGACGGTGCCCTGGTGTTTGAAATTCATTCCCATTTCTTGCATGGGACCTAAGCATCCAACCAAGGACACACATTTGATTTTTCAACCCATTTATATGCACTGGAGCATGTGCTTGTAGTTCAAATTTGAATTATGCATATTAAATGCCTAGAAAACTCAGTTAATGTATAACGAACCCCGAAAAATTCCAAGATTTAACACAACACTCATGTTGTTCTATGTTGACACTAGGAAAAAATTGAAAGCAAGAAGAGGCAACGAATATCGTTTTGTCCACAAAGGTGACACGTTCGCTACCGAAACCATGAGGCTTGTTGTGAGAAGCTCTGTTTTGTGAGAAGCTTAGAGCATCTCCAGCCGTTCGGCCCCCCAGGACGCCGAAAAAGCACCGCCTGGGGCTGAACCGGCGTTAATTTCGGCATGGGGGCGAACATGTTCCCAGTCGCTGGCCCCAGGTCGCCCCCAAATCGGCACAAACAGGGCACAAACACGGCACAAACTCGGTGATTTCATTCAAATTTGTACAAAAAACAAAAAACATGATTTAAAAACGACTACGCGCCTAGCCCTACTACGCCGCTACCGCCGCCGCCCGCCTTCTACATGCCGAGGAGCCTGTAGAACCGGGTGTAGTCGCCGCCGCCGCCGCCGTTGTCGTCGTCATCGTCGCCGCCGCCCTGCGTCCCGCCGCCGCCGCCGTCGTCCCTGCTGCACCCCTGACCAGGGTCGCCGACGCGCAGGGGGTTGGACGGCCCGGGCGCGTCCTTGTCGTCGCTGTCGAGGACGATGACACCGCCCTCGTTGCATCCGCGGCGCCGAGCTTTGATCTCCTCGTAGGCCCGGCGCTGGCGCTCCACATGCTCGCGGACATACTCTGCCTTCGCCCACTTCAGGGCGGTCTCATCGTCGGCGGCCATCTCCTTGTGCTCCTTCCTCATGGGGAGCAACCCCGGCTCGGTCTTCGGCCGGACGAGGTGGAAGGAACGAGGGGTGGGGCCGCCCTCGTTGATGACGAGGGCGCCCCTGCGGGTGCGGCACCGAAGCGGCATCTCCTGCGGCTCCGGCTTGATGGGGCGGAGCGCCGGCGACCCGGAAAGCAAACCGGAGCCCGACAATGAGGAGGTCGCCGTCTCCATTCGCCGCGGCGTCCAGGAACTACCACGGCGGTGAGAGAAAGACGGGGGCGCCGGGTACTCTAGGCGCAGTGTGTTGCCGGTCTTGATGTGGTCGAGGACGGCTGTCGGTGTCAAAACCGGCAGATCTCGGGGTAGGGGGTCCCGAGCTGTGGATTCTTGGATCAATGGTAACAGGAACGAAGGAGACGATGAACACGGTGTTTTACCCAGGTTCGGGCCCTCTCTATGGAGGTAAAACCCTACGCCCTGCTCTTGTTTATATTGATGAAGTATCAAGGTACAAAGTTGATCTACCTCGAGATCATATATTGTGGTCTAAACCTTAGAGGTATGATGAGTAATGTCATAATCTATCTATCAACGAGCCTGGCCTCGGCTTATATAATGTACCGGAGGCCTAGGATAACAAGAGTCCTAGTCGGCTACGTTGGTGGAGAGGAGTCCATGTCTTGATCACCAAGTCTTGTGGAATCTTCCTCGTATATGTCATCGGCTGTCCGAACTGGCCAATTAGTGAACCGCCACGGGGGTCCTCGGCCCAACCCACTGGTCGGGAGACGACATGGTGAGTACCCCCTAGTCCAGGACACCGTCAGTAGCCCACTGAACCGGTCTTCAAATTGGGGACGCTCCTCGGTTCTTCCGAACTGTTCTTCATCTTCGGTCGCCGGTCTTGAAAACTGGTTCAACAAATCTTCCCATCTCTGATCTTGAGGATCGCCGAGGTATATCCGAAGAGTTCATACATCGTTTATCCGAGGAGTCTTTTAAGTTATCGGCCTTTACCTATGCCTTGTAAGTTTTTTACGCCACACCTGGGGTTTGAAGTGCTTCCCTGTCGGTGTACTAAGTATTGGGCCACTAGTACCCCGTACTTGTGCACGGGCAGTTGTAGCCATCCTCGCGGCAAGGCTTGTCGGGGAACAGTTCAAGGTTGATTCAAGCCACCAAAGAAATCATCCAGTCAGAGATCTGAGGATCAGCAGATAAGAAGAGCTGGAATCCGAAGGCCAGCTTCCCCGGCAAGATCTTGCCGGGGTGGCCTGCGGAGCCCGGCAAGGCTTGGCGCCCGGCAAGGTTTTGTTGCTGTGCCACCGCTCTAGCACAGCGACAAACCCGACATTCTGGGTCCTTCTTTAGATGCGTGGCGACGCGCCAGTGGAGGAGAGCTTAAGCGGTGTTGATGGGATGGCCCATTTTTTCATCCCCAAGAAAGTAAGGACACCTAAACGGACACCTTACGGTGCATTAAATGCGTTCTTCCTAGTCCGTCAGGGGTTAGGTATGATGACCCTGTAGCTACTTTACACCTTAATGTATGTACATTTTGCCACTGTGGTGACCCCTTTGTGGTATAAAAGGAGGCCCACGGCAACTGCTATAGGAGAGGAGGATCTTCTGGCCCATTCTGCATGCATAGCTGCTCTTGAACGTACTATTCACTATGAGCGCTCCTGGAGCCTGGGCTCAAGAACACTAATAATAACACAAGGCAGGAGTAGGGTTTTACGCTGATCAGCGGCCCGAACCTGGGTAAAATCGCCCCGCGTCGATCGTTGGTTCTGCTCTTTGCGCATACCTCTCCCCCCGCCGAATCGTAAAGGGGTCTCTTGGGATCCCATAGGTGTCGCACGCCGACATCTTTGGCGCGCCAGGTAGGGGGATTGTAGGTTGTGTGAACCTGATCCAGTGATCGGCGCCTTAGTTTCTTCATCATCTTCATCATCATGCCACCCAAGAAGAAGAGCGCTGCGACGGCACAACCATCCACGTCTGTTTTGCCTGCGCCTTCGCGTACGAGCGATGGCGTGGGTGCAGAAGGAAGAGGACTAGAACCTCCGCGGTGTTCTGGTGATCCGAGCCAGGCGAGCGGCATCGTTCGCAGTGGCACCGGCAACCTACACGCCGCTGGATCCAGAGATGGAGCTGTGTTGCCTACGGGTGGCACAACGAATTCCAGAGATTGGAGGGCGCCTGCTGGAGCTCCCGCGCCGGCGCAAGCATCACGACCTACCCACGTCGTGCATGACGAGCGACGTCATGGCGCTGGTGGTTCAGGGCGTCCCCATGAAAAGATTTCTGCGCATCGATCCCCAGATGCGCGGGACCAGCATGCACACCGAGCTGCCGACGGAGGTGGCGCGCGGTCGCGTGACCGTGGTGGTGCTCCTTCTAATATGGTTAGGAGTCAGAGCACCTCACGTACCTCGCACCTGTCGCCGCCGCCTACGCCAGCGGAAGCCTTGGCACGTGCGCAGCTACTCCTCGATTTCCCTCCTGCCCCGAAGAAGATGGAGGAGTGGCGAGCTACTATCCAGAGCCTTATCGGCTTCGCCAACAAAGATGGGCTGCAAGAGGCAGGGCCCTCACAGCGAAGGCCCATCGATCTGACGCGAGCCGATGTGGAGAAAACCGGAGGTGGTGCAACCATGGTGCTCTCCCCTCCGCGGCACCAGCGGCGGCCGACAACCCAGCAGGTCGACCGCCGTGAAGAAGTTTCCATGGCGTCGTCCGATCCACGGATGCGCCGCGATCAGCGTCAAGTTCTCCAGGAACGAGGCAAGGAGGACGCTCGAACTACCATCGAGCGATGACGGGAAGCGCGCTATCAGTCTGATAAGTGCGCAGGGCCAGCTGTCGACAAGCCTGTGCCAGGGGACGTAGGAGACTTGCCTTATGAGGTGGGGACTCCAGCATTTACCCGTGAGCTGCGGCAAATCCAGTGGCCCAATTCCTGAACCTTCAAGCCGGAGGTCCCGGAGAAATATGACGGTAAGACCCATCCCTCGGAGTTCCTGAGCATCTACACCATTGCGGTGCAGGCTGCCAGGGGCCGAGATGACAAGATACTTGCCAACTACTTCCCGTTGGTGCTCAAGCCCAACGTCAGGTCGTGGTTGATGCATCTGCCGGAGAATTCTATTTCTTCTTGGTCAGATCTGTGACATCAGTTTGTTGGCGCCTTTGTTGGAGGCCACCAAGCTCCTGGCCAAGAGAGTGATTTGCATATCATCCCTCAGAAGGAGGGCGAATCCTTGCGCAAGTTTATGCAGAGGTTCAGCCGGGTGCAGTACAATATTCCTGACGTTCACCCTGCCGCTGTCATTAGCGCATTTCATCAGAATGTGCGTAACCGCAGAATGCGGGAAGAGCTGGCAATGAACAAAGTCAGGAGTATTGCCGAGCTTTACGCTTTGGCCGATAAATGCGCTCGAGCTGAAGAGGGGAGGAAACTCCCTGGCGAAGCTGTTGGCGCGGCGGGCGAATCCGAAGATGAAGACGCCGCGACCCCGTCAAGGAAAGGCTGGCGGCGGAACAGGAAACGCGGAGGCAAGGCCGTGCTTGCTGTCGAGGAATCTAGCAACCCCGGCGCCGCCAAGAAGGCCAAGGTTGGTGACCCCGGCAAGGATCTTGCTGGGTGCCCTTCCTGTCAGGCCTTGGCGGCTGCCGACAAGTCGGAAAGCTCCGGCAAGCAGTATTGCAAGATCCATCGCACCAAGGGCCACGATCTCCAAAACTGCCGGCAAGTTGAACAGCTTGCCGAGAAACAGAGGGCCGAGCATGAAAGGCGAGATAAGGAGAAGGCCCAAGATGGTGCTGACGGATCCGACAAAAAGCGTGGTGGCCGAGGGGGGCGCCACGGCAAGGCCAAGCAATAGAGGGATAGGCCCACTCGGGGCCGAGACAAAGAAGAAGAAGATGATGAAGAAGATGATGAGTCCAGTGAGCAAGAATTCCAGAAAGCTACGGAGGCCATGTGTATCGATGGGGGTGCCTCGCAGCATTCTTCCCACCGTCGACTCAAACAGTGGGTGCGGGAAGTCAATGCAGCAGAGCCATCACCAGATGCATGTAGGCCCCTGAAGTGGTCCAACACGCCTATCATTTTCGACGCCGAGGATCACCCTGATCGCACAACTGCGGTCGGATGCTTGCCATTGTTGGTCTCACCAACAATTCGCAACCTCAAGGTGATGAAAATGCTAGTTGATGGTGGGGCCAGGCTAAACATAATCTCATCGGATGTGCTCAAGAAGCTCCAAATTCCTGATGAGGACCTCGAAGAAACGGGTACATTTCAAGGGGTCAATCCGGGAAGAACCCAGCCCAAGGGCTAGATTACGCTGCCGGTGACATTTGGTAGCGAGCTCAACTACAGGACTGAGAAGGTAGTGTTTGATGTCTCCAAGATCCCCATGTCATACAATGGGATCCTTGGTCGGCCAGCGCTGGCTAAGTTTATGGCGGCATAACACTACGCATACAATGTTTTGAAGATGCCCGGGCCATTGAGCGTCATCACTATCCATTCTGATAAGAAGGATGCGCTCATCTGTGCCGACCAACTTTACCGGGAAGCAGTTGCAGCACCTGCCATCAAGGCATCTGCTCCTGCCGCTGGAACTCCCGGGGGGAAGAAGAAGACCGGCAAGAATCTTGGCGCGAACTCCGGCAAGTGCACCTCCTCGGAGTGCTGCGCTTCCGTCGAGGATGCACCAGAGAGTTCCACCGGCAAGAACAAGAAATCCAAGGCTGCTCCACCGGAGACCAAGAAGGTGCCCGTCAGGGAGGACGGAACGGGGGGAACTTTCACCATAAGTTCCACCCTAGATGACAAATAGGAAAGCGCGCTCGTTGCCTTCCTGCGGGCGAATGTCGACGTGTTTGCATGGCAACCGTCTGACATCCCCGGTGCTCCTAGGGAGGTAATTGAGCACCACCTTGCTGTCTGTCCTCACGCGTGGCCCGTCAAGCAGAGGGTCAGGAAGCAAGCCTTGGAGCGGCAAGAATTCATTGCCGAGGAAATCAGAAAGCTGGAGGCGGCAGGATTGGTCAAAGGAGTGCTTCATCCAACCTGGTTGGCCAATCCGGTTGTAGTGCGAAAAGCGAATGGGAAATGGAGGCTTTGTATCGATTATACAGATATCAATAAAGCCTGTCCAAAAGATCCCTTTCCCTTGCCGCGCATCGACCAGATTGTGGATTCCACCGCTGGTTGTGATCTCCTGTCCTTCCTTGATGCCTATTCAGGGTATCATCAGATTTTCATGGCGAAAGAAGATGAAGAGAAGACCGCATTTATCACCCCATGTGGTACGTATTGTTTTATACGAATGCCTTTCGGGTTGAAAAGTGCTAGTTCAACATTTGCGAGAGCAGTCCAAATTGGTTTTGAGCCTCAACTCCATAGAAATATGGAGGCGTATATGGATGATATAGTGGTCAAAACCAAAGACAAAGCGACGCTCATTCAAGATTTAGAAGAAACATTTGCAAATCTGCGCAAGGTCAACTTAAAGCTCAATCCTGAGAAGTGCGTGTTCGGTGTTCCTTCCGGCAAGCTCCTCGGATTCTTAGTATCTTGCCGGGGAATCGAAGCGAACCCCGACAAGATCAAAGCTATTGAGCAAATTGAAGCGCCAAGACACGTCAAGGATGTGCGTCGTCTTGCCGGCTGTGTTTCTGCTCTAAGCAGGTTTATTTCCAAATCTGCTGAGCACGCCCTGCCCTTTTTCAAAATTTTGAAGAAGGCAGGTCCAATGAAATGGACTCCGGAGGCGGAGGCTGCGCTGCAAGATTTGAAGAAATACCTTTCCTCTCCACCGATGCTAGTCGCGCCTAAACCACAAGAGCCGTTGATGCTGTATCTGGCAGCGACAAATCAAGTGGTCAGTGCTGCGCTAGTGGCGCAGAGAGAGGCTGATGAGGAAGCAACACCAGTGGCAGGACCGTCAGATGACGCGGCAGGATCTTCCCCGGCAAGACAAGATCTGTGCAGTCAGAAGAACCATTGCAGAAGAAAAAGGTGGTGCAGCGCCCAGTCTATTTTGTTAGCTCTCTTTTACAAGGAGCTAGGTCAAGATATTCTGGCGTGCAGAAGTTGCTTTTCGGCCTTCTTATGGCCTCGAGGAAGCTGCACCATTATTTTCAAGCACATGAAATCACCGTCGTCACTCGCTTTCCGTTGCAACGGATTTTGCAAAATCCAGAAGCAACCGGCAGGATCGTGGAGTGGGCGTTGGAGTTGTCGAGCTTTGGCCTCAAGTTTGAAAGCACTTCGACAATTCAGAGCAGGGCCTTGGCGGAGTTCATTGCGGAATGGACCCCAACGCCGGACGAAGAGGTTCAAGAAACAACTCTCCCCAGCAAGGAAATCGATCAGCAATGGGTTATGTACTTTGACGGGGCTTTCTCGCTGCAAGGCGCCGGTGCTGGCGTGCTGCTTGTCGCACCCACCGGAGAGCACCTCAAGTACATAGTCCAAATGCATTTTCCCTGGGAGAGTTCGACCAACAACACAGCAGAATACGAGGGTTTGCTTGCCAGTCTTAGGATCGCGGCAGACCTTGGTATCAAAAAGCTCGTCATCAAAGGCGATTCACAGCTTGTCGTCAGGCAAGTTAACAAGAGTTATCAAAGTCCATTGATGCAAGCCTACATGGATGAAGTGAGAAAAATGGAAGAGCACTTTGACGGTCTGCAAATGGAGCACGTTCCTCGTGCTGAGAACAGTATTGCTGATGACCTGTCAAAGCGTGCCGCCCTCAAGTTGCCTGTGGAACCAGGAACTTTTGTGCTCCAATTGACTCAACCATCCGTGGCGCCATCAATGCGGCAAGAAATGAGAAGAATGTTGAACTCTGGTCAGTACTTCCCGGCAGAGCTCCCGGGAGCCGCCGGCAAGGAAGTTGCCGGGATCGACGATATGCCTGCCGGGGAACAACAGGCTCCAGCAGGGCCTCGGGCCCTTGCTGTCGAGACAAACGTTCCCCCGGTGGAGGAGATGCCTTTAGTCCTAGCCGTCGAGCCTCGGGCTCCAGCATGGGCGCAGCACATTGTCCATTTCCTTCAAATAGGAGAACTCCCGGAGGAACAGGAAGAAGCGGAAAGAGTAGCCCGTCGGTCTGTTATGTACAAGTTCGTCGATGACGTCCTGTACAGAAAGAGACCAAACGGTGTGAAATTAAAGTGCATTCCTCGGGAGGATGGACTAGAGCTGTTGGCGGAGATACATGGAGGCATATGTGGTTCTCACATAGGATCAAGAGCACTTGCCGGGAAAGCATTCCGGCAAGGTTTCTTTTGGCCCACCGCTCTCCAGGATGCAACTGCACTAGTCACCAAGTGTGAAGCGTGCCAGTTTCATTCGAAGAAATCGCATCAACCAGCTCAAGCTCTTCAGACAATCCCTCTCTCCTGGCCATTTTCGGTCTGGGGGCTCGACATACTGGGCCCTTTCCCCCGTGCTACCGGGGGCTTTGAGTACTTGTACGTTGCTATTGACAAGTTCACAAAGTGGCCGGAGGTGGAAGCAGTGAGGAAGGTGACAGCACAATCAGCCGTCAAGTTCTTTAAGGGGATAGTTTGTCGTTTCGGTGTGCCCAACAGGATCATCACCAACAACGGTACGCAATTCACAAGTCGCACCTTCATGCAGTACGTCCAAGACCTTGGCGGCAAAATTTGTTTTGCCTCTGTTGCTCATCCGAGAAGCAACGGCCAAGCGGAGAGGGCCAATGCTGAAGTGCTGCGCAGTCTCAGGACCAGAACCTTTGATAGGCTGAAAAAGTGTGGAAGACGCTGGATTGATGTGTTGCCGGCGGTTCTTTGGTCAATCAGAATGACACCAAATCGAGCCACCGGCCAGACGCCCTTCGCTCTGGTCTATGGAGCGGAAGCAATTCTCCCCACGGAACTCACATACGGATCACCTCGAGTGCTCGCTTATGATGAGCTTGAACAAGAGCAACTGCGCCAAGATGACGCTGTGCTCCTTGAGGAGAATCGTCTTCAGGCTGCTGTGCAAGCTGCACACTACCAGCAAGCTTTGCGCCGCTACCATAGCTGCAAAGTTCATGCCCGAAGCCTTGAGGAAGGCGACCTTGTTCTTCGGCAGATTCAGTCCACCAAGAATTCAAACAAGTTGACGCCGAAGTGGGAAGGCCCTTATTGGGTAGTACGAGTCACCAGGCCCGGCGCTGCCCGCTTGGAGACCAAAGATGGCATTCCAGTGAGCAATTCCTGGAATATCGAACATCTTCGCAAGTTCTACCCGTAAGGAGCGGTTGCCGGGGGCCCCCGGCAACCACCCTTTTGTACAAGTCTTGCCAACGAGGCATATGATCCTTTGTACAAAGTCAGGCGCAGACCCTGAGCACAGATGAATAAATTTAAGTGTCATGCATTCCCTTATTGATTTCCATGTTCATATTTATATTTATATATGCATGTTTGTCTAAGACGTTGTATGGCACCTACTCCCGGTAAGTTCTAACGAACCGCCAAGGTTTCATATCTTTATTTTCTCTTCTTTCTTTTTCTTAAAAGACAGAAGGATTCCTCGCGTGCACATTTGCCGGGGGGAAGGGAGATATGAGTACCAGTTGGCGACGTGCGGAATCGACGCTTGCCGGAGGAAGGACAGTGGCAGAAAGCTAAGTTCTAAAAACTTAGAACAAGTTTCCTTTATTGCAAAGTTATTTCCTTGGATGATTCCGACTCTTGTATGGAAAATCTGCACGCGAAGGAACCCTTGTTATAATCAGTTGCGCCCTTATTTTGTTTCGAGTCCGCTCAACGATTTAAGTGGCTGCACTGAGAACGCCAAGGAGTCTTGCCGGCCGCTGGGCCTCCAGCAGGCTGCTGAAGTCCAGCACCCAGCGCTCGCGGCAGGTTGCACGTCGGCAAGTTTTTCAGTAAGCGTAGGGTGAACTCCATACATAAAAGAATCAGACAAGGAAAATAGCAAGCATGTACCTAAACATAGGCGAGTTATATTACATTAATGAGTTGCCGCAATTCTAACTTGAGACTTAATTGTCTTTGACATGGAATGACGACGGCAAGAAAAGGTGGAGCACTTAATCTCTGCGCTGGCCTTCGATCCTTTTGATGGAGTCCACCTTCTCAAGAAAAGGCGCGATAAGTTCTTCAAGCGCCTCGACATTTGCATCCTTTGGCAGATGGCCGAGCGCATTGGAGAGGTCGATGCCGGGATTGCTGTGCACCACCTTGATAAGCACCTTGCGGAGGATGGCCCAGCAAAGCCGGCGTGTCTCGTTGGGCAATTGGGTCGCCCGGCTAGACTGAAGCAGCCTCAAGGCGTCGATGATGCTTTCAAAGAACATCGTCAACCTGGCGCTTGAAGATATCCTTTCCTCGGAAGAATACCTGAAGTTTGACAGGCCCATGGTTGACAGTTCTGCCGTAAGCTTCTCCGCAGCGTCGATGAGACGTCCAGTCCAGATCTCCACCCCCTTTTCGTAATCGATTTGGGCGGCGGCAGCGCTCTTCAGCAGGTTCCTCTCTCCCTGGAGATCTTTGAGTAGAGCCTTCTCGCGGGCCCTGCCGGCCTCGAGGGACTTCTCCAACGTGGTCAGCTTCAATTCCAGAACGGCAATGGCTTCATTTGCTGAGGAGAGCTGCTTGGTCTTGTTAGACATAGCAACTTGCATCTCCGCCAGGGTGTGGAGGGTTTTTTTCCTATCACCTTTGAGCGTCGAGAGCTCCTTGCCGTGCTCTTCAAGATCTACTTCCAGCTTCTTTACTTTGTCGCTCAGCTCGTTCTTGGCGGCCTCTGCAGCTTCAGCAGCATCGACGGCCTCCTTGAGCTTGTCGGCGTGACTTACAGTCAGAGCTTCGAGCGCCTCTTTGTGTTTTTGCTCCAGCTCCTGGGTCCGCCGCGCGACAAGCTTCTCGATATCTTCATCTTTGCTGCGAAGCTTGGCGGCGAGCGCCTGCTCACGTGCGGTGAGATCTTCCTTGTGAGCATCAAGAGCAACGCGGTGCCCCATCAGGAGGGCATCTTCGGCAGCGATTCTTTGAGTAGCTTCATCCTGCGCCTTCTCCATGTCAGATTGCTTCAGGAGGATTTCTGTCCACTGTTGGCTCACTTGTTCTCGGCCAGCAGTCAACTCTTGGAGGGCCTCGGCATACCAGACTTGCATTTGTTCGACGCGGCTCTGGAAATCTGCTTCGGCCGCCTCGACAACTGCCATTCTGGAATCCGCTTTCTCTTTCCGGGCGCGGTGGAGAGCCTGGAGCTTACGGAAATTCTCGCCCATGGCCTGAAGGAGCTGATCCTCTTCAGATTTGCCGCTGCTAGCACTGGGATCATCAACAACCTCGAGCCTGGCAGCAGCGATGATTTCTTCATCAAAGACTTCTCCTTCGGCTGGTGCCCCAATGCTTGCCGTCCCCGACAAGTTGACAAACAAGTTCTCGCCAACCTTGAGATATTTGCTGGATGAGGGGCCTTCAGATGTTGACGGTTGGTCTTCAGCAACCGCCTCACCAGTGGCAGGAGGCCCGTGGCCGGTGCAGGACCTGGCGCTCCTGCGGCAGGAATGCCGTCAGTACGGTCATCAGCCTCCCTGCCGCCCTCTTCAGTAGACTCCTTGGCGGGTTCCTCCTGTGCAGTCTTGGCGACCTCCTCGCCAAGAGCACCACCGGCCTCGATAGTGGCATCCTTGGCGGCCTCGCTGGCAGCGATCCTGTCTGCTTCGGCAGCGGCGTCCCTGGCGGTCTCCTCGATGACAACGTCGACGTCCATGTGTTCCATCACAGGGAACTCTAAAGGACGAAGGAGGGAAACAGAATAAGATCAAGATTGAAGTTCGAAGGGACCAAAGACAGAGAGAGAAGGGAAAGAATAGCAAGCGTTCTGAGGCAATCAGCTACCTGTGTCGAGCTGTTGAGAGGTGGCCTCGCCCCTCCCGGCAACTTCGGTTGCCGGGGGAGGGTTGCCGGTGTCCATGCTTGCCGGCTCCTCCTCAATTAAGATGGGCTCGTCAGTAGGTTCTCTTGCCGGGGACGTGCTTGTGGGCGGCGTGGTCGATGGAGGTGGCACGACGGGGGCGTCTTCCAACAACTCCCCTTGTTGCCGTTCTTCTCCTGCAAGCCCAAAGATATCAGCAGCAAGAATAGAAACCTCAGCGCCCGCCAGTGGAAAAAAGAACAGTGAACTTATGCTGGGGGCTGCGCTGGGGGCTGTGCTGGGGGCTGAATTGAGGACTGAGCTCCGGGCTGACGATGACAGTTTCTGGCACGCTCGTGGAGCCTGCTGAGGGCCCGTCGCCCGTGGAAGTCTTTGTCCTCTTCGCCATCCTCTCCATCAAGGTTTCTGCATCACTGCAGAGACAATACGAGCAAGTCAGTAAGATTGATCCAAGATTGGAAAATAAAGGCTGTGGCAAAGCACTCACTCTTCCTCTTCTCGCTCCGGACTAAAGCCGGAGATGTCGAATTCGGCATCCGTTGCGATGTCTGAGTGGGGAGGCAGAGGAGGAGTCCTAGGTCGCTTGGCTGTGGCAGGCGCTGGGGGTTGGCGTGTTTTCGCCGCCCCAGCTTCCGGTGCGGTAGTGCGAGACACCCCTGCCGCCTCAGCAGTGGCCGCTGGTGTGGGTCTCGTGCACCACGCAGGCTGCTGACGAACCCCTTGCCGCGGTGCAGTCTTGCAGGCCGCTTTCCTGCCGGGAGCCTCGCCGCTCGAGGAAGGCTGGCTTGCCGGGATGCCAGATACAGCCTTTCGAAGAACACGCTTTGTCTTCTTCGGGGCTGGGAGCTCTTCTTGTGGTTCTTCTTCAGCCGTGTCCTCGTCGGACGAGCTCTCAGCGGCTGTGCTGCTCTGTTCCCGGCAGCTTTGTCCTTCCCGGCAAGTTTTACTTCCACCACTACCTCTGCATCGCTGGTTTCCCATTCTATGAAGCTAGCGCTGCCAGCCTCCGCGGCAAGATTTGCCTCCTCCACCCTAGTGGCGATGTATGCTACTTCTTGGTCAGTGGTGGCTCGGATGAAGTCTGCCTCTTCCCGGACAGGTCTCTCCGTCAAGTTATCAAAAAACTTTTGTGCTTCCTCCTCGGTTGGCTCGGCCCAAGTCGCGTCAAGACCGTGGGCGTTGAACATCGGCATGAAGGCGATGATTGACCCCAAAGCAAAGTTGTTGCACAAAGGGACAATCCTTGCCGGTAGCCGATGCTTGTCATCGCGCTGGAACAGCTTTTGACGGAGAGCGCCAAGTTGCATAGCAGTCAGATTATTATTCAACCCGGGGCGCAATCTCATGATGTCTGCTGCGTTTCGGTATTCCCAAGCTGGCCTTCCCCTGTTCTGCAAGGGGGCGATGCGGCGGCGGAGAAAGTCGAAGCCAATCATCTCCATTGTTAGCCCGGCAGCTTTCAGGCGAAGAATCCTGGTGGTGGCGATTGTGAGCTTTTCGTCGTCAGCGGCAAGAATGCTCCAGCCACTGCCGCGGACCGCTTTCTGTTGCCGGGGCAGACAAAATGGATGGGGATCTGCTTCCTTGATCCAGCACCACTCAGCCCGCCATTCGTCCCACTTTTCACGGTAAACTCCTTCTGGGTATATTTCCTTATTCCAAGCCCTTGGAATCTAGGCGATAGAACCAGAGAGGGCCTCTCCTTTTTGGATGCGAGGGAAAAAGTAGTGGCGGAAAAGGGTAGTGTTGGGAACCACTCCGGCAAAGTTTTCACAAAGGTGGGCAAAGATGGACATGCACAATATCGCATTCGGCGTGAAATCGAGAAGATGAAAGCCGTATGTGTACATGATGTCGTTGAAGAAGTCAGAAAATGGGGGGCAGAGCCCGCAATAGAAATTTGCGGCGAAAAGGGGGGTAAATAGGCTTGTGCCTCTGCGGCTTCTCCTTTTTATGGGGAAGGAGCTGTAACACCCCCGGTGGTTAAGCTACAGTAATCACCCTTTTGATTATGCCATGTCATCATGATCAACAATGCTTAATCATCATTAGTATCATATCTCTTTTCAAATTCAAATTCAAATGGAAATTCAAATGAAAGTGGAAAATAAAAGTTGTGCAACATGAAAACTAAAATGTTCAATAAATGACAAATAATACAGAGACCATTCTAAAATTGTAACCAACATTAAATAAATTAATTAGGGGACCCAAACCTCTTTTAACAATGGCTGAAAATAATATTTACAAGCCTTTTAATTAATCTAGATCAAATATGAAATGGTGTTTTGCCCAAACTAGTTTTTGGTGTTAGGGTATAATGCACTAGTATTTATGGACTAGGTCACACTTTTTACAAAAACCATTTGGGGTTCAAATAATTAACAAAACAGAAAAGAAAAGAAACAGAAAAAGAGAAAAAGAAAAAGGCCTAAAGGATCTACTGTGCAATCGGCCTACCGCTACAGCCGCGGCCCAGCCCACCCCCGCGCTATCCCCCACCTCCCGCACTGCTCACGCCGCTGCTGTCAAGCACCTGGTGCGCGCGAGCCATGCCCCCCCCACCCTACCGAAGCGATCAACAGTGCGCCCGCGCGCGCGTTGGGTTAAAGAGCAACCCCGCACTCCCCCCTGGCAAACCCTAGCCCAGTTCCCCCCCTTCCTCCCTCGCTCCCCGCTTCGCCCGACGCCGCCATGGACGGCCACCACTGAAGCTCGCGGCCGCCGTGCCCCGCTCGTCCCCGCGTCTTGTCCAGAAGCTCTGGAGCCCTCATCTCCGTCAAGCTACTGCCCTGCTTCGTCTTGGGGAGCAGCGCCATCACCGCATCGTCTCCGTCAATGCCCGCGGCCACCGAAACTTCGCCGCGTCGATCCCCTGCTTTGCTGCTCCTAAACTGATCAACGAGCACTCCGTACGCTCCTCGGTGAGCTCCGCATCCTCCCCTTCCTCCATCTTGCGCTAGCACGAGCCGTAGCTAGCTGTCGCCATTGCCGTGCTCCTGTTTCCGCCATGGAGCTCGTGGCTCACGCCCTCGTCCACCCTGTCCTAAGCCGTCGCCTCCGCCGTGTTTCTAGAGAGCCCAGGCATCGCGTGCGCGCAGTAGTTCATCTCGGGCGAGCCCCTGGGCTCGACCCCGAGCTTACCGTATTCCGGCCGCCGCTAGAATCGATGCCGCCGCCGTTCCGGCCACCCCCGCGACCAACCACTCCCATCACGTGATGCGGCGCGCTGCGCCCTTTCGATAGAGCTCAATCACGCCCCCGGAGATGCCCTATGGGCGAAACCCGAGCTCACCAGAGCTCGGCGCCGCGTTCGGGCTCGCCGGCGCGCTCCGGTGGCCGGTGCTGACGTGGCTGCCACTTGGCACCATGGGCCCCGCCTCCCTGTCGCTGACCACGGGCCCCACTGGGCCCCATTGACCCCAGTCAACGCGCTGACGTGGCCGCCCGGTCTCACTGACATGTGGGGCCCGGTTGTTTAAAGGAATTTAAAATAAATAGAAAATCTGTTAATTAGTTAGTTAATTAGTTTAAACACTAATCAGTCACTGACTGCTGGGCCCCACCTGCTAATTAATCCAGTTAATTAATTTAACCCCTCGGTTAATGTCACAGTGTATGACATGTGGGTCCCACCTATCAGGTTTGACCCTGGTCAGCCAGAGTTGACTGCTGACATCACCATTATGTCATGATGACGTCACCAAACACTGTTCTGGATAATGTTGAGTTCAATAAATATTTAAATTCCAGAAATTAATAAAAACTTTAGAAAATCATATCTTTTAATCCGTAACTCTGATCGAAAAACTTTATACATGAAAATTGCTCAGAACGACGAGACGAATCCAAATATGCGATCCATTCATCCGTCACACGTCCCTAACTATCCGAACGTGCAACCGTTCCCCTCTTTTCGTCTGTCCGAAAAGCCGGACACCGGGAATACTTTCCCGGATGTTTTTCTCTTTCGCCGGTATTACCTAGCCCTACGATAGAACACCGCTAGCTCTGCTTATTGACATGACATGCACTTGTTTGCTTAATATTTACTGTTTCCTCCCCCTCTTCTCTCTCAGTAGCCCCCGACACCGACGTCATCCCCGAGGCCGACACAGCTCCGGAGCCCGAAGACACCATTGACAACCTTGCCCTTGCCGCCGAGCAACCAGGCAAGCCGCCCCTTTTTGATCATCCCGATATCGCCCATTCTAATTTCTCATGCTTGCATTAGAATTGCTGCTGCTACTGCTTTACCTATTCTGATGCATAGCCTGTTTATTGTAACCTGCTGTTGATAATTACCTGCATATCCTAAACTGCTTAGTTTAGGCTGGGTAGAGACCTATCAGTGACCCCCACTTTTCCCGACTGCCCCGCTGGATTATCAGAAGACCCGATCAACGGGATTGAAGACCAGACCCCGGCACCGCACATCACCCCCCCTTAGTTGTAACGACACTGCAGCGTTAATATCGAGTGCCGAGGGTGATACCTCGTGTAGCACTTCTGATGTTAACTCTATAGAGTAGCTATTCGGTCGTGGTCATCGAGGGTGATTCCTCCTTCACCGCTTCCGATAACGACGCCGTCGTACAACACCTCAAGTGTGAACCCATCGAGGGTGATTCCTCCGAGTTCACCTTGATCGATACATCGAGTGGGAATTCAGTGAGGGTGATACCTCGGATTCCCCTGATGTTATAGACACACGGATACTTGGACTTTACACTGTTAATTGGATAGGCAGGTCGACCCTGAGGGGTACCCGCGTGCGCCTGAGAGGCGAGTGTTGTGAAGACGGGTTGCCTGTATGGTGCCCGAGTGATGAATACGAGGCGCAGTCGGGCATTCTTAACCCTTGCAGCAAGTCCTCGAGACGGGGCAACGGGGTCACATCTTTCATGAGTCTCTGCTCATTACCGCAAGCCCAAGGTACTAATGATTTGGATATTTGGTCGGAGCAGGCCTCTGGCCTAATAGCACTAACCACCACGTGGGCATAGTATGGGCGTTCTGCATCGTATGCATCAGCCGAAAGCTCTGTCAGATGTCTAGTTCAGCATGGCGGCACGGACGGACCGGCGCCTTCCTGTAGTGTTGGTGCCTGGCTTCACCGTGTGCGCAATGACTCGGAGGGCGAGGGGCGATGGCCAAGACCCCCTTACGCTTAGGATGTAGACCGGCGGGGACCTCTCTGCTGACCTGTAGGTAGGGTTGTGGTGTGTCGTTTGGCCGAGGCCGGGCATGACCCAGAAAAGTGTGTCCGGCCGGAGTTAATCGAGCGTGTTGGGTAAGTTGGTGCACCCCTACAGGGAAGAAAACTTCTATCGATAGCCTGTCCTACGGTAACGGACACTCGGAGTTGTATCCTGATTGATACAATTAGAACTAGATACTTGAATACTATGGCTTTGGGATTGCTTCTCGCAGGGAGTCGAGAAGGGATCTCCGGACGAGGTTGATGACTGTATGGCTCTGGGATTGCTTTCTCGCAGGGAGTCGAGAAAGGATCTCTAGGTGAGGTTGATATCAATACTGCTACATTATATGGTACTGTCTACACTCTTCTAATGCTGCAAGACCTCTGAAGATGCTAGCCTTCGATAGGACTAGGCCTTCTCTCTATTCTGGCATTTCTGCAGCCCAGTCCACATATACAGCCTCTCTTTGAAGATGTTGCATATGTAGTGTAGATCCTTGCTTGCTGAGTACTTCTGAGTACTCACGGTTGCTTTGTTTTCCTTTTCTCCCCATATCAGTTTGACGTGACCAAGATGACGGAGCCCCTGAGACAGATGCCCCGTCGATCGACTACTACTACTACTACCCAGAGGATGGATACTACTACGAGCTTGCCGACGACCAGGAGTAGGTTCGGAGGGTCCCAGGCAGGAGGCCTGCGCCTTTCGATCGTAGTGTTTTCTTTTGCCCCGCCTTTCTAAAGGCCTTTCCATTTCTCTTTTATATCTGTACTCAGATATCTGATGCTTCCGCTGACGCTTGTATGCCATCGAGCTATGTATTCGAGCCCTCGAGGCCCTGGCTTGTAATATAAAGCTTGTATGACTTTATTTATGTTTTAGAGTTGTGTTGTGATATCTTCCCGTGAGTCCTTAGGCTTGATCATGTGCATTTGCGTGTATGATTAGTGCATGATTGAGCCGGGGGCGTCACAGGAGCGGGGCCGCCTCTTTTACTCCCCAATGTGAATGCGCCTCTACAGGCGCGTTGCAGTTGCAGCTTTTGAGGCACGCTTCCCACGTCGCGCGTTCGGCGCGCGTAATGGGGGGCACAGTAAACGGGATATTTACGAGCAGTTAATCCCCTGCCACGTGTGCCCGTGCACTGTTTGGGCCTAGCCCAACAACGCCTCGCACTCGTGTATGGCCTAGGCCCGGGGGCTCCTGTCGATGTACTAAGTATTGGGCCACTAGTACCCCGTACTTGTGCACGGGCAGTTGTAGCCATCCTCGCGGCAAGGCTTGTCGGGGAACAGTTCGAGGTTGATTCAAGCCACCAAAGAAATCATCCAGTCAGAGATCTGAGGATCAGCAGATAAGAAGAGCTGGAATCCGAAGGCCAGCTTCCCCGGCAAGATCTTGCCGGGGTGGCCTGCGGAGCCCGGCAAGGATCGGCGCCCGGCAAGGCTTGGCACCCGGCAAGCTTCGGCGCCCGGCAAGGTTTTGTTGCTGTGCCACCGCTCTAGCACAGCGACAAACCCGACATTCTGGGTCCTTCTTTGGATGCGTGGCGACGCGCCAGTGGAGGAGAGCTTAAGCGGTGTTGATGGGATGGCCCCTTTTTCCATCCCCAAGAAAGTAAGGACACCTAAACGGACACCTTACGGTGCATTAAATGCGTTCGTCCTAGTCCGTCAGGGGTTAGGTATGATGACCCTGTAGCTACTTTACACCTCAATGTATGTACATTTTGCCACTGTGGTGACCCCTTTGTGGTATAAAAGGAGGCCCACGGCAACTGCTACAGGAGAGGAGGATCTTCTAGCCCATTCTGCATGCGTAGCTGCTCTTGAACGTACTGTTCACTGTGAGCGCTCCTGGAGCCTGGGCTCAAGAACACTAATAATAACACAAGGCAGGAGTAGGGTTTTACGTTGATCAGCGACCCGAACCTGGGTAAAATCGCCCCGCATCGATCGTTGGTTCTGCTCTTTGCGCATACCTCTCCCCCCGCCGAATCATAAAGGGGTCTCTTGGGATCCCATAGGTGTCACATGCCGACATTCCCGTGCGACGGCGCCCTCTTGCGTCCGAGCTCTAATGCCAAACAAAATCCGAGGCGTCTTTTCACAGCCGAGCTCCAACGCTATTCGGCATTCAAGGTATCCTCTTGCGTCCGAGCTCCAATGCCGAACTGAATCCGAGGCGTCTTTTCACAGCCGAGCTCCAATACTATTCGGCATTCAAGGTATCCTCTTGCGTCCGAGCTCCAACGCCGAACTGAATCTGAGGTATCATAGATTACCTTGGCCTCTGAAAATTTGAATGAGTTCATCCGAGCTTAAATGCCGGAGTAATCTTCTATGGAACGAGCCATTCGAATCCGAGCTTTATGTCGGACGGCTTCCGAGTTCCAACGCCGGACTGCATCCGAGTTCTAACAATGGTCAGCATCCGAGGTGTCATAACTACCTCGGTTTTTAAAAGATTGAACGAATTCAGCCGAGCTTAATGCCGAAAATGCCCTCTATGGAGCTAGCCACTGGCGCTCGAGCTTTATCCTGGACTGCTTCCGAGGTGGTGCACCACCCTGACTGCGGGCTGATTTTCTGTGAATATTTTCAATTGGTGCAATTTATTCTCTGCCGAGATATATAGCCAGTAGCCCTCAAGGTGTGTCAGTCTAAAACCCGAGATGCACCTGAAGGATGGCATAAAACTGGTGATCCCAATAGCCCCTGAGACTCAGGTCGATTCACAAAATCGGCCTGAGGATCAACTCCTAGCTCTGTAGCATACTTAGGAATAGAAATGTGGTGTGCATATTCCTCGAGACTCAGGTTGGGTGTGGCCGACCAACCTGAGGATCATAATCTCCTCGGGAACTATTTCGCACTTTGTAAACTGTCTGCATTGAATCGTTGATGCAGTAGCCCCCGAGCCAATGGTCGGGTGGCAACACCAGATCAGGGGATCGATGTGCCCCTTTAATATTTGTAAATGAGAAGCGCGAAGCCCAGTAGCCCCCGAGCCTTAATGTGGGCATGGGTGGCCGAATTAAGGATCAATGTCCGGAGTGTATCACAATTTATGTGTAGTGATTCTATGTATCCAAGTACTTTACATCACTAATGCTCAGATCCGCATTGTACAAAACTTTGTTGACCGACCATCAGCTTCAACCTCTTCGGCCAACAGCCGAAGAGTGTTTGTCCTACTTTATAAACCTTTATAAGGGCAAAGATTTACGACAAACAAGGCAATCTAGCCATACGGTTTTATAAACTAAGGTACGCAGAGAGATATGTTATAAAACATCTTCTAGGAAAAATAGTTCCATTACAGGTTCCTTTTCCCAGGCTGTCATGTTGATCATGATCATGAAACCTCAACTCCGATCAATGTGGGAGGAAAATATTGAGGATTTAGTTGGGAGAAAGTTCCCGAACTCTGTGGTCCATAATGAACCAAAATTTTCACTTCCATCGTTGTCGACCAATTATATTCTTTAAGATGGCTAGCTTTCGGCTTCACCCAGTCTGAGGTACTAATCCGGACGACCCGGTAGTAACAATCATAGAGGTGCTCCCTTTACCGCCTAGCCGAACAATCGGGAACTAGGGGTAAGCACCGGAGCCAGGCAACCCAGCTTGGCCAAAATCTTAAGTCAAATTGATGCATATTTATAGCTTTATAACGATAATTACGGAAGGCAGCGCTTGTATACTGAATACAAACACTAATGATATATGTTTATTTTGACTCCGTTGCGACCGTTTATCAGTTGAAAGTGGCCCATCGTCGGCTTCTACCCCTTTGTAGATACTACGCAGGGTGTTTCTGCAGTAACAAGACAACCCTTAGCCGACGTCTCGGTGCCCGAAGGCGGTTGTGTTAGCGGAAACAAGGCAATCAGATATGCGGGCTTTATAACTTTCACTTAGTCATAGGAGCTTTAAACTGGGGAAGCTACCTACGAGCCCCCGGTTTGTGTTCGGCACCGACCGAAGTCTAGCCATTAACACTTCGGCCAATATTATGAAAGGCCCATCGTTTAACACGGGGTAGTCGGTATCGATCTATAGTGTGACACCGTCATCGGATCGCTGACCAGTTTACGCCCATTGTGACAGTCAGTTTTTGGCTTTCTCCACTGAGGTGCTTAACCATTCGATTTGGAAGCACAATCGCAGTGGTTCTCCCTTTGCACACCTAGCCGAATAAAGCGGAACATAGGAGGCAAGCACAGGAGCCGGGCAACCCAACTATTGACCGAAGACACAATTCGAAACTGATGCATATATAGCAAGATCCGAGAATGTTTTTGCCGAATCTCTAAAGGTGTCCGGCGTTGCACTGCGAGACTTATGCTGGAAACATACAAATAGGTTAAAGTGCAATAGGCTTGGAAAACCAAAAAACTTCAGTAAAAACTTTACGTCCGAACTAAATCAAGTTTTTGGTGCCAATCCGAACATTGGTCTTAAAATTAATTTGTGCTTCTGTCGTGTTTTAACTTGACACATCCGATCTCAAGACTTCAAGCGGGTTAGCCTTCGGCTTCAACCTCCTATCCCGAAGGCGGAGTGCTTCTCAGGCCAGGTTAGCGAACTAAACTCGAGCGGCTTTTAGAGAGAAGCCAGGCTATCCGGCTATTGACCACACACTCGAGTCGAGAAAGGAGTAGTGGAAAAAGACTTTGCAACGACTGAGAAGAAAACACATTTATTATAAAACGGCTCATATTAATTTAAGAGCCCCCAAGTGACTTGGGTAAAAGAATTTTATGTATAATGATTGTATGTACCGAAGTACTTATATAATATCTGCGTTCGCCCGAACTTTGAACGCGTCTTAACCGACCGTCGGCTTCTCCCTCTTCGGCCAAAGGCCGAAAAGTGTTATCTACTCCACCTACCGAGAATATTGGCAGTGTTTCGGATAACCAGGCAATCAGGCCATGAGGCTGTAACAGACAAATCGCGCCCAGGGAACTTATGCTATATTACTTATGTAACGTAAGAAGCATCTTCAAAGAAAATAGTGCCCCCAACGGTACATTTCTTTGGTCGCTCATGATTACTATGAGACTTGTGCAATAGATTTGTGTACGCTTGAGTTCCATCGTGTGCCGACCATAGTTGAAAACAGTAAGAGCGCTAGCTTTCGGCTTCACCCAGTCTGAGGTACGAGTTCGGATGATCCGACCGTACAATCGCAGAGGTGCTCCCTTTACTCCCTAGCCGAACAATCGGGAACGTAGGGGTAAGCACAGGAGCCAGGCAACCCAGCTTTGCGGAACACTTAAGTCAATATGATGCATATTTTGGCATAATACACGAACAAGGAATGGTGCGATACATTAATAATCATATGCAAGAAGAATGGCTTCACAAAGGAAGCCCCCAAGTAAACGGGGTATTTGAATTTGTTTGTAACAAACAAGGTTTTGACAAAGAAAGTTTTTCGCAAATGACTTTTTGTCAAAAAAGTATAATGCTTGGTCGAACCGAACAAAATTTAAAACTGAAAGTTTTTTAGCATGAAAGCGACTTAGCTGGTTAATGTGCTCGGTGTGACGTGGGCCGAGCTTGTAGCGGCTCAAGGTCCCAACCCCCAAGCCGGTCTTGACGTACCCGAGCGAAGAGCTCGGCTTGATGAAGTGGCGACGCCGTACGGTCAATGCGGCGAGGTGAAGCCCCCAAGCCCAGCCGAGGTGAAAAAACCCTCATGACCGAGGTGACGAAGAGCTCGGCAGAAAAAAAAAAGGAAGTGTTTAACAATCAACGTTTGAACGAACAACTTTTTTGTTTTACACGAATATAATGTTTGGTTGAACCGAACAAGAAATAAAATAAAATAAATTTTTAAAGAAAAAAACTGAGCATGGAGGCGACTTAGCTGGTTAATGTGTTCGGCGTTGATGACGCGGGCCGAGCTCGTGGCGGGACAAAGACGTAGTCCGCAGCCTAGCCAAGGTCACAGCCCCCAAGCCCGAGGTAACCGAGCGAGGAGTTCGGCTTGATGAGGTGGCGATGCCGCACGGTCGATGTGGCGAGGCAAAGCCCCCGGTCCAGCTAATGTGATGAAGCTGGTTGGCTGGTGACGCCGAAGTCACCGGAGTAGGTTGATGAAGATATGGCGAAGCCCCCGGTCTAGCCGAGGTGATGGGGCAGGTCGGTAGTATGACGTTTGCAGCCCCATGCCGGCCGAGGTGTCGAAGCAGGTCGGCGTGGTGGACATCGGCTTGGTCAACCGGATTAGTATTCGGGATTTCTTCGGAATCGTCCTCCGGTACTATGGTGCGAGGGGCGAGTCCGGCCAGGGTTGACTCCTGATGTTCGGACGCCGAAGTCGCGTTCAGGATTGAAGCTGGATACGGGATAAGAGAGGCGAGTCCGGCCGGAATTGACTCCCGATCTTCGGACGCAGAGGTCACATCCAGGCTCGAAGCAGCAATAGTGCGGCGATGCCGTCGCGGGCCGGATCTTGTGACGTGGTCGATGCCCGCTTGATGAAGTGACCATGCAGCGATGCTAGTGTGCCCGCTCCGTATAATTCATGGGGCGACAATGTTGGTGATGATTTACCCTTCACGATACCGAACTGTTGTTCGGCTTGCCGAGATAATGATCCGAAGAGGTTGAGTTCGGCTCGATGAAGCGACGACCCGTCTAGCGCAGGTCGGCAGCCGTGCAGCAACGTTGTCAGGCTGGTTTGACACCGGCGCAACAGTGAAGGTTACCTCCGAAAAGGAGCAAAATTTGTGAGCATGTGTTCGGAAACAAAACACAATACCCTAGAAATAGATTCCTCCAAAAAGGTTGTCCAATATCCCGTTCTTGAAGAAAGATGAACTCGGGTTGGATTCGTATTCGCGCAGAAAACAGATCAGAAAATTGATGCGCTCATCGGAGGTTTCCTGGAGTTTGAACGGTCGGATCGAGCTGAAATTTTGAGGGGTGGTAGATACAGGAATTCCAAAGCCGATCAATGGTTGGATCTTCCAAAGGACGTCCGAGCTAGACGCTGGACTCTACGCCCTAAACTCGTCCAGATTCCCATCCAGATTCGACAGGGGTCCGGTATATCGTAGATCGCCGGAGATTCCTCCATTGGAATACGACGAAATTTTACAAGGTTGTTATATACATAATTATGCACTATGCCACCAAAGCAATCGTCAAAGCGACACTCGAGGAAGCGGCGACAGCGAATACAAATCCGCTGTATAGAAAAACAGCACGGTCGCCCGAGGACAATGTTAAAGGTTAGCCCCCGAGCTATATGGATGATTCCTCCACGATCTTGATAGAGATCGGAGTTGATGTTGATGAATGCCCTCGTCCGATCATGATGATCTGAGGCGGAGCGCAGTCCTCGGTCAAGCCAAGGTGACCAGTGGAGCCGGCGACGAATATGCCGACGTCGCAGTTGATCTGCAAGCGAGCCATCGATCCATTGCCTATCACAGAGCGGAATTCTCAATGAAAGCACCATTTTCGGTGTCAAAACCGGCAGATTTCAGGGTAGGGGGTCCCGAGCTGTGGATTCTTGGATCAATGGTAACAGGAACGAAGGAGATGATGAACACGGTGTTTTACCCAGGTTCGGGCCCTCTCTATGGAGGTAAAACCCTACGTCCTGCTCTTGTTTATATTGATGAAGTATCAAGGTACAGAGTTGATCTACCTCGAGATCATATATTGTGGTCTAAACCTTAGAGGTATGATGAGTAATGTCATAATCTATCTATCAACGAGCCTGGCCTCGGCTTATATAATGTACCGGAGGCCTAGGATAACAAGAGTCCTAGTCGGCTACGTCGGTGGAGAGGAGTCCATGTCTTGATCACAAAGTCTTGTGGAATCTTCCTCGTATATGTCATCGGCTGTCCGAACTGGCCCATTAGTGAACCGCCACGGGGGTCCTCGGCCCAACCCACTAGTCGGGAGACAACATGGTGACTACCCCCTAGTCCAGGACACCGTCAACAGCTTCGAGGGTGCGGCCGAGCATGCCCCACCATTCGCGCCGCCTGTCGGAGTTGAGGTGGCCACAGGGCACGACACCATTTGCAGAGGCAACCTGGTCGGCGTGGCGGCGGTCGAAGTACATTGTCCATAGCGTGTGGCTGTTGGCGGCGTACCTCGGCTTGTTCCACTGCGCCTCCGATAGCGACGAACGGTTGCGCGCTATCTTGGTGCGCCGTTCAACCCTGGTGGGCACCGGGACGCCGCGGCGCTCAGCCGCCATGAGCCTGGCACCCGCATGTCCGGGGGCGCCGGGTAGTCGGCCTCGTAGAGGAGGCGCACCTCGTCCTCGCGCAGATGGCGTCGGCCAAAGCCGTTCTCCCCCGCGGCTTCGCCTGGGCACCGCTCGGCCATTGCTCATCGGCAGGGAGTGGGAGAGAGTGGCTTCGGTGGCGAGAGGGGGCGAGTTGTGGCGACTGTGGCATTCACCGGCGGGGAGGTCGGCTTTTTATAGCCAAAGTGGGGCGGTGAGAAGCTGCCCGTCGGGTGCCGCGTGGCGGGAGCGGGCGGAACGTGCGTCGCGGCGCCTTCACTACACCGCCCGTGAGGCATCAATGGAAGGCTGACAGGCACGGCAGCGCGGCAGCCTTGGCATTAATTCTCGCGGGAACCGAGGCGATGAGGACGACGAAGGCGGCGAGTCGCTGACTCGGTGAGCCCATTCCCGTTCGCACCAAAATTAGTTTCCCCGGCGACCTCAGGCGCCCCCCAGCGCACCGGGTTCGGCCTGAGTCAGCCAGCGCCAAAATCGGCCCGGGCCGGTGAAAATTGGGCTTCTGGGGGCGCAGCTGGGCCGAATTTTCGGCGCCGGCGACAAAAAGGGGCCTGGGGGGCCTGTTGGGGGCGCGGCTGGAGATGCTCTTATACCCAAACCTGCCCCAAATGGGACAATTTTTTCACCACAGCATGTTGATGCCGTCCATGATAGCATGCCAAGTTTCATGAATTTCAGACGAGTTTTGGATTTACTAGATTTTTTAAACCGTATATCTCAATGTTTGCGGCCAAGCGACGGTGCCGAGGTGTTTGATATTCATTCACATTTCTTGCATGGGACCTAAGCATGCAACCAAGGACACACATTTGATTTTTCAACCCATTTTTATGCACTGGAGCATGTCCCCGTAGTTCAAAACTGAATTATGCACATAAATGCCTAGAAAACTCAGTTAATGCATATGAATGTCCAAACGAACCCCAAAAAATTCCAAAATTTAACATGACACTCCTGTTGTTCTATGTTGACACCAGAAAAAAATTGAAAGCAAGAAGAGGCAACGAATATCATTTCATCCACAAAGGTGACACGTTCCCTACCGGAACCATGAGGCTTCTTGTGAGAAGCTTATACCAAAACCAGCCCCAAATGGGACAATTTTTACCAAAACATGCTGATGCCATTCCATGATAGCATGCCAAGGTTCATGAATTTCAGACGAGTTTTGGATTTACTAGAATTTCAAAACCAAGTATCTCAATGTTTGCCGGAAAGAGCCACAGTGCCGAGGAGTTTGAAATTCATCACCATTTCTTGCATGGGACATAAGCATCAACCCATGGACACATATATGATTTTACAACCCATTTTGGTGCACCGGAGCATTTGCATGTAGTTTCATTTTGAATTGTGCACATGAAATGCCTAGAAAACCAAGCTAATGTATAAAAAATGTCCAAACGAACCCTGAATAATTCCAATTTTTTTGACAACACACCTATAGTTGCATGTTCACTGCAGATAAAAGTTCTAGCAATTCAAACACCCTCCTTTGCCGCTGTGACCCAATTATGTATTTCAAATCAAGATGAAAAATCAAGTAGACCGCACACAGTTCATTATCACCAACCGTGTGAGATGTAGTACAAAATATCTTGGAGCATCATCGGAGTTGTACGTATATGGCTTACGCGAGAAGGTGCGTCTGCTACAGTCCACAGCAGGCGCGTCAAGGACACTAGTTCGCTCCCCACATATCATTTCATTGTTCAATCATCGTTAGTGAAAGATGGGGACATGGACCCGCGTCGTGAGGGCCACTTCGGCAGCCCACTCCGGCGAGAGCGCGGCCGCAGCTGCCATGCGCGTGGTAACAAGTTGCGTCAGCGCGGCCGCAATCTGCGACCGGGCGGCCAAGATGGCGGAGATCCACGAGCGCCAGCCGGAGTAGTACTCTTTGTTTAATTTAGAGCGCCGGTCTTTAATTTTTTAGGGTAATGTTTAGGTCAACTAGGTCTGTTTAATTGCTGAACTTGCTAGATTAAGAAGTGTGGGTGTGCTGTAGGCTCCTTTGTGTACCCAAATTATGCAATGACATGGATGACCACTGTAACCAGGGATATTCGGACCAAAATTTGCATGTTCAAACTCATCACACACGGGGTAAGCTATATGAATCGTTTGTGATGTTCACATATTTTACACGGTGCTGAATAAGGGACCGTGTCTGATGACACTTTGCGCGCCAATGTTTTCACTGCACCGATCCAAAATTTTCGGCTTCCGCGAAAATATCTACCTCCCTGCCCCCTTCCCCTTACCAAAAGCCACATTTCCCCTATTTCTGCCATCCTTTCCAAGTTCAAACCTTCACTCCTTGCTTGCAGAGCCACCTCCTCGCCAGTGACCCTCCTTAATGATGCTCGGCCTCGTCGATCCAGGCAGGTAATCCACACCAGACCCCATCCTCCTCCTCCTTCCACATCCCACATGCCCCGACCGCCGGCGCGACACCTTTCACCCAAATCATCGACTCCTCCACAAAATAAGCGCCACCCTAAGCCATGGTGCACGCAGTATAGCCAGGAGCTCAAGGAGCATTTGGCAGTGGAGAAGCAAATCGTGGCCGCACACACAAATGAGGTCGCGATGGCTGCCATTCGTGCCGACCCCCAGATCTTGGAGGAGCACATCGCCATCGAGGCCACCATCGACGCCTTGCACGCCGATGCCGCGACGCGGTTGGCTACTTCAAATGACAGTTCGTGGCATTTTCTTGAGGCCACCGTTGGTGCCTTCGACGAAGACTACGAGGTGTTTTCTCTGCGTGCCCGTGCTTACCTCAACTCGAGAGCTAGCAGGTTGGTGCCCAGAGCGACTTAGGCAACTCACCAGTACGAGGAGGGCACCCACGATGTGGAGGCCTCGCCTCCTTCCATGTCGAAGGATCCAATCATCATCGATATCTCCGATGATGAGGAGTAGCTTGTCTTATTAGCTTACTATAAGGACCTATGTTCAGTTAGCTAGCTACGCCGGTTAAGCATGCTCGGTTTACCCGTTGCATGTGCAGCTCCTGCCATTCCTTAAAAAATTCTAGTGAATTATCCTATCTACTTTTACCATGCAATCTGTTGCTCTAGTGTATATGTTCTATATGTCGTGCAATGTGGTGCTCACTTATTAAATGTTTGGTTAATTAGTTGTCGTGTTGAGTTAACTGTTTGGCTCAATTCTACAATCTGATGTTCAATTCTTCAGGGTGCAATTTTGTATTATCTTCCATGTCAGAAATAAATCGAATTTATCTGTACAAAATACATGAGAAACAAGTACAATTGCTATATTTCCAAGTTGTCAAGCATGCTTGGTTTGCTTAACTGTCTGATCTTCTAGTATGTTATATATTGTGCAATATGGTGCTCAGTTAATGTTTGGTTCATTTGTTGTGGTGTTTAGTTAACTGTTTGTTTCAAGTCTGCAATGCGATGTTTAATTGTTGTGGGTACAATTTTGTATTGTTATGCATGTGAGAAATAAATCGTATTTGGTTGTACTAAATACATGAGAAACATATACAATTGCAGCATTTCCTAGTTGTTAAGCATGCTTGGTTTGGTTAACTGTCTGATCTTCTATTAGGAGTATGTTATATTATGCAATGTGGTGATCAGTTAATGTTTGGTTCATTTGTTGTGGTGTTAAGTTAACTGCTTGGTTCAATTATGCAATGCGATGTCCAATTGTTGTGGGTAGAATTTTGTATTGTTATGCATGTGAGGAATAATTCGAATTTGGCTGCGCTTAATACATGAGAAATATATACAATTGCTATATTTCCTAGTTCTTAATCATGCTTGGTTTGGATAAATGGGTTTTCCATGTGGCTTGAATTAATCTGATGAATCTGTAATGTGTTTATTTTTCATCAACATATTTTACTGATAGCATGCCAACCCTCACTTAACCTGATCACTAACTACCTTATATGTGTTGCAGGGAAAAATGGGAAGCACTGAGGTTTACAATTGAGGTTTGCACATGCATGGTGCGTTGTCTAATAGCACATTATTGTGCAATTGCGGGAACCATTCTAATATTTAGGTTTTTAACTATTTGGTCTTGCACATGTAGGTCCTGCTGTCAGAGGTTTTGACCCACTGTTCGACCCTTTTTGCATATGGGGAAATGAGTTGTCCATGAATATCAGTCAAGTCAAGAAACTCGGAAAGATTGTTAGGATAAAGAAATTAGCGACAAAAAACAACAAGATCTTTGTCTGCACAATGAACAAGACATCAGTTCACTACATGATGGTACTAACTGTTATAACTTGTCTTTTTTATTCCTTTGCGCCATTTCAAATCTAGAGAAGATATTTATGCATATCCTTGTTTTCGGGCCTTTCCAAAGTAGTTCACTGATAATTACCTCTCAAACCACCTGTATGGTCAGGAGGCGAGGAAGGTATTCATACAACACCCACGGTTCAATATTGAAGTCTTCCTGAAGAGGACGAAGGATGGACGGTCAATCATCCACAGGCACTGGCCTAAAGTTGCAAAGACCTTCAACATCAATGAAGGCTCAATATTTGCCTTCCGCTTCAGCAGTTTTCCAGATGAGATTCATCTATCTATGTACCGTCTATGATGCTAATTACGATAGGTTATAGATGTTGCATGTGAAACTTGGTGCTGGTGCAGTTGTGTAATGGGGTAGCTGAGTGCTGAAGCTATATGATGTTGTACTCCGATGTATTTCAATTATGAAATACTGCTTCCTTAATACGAAAATGAAATATATTGTGTGCTTAATATGAAATGTCAATTAGATTAATAAATCGATTATTAATAATAGGCCAATTAGCCTGCTAATTGGGTTTTTCTCTTGCAAACGGTTATTGAGAAAACACCGTGGGCGATGACCTCAGACAACGCACACAGTTTCTAGGAATAATACGTGTTGGATCAATGAACAATCGCACATGACTTCGTCTTGAAAACTGTTTGCATTATGCCACCATGCGCAAATGTTTACCACATAAAAAGTGTGTGTGATGGACAGCCTATGCCACACAGTTTCTTCTATGCACAATGTGTGACGCATTCAATAACGCAAACGGTAAAATTGTTAATATCATCTGCAATGGCAACACTATCGCAAATGATTTAATGGGGAAAATTGTGTGTGATGTACGTACGAACGGAAATGTTTTCCCGGGATTGACTGTGTGGGATGTACATACGAACGGAAACGTACTTCTTGGATTGACTGTGTGGGATGTACATACGAACGGAAACGTATTCCTTGGATTGACTGTGTGGAATGTACATACGAACAGAAACGTTTGTCTGGGACTGACTGTGTGGGATGTACTTACGACTAGAAATGATTGGGCCTGTATAATTGTATTTTTTTAACACAACTGTACGTATAACCGTATTTGATCGCTCGCCCGTCGCACACGAGCTCATTTTTCCAAGCGTGTGTGACCGGAGGGCCTATCCCCAACGGTTTCTGGGTCATGTGGGAAGGACCCCCTATCGCCCACACTCACCAGGCGACGGTTCAAAATGCCGTCGCGGAAAGGGGTTAAAAACCGTTTGTATAGCACCTCGCTGTACCAGTGAGGTATAGAACTTATCGGAGGTCTCATACCTCTTGATCTGGGCATTTTTCACAAAAATAAACTTCAACTCCTGGAACATCTCATATGCTCCATGACGTTCAAAACGCCTTTCAAGTCCTGGTTCCAAGCCATACAACATGGCGCACTAAACTATTGAGTAGTCATTAACACGCGATTGCCACGCATTCATAATGTCTACAGACGCTGGAGGGGGGTGTTGCACCAAGCGGTGCATCAAGAACATAAACCTTTTGGGCAGCCATGAGGATAATCCTCAGATTACAGGCCCAGTCCATGAAGTTACTTCCATCATCTTTCAGCTTAGCTTTCTCTAGGAATGCATTGAATTTCAGGGGAGCTACTGCGCGAGCGATTGATCTACAACATAATTTGCAAAGACAACTTAGACTATTATTCAAGATAATGAGTTCAATTAATCATATTATCTAAGAACTCCCACTCAAATCAACATCCCTCCGGTTGTCCGAGTGTAACATGATCCAAATTCACCAACCCAAGTCCGATAATCACGTGAGATGAGGTGGTTTCAATGGTGAACATCTCCATGTTGATCATATCTACTATATGACTCATGTTTGATCTTTTGGTCTCTTGTGTTCCGAGGCCATGTCTGTACATGCTAGGCTCGTCAAGTTTAACGCAAGTGTTCCGCATGTGCAAAATTGGCTTGCACCCGTTGTATGCGAACGTAGAGTCTATCACACCCGACCATCATGTGGTGCTTCAAAATGACGAACTTTCGCAATGGTGCACACTTGGGGAGAACACAATTTTATCTTGAAATTTTAGTGAGGGATCACCTTATAATGCTACCGTCGTCCTAAGCAAAATAAGAGGCATAAAAGGATTAACATCACATGCAAATCATAAGTGACAATATATGGCCATCATCTTGTGCTTTTGATCTCCACCTCCAAAGCACCGGCATGATCTCCATCGTCACCGGCATGACACCATGATCTCCATCATCGTGTCTCCATCGGGGTTGTCATGCCAACCATGCTTCTACAACTATTGCTACCGCTTAGCGATAAAGTAAAGCAGTACATAGCGCTTAATGATTGACACGCAGGTCATACAATAATTAAAGACAACCCTATGGCTCCTGCCGGTTGCCGTATTCATCGACATGCAAGTCGTGATAATCTATAAAAAAACATGATCATCTCATACATCAAATATATCTCATCATGTCTTTAGCCATATTATATCACAACATACCCTGCAAAAACAAGTTAGACGTCCTTTACTTTGTTGTTGCATGTTTTAAGTGGCTGCTATGGGTGACTAGTAAGAATCGTTCTTACCTACGCAAAGCCACAATGGTGATATTCAAGTTGCTATTCTACCTTCTACAAGGATCGCCTTTGTCGAATCCGATTCAACTAAGGTGGGAGAGACAGACACCCGCCAGCCATCTTTATGCAATCAAGTTGCATGTCTGTCGATGGAACCGGTCTCATGTACGTGGACATGTAAAGTTGGTCCGGGCCGCTTCATCCCACAATACCGCTGAACCAAGATAAGACTAAGAAGGAAGCAATCTGAATATCGACGCCCACAAACTCCTTTGTGTTCTACTCGTGATGTCATCTACGCATAGACCTAGCTCATGATGCCACTGTTGGGGAACGTTGCATGGGAAACAAAAAATTTCCCACGCTCACCAAGATCAATCTAGGACATGACCATCTACGAGAGGAGAGATTGGATCTACGTACCCTTGTAGATCGCTAAGCAGAAGCGTATATAACGCGGTTGATGTAGTCGTACTGTTCATGATCCAATCGCGATCCAATCCGATCTAGCACCAAACATACGGCACCTCCACGTTCAGCACACGTGCGGCTCGATGACATCTCCTCCTTCTTGATCTAGTAAGAGAGGGAGGAGAATTATATGGCATCTCAACCAGCACGACGGCGTGGTGGAGAGGGTCGTAGAGCAATCCCAGCAGGGCTTCGCCAAGCGCCTCCAAAACTACGAACGAGGAAGAACGGGAGAGAGGGGAGGTCGCAGGGCATGGGAATTGTTGTCTCCAGCCCTTGCGCCTCCTCCCTACTATATATAGGGGTGTTGGAGGGCTGGGGGCGCAGCCCTAGCCCCTCCTCCAAGGAGGGGAGGCGGCCAAAGGGGGAGGAGTGCCCTCCAAGCCAAGTGGAGGCCCCTCTCCCTTGGGGTTTCCCTTCGCCTAGGCGGATGGGCCTCGGGGGGCTGGTGCGCCTGGCCCAATAAGGCTAGGACGCCCCCCTATAGCCCATGCATGCCCTTGGTGTTGGAGGGACCCTTCCAGACTCCTCCGGAACCTTATGGAACCTTCCGGAAGCTTCCCGGTACGATACGAGTAAAACCCGAAACTTTTTCGGTAGCCAAAATATGACTTCCCATATATAAGTCTTTACCTCCGGACCATTCTGGAGCTCCTCGTGGCATCCGGGATCTCATCCAGGACTCCGAACAACAATCAGTCACCAACGTGAATATCCCAATACTACTCTAGCGTCACCGAACGTTAAGCGTGCAGACCCTACGGGTTCGAGAATCATGTGGACATGACCGAGACACCTCTTCGGTCAATAACCAATAGTGGGACCTAGATGCCCATATTGGTTCCCACATATTCCATGAAAATCTTTATTGGTCGAACCACGATGCCAAGAATTCAATCAATCCCGTATGCAGTTCCCTTTGTCTAGCGGTATGTTACTTGCCTGAGATTCGATCATCGGTATCTCAATATACCTAGTTCAATCTCGTTACCGACAAGTCACTTTACTTGTTCCGGAATACAAGATCCCGCGACTAACTCCTTAGTCACATTGCTTGCAAGCTTCTTGTGATGTTGTATTACCGAGTGGGCCCAGAGATACCTCTCTGTCATACGGAGTGACAAATCCCTGTCTTGATCCATGCCAACTCAACAGACACCCTCAGAGATACCTGTAGAGCATCTTTATAGTCACCCAGTTACGTTCCGATGTTTGATACACACAAGGCATTCCTCCGGTGTCAGTGAGTTGCATGATCTCATGGTCATAAGAATAGATACTTGACATGCAGAAAATGATAGCAATAAACTTGATACAATCATATGCTACGTTCATAGTTTGGGTCTTGTCCATCACATCATTCTCCTAATGATGTGATCCCATTATCAAAAGACAACTCATGTCTATGGCCAGGAAACCATGACCATCTTTGATAAATGAGCTAGTCCAGTAGAGGCTCACTAGGGATATGTTGTTGTCTATGTATCCACACATGTATTTGAGTTTCCAATCAATACAATTATAGCATGGATAATAAACGATTATCATGAACAGGGAAATATAATAATAACCACTTTATTATTGCCTCTAGGGCATATTTCCAACAAATAAAAGGCAAATTTTTGTGAAGTGGGGGAGATGAAAACGAGAGGCAAATGGAAAATAATGTAAATTGCAAGGAGATGAGATTTGTGATTAGGAACCTGATAGATGTTGATGATGTCTCCTCGGCAACGGTGCCAGAAATTCCTTTGACATGGCTTAGACTGCGTCGGTATTTCTCCAAAGAGGAAGGGATGATGCAGCACAACTACGGTATGTATTTCCCTCAGTTATGAAACCACGGTATCAATCCAGTAGGAGAACCAAGCAACACTATGTAAACGGTACCTGCACACAAAGAACAAATACTTGCAACCTGACGCATAAGAGGGGTTGTCAATCCCTCCACGGTAAAAAGATAGATTGGTTTGTATGAGATTGGATAAATAGATCTGAATAAAACACAAAATAAAATAAGTAAATAAAAAAGTGCAGCAAGGTATTTTTGTGTTTTTGGAATAATAGATCTGAAAACAAATATGATAAAAGATAGATCTGAAAGCAATATGATAAAAGGTAGACCCGGGGGCCGTAGATTTCACTAGTGGCTTCTCTCAAGAAAATAGCATACGGTGGGTAAACGAATTACTGTTGGGCAATTGACAGAAGAACAAATAATTATGACGATATCCAGGCAATGATCATGAATATAGGCATCACGTCCAAGATTAGTAGACCGAAATGATTCTGCATCTACTACTATTACTCCACACATCGACCGCTATCCAGCATGCATCTAGTGTATTAAGTTCATGGAGAAACGGAGTAATGCAATAAGAACAATGACATGATGTAGACAAGATCTATTCATGTAGGAATAGACCCCATCTTTTTATCCTTAATAGCAACGATACATATGTGCCTCGCTTCCCCTTCTGTCACTGGGTGAGGACACTGTAAGATTGAACCCATCACAAAGCACCTCTTCCCATTGCAAGAAAAATCAATCTAGTTGGCCTAACTAAACCAAAGGTTTGGAGAAGAAATACGAGGCTATAAATAATCATGTATATAAGAGATCAAAGAATACTCAAATAATATTCATAGATATAGATCTGATCATAAAAATGAACTTCATCGGATCCCAACAAACACACTGCAAACAGTCATTACATCAAATAGATCTCCAAGAGACCATTGTATTGAGAATCAGAAAAGAGAGAATAAGCCATCTAGCTACAGCCTACAGACCCGTAGGTCTATGGTGAACTACTCATGCATCATCGGAGGACCACCAATGAGGATGATGAACCCCGCCATGATCGTGTTCCCCTCCGGCAGAGTGCCGAAATAGGGCTCTAGATTGGATCTCGTGGTTCTGGAACTTGTGGCAGCTGGAATTGTGTTTCGTCGACTCCCCTAGTGTTTCTGGAATATTTGGGTATTTATAGAGCCGAGAGGCGGTGGAGGAGACCCCCATGGGCCCCACAACCCATCAGGGCGCGCCAGGGGCCTTTGGCGCGCCCTGGTGTCTTGTGGGCCCCATGGGCCTCCCCCAGGTGCTTCCTTGGCTCCCAATTTATCTTCTAGTCCCAAAAAAATCTCCAAAATGTTTCGCTGCGTTTGGACTCCGTTTGATAGGGATATTCTGCGAAATAAAAAACAAGCAAAAACAGCAACTGGCACTGGGCACTATGTCAATAGGTTAGTCCCAAAAAATGATATAAAGTTGCTATAAAATGATTGTAAAACATCCAAGAATGATAATATAACAACATGGAACAATAAAAAATTATAGATACGTTGGAGATGTATCAATGGACAGAACAGCAACAGCTGACTCAGAGTCACCCGGAACACTAGACCATGTTCTTTGATGGTTCCAAGATGTTGAATGGTTCAGGTGCCGGGGTGGTTTTAGTGTCTCCAAAGGGCGATCGACTCAGCTATGTCTTGCAGATCCACTTTGATTCCTCGAACAATGAGGCCGAGTATGAAGCGCTCCTTTACGGGTTACGTATGGCCATCTCACTCGGCATCCGTCACCAGATGGTCTATGGTGACTCGGATCTGGTGGTGAATCAGGTGATGAAAGAGTGGGACATTGATACGTCTCCAACGTATCTACTTTTCCTAACGCTTTTCTTCTTGTTTTGGACTCTAATTTGCATGATTTGAATAAAACTAACCCCAGACTGACGTTGTTTTCAGCAGAACTATCATGGTGTTGTTTTTGTGCAGAAATAAAAGTTCTCAGAATGGAACGAAACTTTGCGAGGAATTTTTATGCAAAATAAGAGATTTTTCGGAGCCAAGAGCCACCTGAGGGGGGCACCTGGGTGGGCACAACCCACCAGGGCGCGCCCAGGTGGGTTGTCCCCACCTGGTGGCCCCGCAGACCCTGAAACCGACTCTATAAAATCCTATTTTTCCAGAAAATATAAGGGAGAAAGAATTATCATGTTCCGCGAGACAGAGCCGCCGCCACCTCCTATTCTTCATCGGGAGGCCAGATCTGGAGTCTGTTTGGGGCTCCCAAGAGGGGGATCTTCGGTATTCGTCATCACCAACCCTTCTCCATCGCCAATTCCATGATGCTCCCCACCGGGAGTGAGTAATTCCTTCGTAGGCTCGCTGGTCGGTGAGGAGTTGGATGAGATTCATCATGTAATCGAGTTAGTTTTGTTAGGGCTTGATCCCTAGTATCCATTATGTTCTGAGATTGATGTTGCTATGACTTTGCCATGCTTAATGCTTGTCACTTTGGGCCCGGGTGCCATGATTTCAGATCTGAACCGTTTATGTTATCACCATTATATCCATGTTCTAGTTCCGATCTTGCAAGTTATAGTCACCTACTACGTGTTATGATCCGGCAACCCCGGAGTGACAATAGTCGGGACCACTCCCGATGATGACCGTAGTTTGAGGAGTTCATGTATTCACCGTGTGTTAATGCTTTGTTTCGGTTCTCTATTAAAAGGAGGCCTTAATATCCCTTAGTTTCCAATATGGACCCCGCTGCCACGGGAGGGTAGGACAAAAGATGTCATGCAAGTTCTTTCCATAAGCACGTATGACTATTTACGGAATACATGCCTACGTTATATTTATGAACTGGAGCTAGTGTCGTATCGCCCTAGGTTATAACTGTCTCATGATGAATATCATCCAACAAATTACCGATCCAATGCCTATGATTTTCCTACATATTGATCTTGCTAAGTTACTGCTGCTGCTGTTACTATTGCACTTGCTACATTATTACTGCTATCACTGTTACTGTTACTATTGCTGCTGCTACTATTATCAAAACTATCATACCAATTTGCTACTGATCACTTTGCTGCAGATAATTAATCTCCAGGTGTGGTTGAATTGACAACTCAGCTGCTAATACTTACAAATATTCTTTGGCTCCCCTTGTGTCGAATCTATAAATTTGGGTTGAATACTCTACCCTCGAAAACTGTTGCGATCCCCTATACTTGTGGGTTATCAGACGTTAGAAGCCCTGCCATGACAAGATACTGCAACACAGTGAGAAAGTTAGAGAATAAATTTGAAGGGCTGGAACTTCATGACATCCCTCGGATCAAGAACCAAGCGGACGATGATTTGGCCAAGATTGGATGCACTCGGAAGCCCATTCCCAACAATGTGTTCCTCGAACACCTTCATTCCCTGAGGTGAAAGAGGACCCCTTCACAGAAGAGCCCCCGCAGGTAGTCAGCCCGTCCGACCTGACTAAAGTCGAGGTCCCTACAGTCATTGACCTGGTCATGGAGATTCTAGCTATAACACCTGATTGGACTGTGTTGGACATCACGTACTTGCTCAGGCAAGAACTTCCAGAGGATGAAGTCGAAGCGCGTCAGATCGTACGCAGGTCCAAAGCTTTCACTGTGATGGGAGACCAGCTGTACAAGAAGAGCATCGCCGGTGTGACTCAACGCTGCATTTCCCCAGAGGCAGGTCGACTGATCCTAGAAGAGGTTCACTCGGGAACTTGCGGGCACCACGCGTCCTCTTGGGCCATCATTGCTAAAGCTTACCGAGCTGGTTTTTACTGACCACGCGCCAACGAAGCCGCCCAAGAGATAGTCCAGCAATGCACTGGATGCCAGTTCTATGCGAACTTGTGACACAGACCCGCGTCTGCTTTGAAGACTATCCCACTCGTCTGGCTGTTCGCAGTTTGGGGGCTCGACATGGTAGGGCCCCTCAGGACAGGAGCGAGTGGATTCACTCATTTGCTTGTTGCAGTCGATAAGTTTACCAACTGGATCGAGGCCAAACCCATCAACAAGCTGGATTCTCGAACTACCATTAAGTTTATGAAAGAGTTGGTCTTCAGGTATGGGGTCCCCCACAACATCGTTACCGACAAATGGCTCGAACTTTGACTCGAAAGAGTTCCGAGCGTTCTGCGCCACCCAAGGCACTCAGGTAGATTATGCGTCTATCGTACACCCGCAATCGAACGGTCAAGCTGAGAGAGCGAATGGCCTGATTCTTCAAGGGTCGCGGCTCATGCGTGATTTGGAGCATGCAGTCGGAGCCTGGGTCACTGAGCTACCATTAGTTCTGTGGGGCCTAAGGACGACTCCCAACCGATCCACCAATCGCATTCCCTTCTTCATGGTGTATGGAGACAAGGCTGTTTTGCGGAGTGATCTCCTCCACAATTCGCCTCGAGTGGATCTGTACTCCGAAGCTGAAGCTGAACAAGCACGGCAGGACACCATAGATCTCCTTGACGAAGAGCGAGAGATGGCCCTTATTCGGTCGGCCACGTACCAGCAATACCTGTGGTGCTTTCACGACAGGCACCTCAGAGGTCGTGCCTTTCAAGAAGGAGACCTGGTACTCCGAGTGGATCAGCAAAGACCGCACAAGCTTGCTCCTGCATGGGAAGGTCCTTTCGTTGTTTCCAAAGTGTTGCATAATGGAGCCTACTATCTTTACTACCTCATGAAGAAGATTGACGAGCCCCGTGCTTGGAATGCCGACCTGCTTCGACGATTCTATACTTGATGATTGAGATGCCAAGATGTAATAAAAACACTGGAGTGATATTTGATGAATAAAGGCATGGCTTTTTTAGTACTTCATTGAGTTCACTTGTATGCGCTTACCAACTTGAAACTCCCAGTGGGTTGGCTTAGCTGCGAACCAACCTTCGCCTAAGTCAAAAACTACTCCAGGTGACGAGCGTTCCTCTCACCCTGGGGCTTAGCTACGAACCAGCCTTCGCCTAAGTTAAAAACTACTCCGAGTGAAGAGCGTTCCTCTCACTCGGGGGCTTAGCTGCGAACCAGCCTTCGCCTAAGTTAAAAAACAACTCCGAGTGACGAGCGTTCCTCTTACTCGGGGGCTTAGCTGCGAACCAGCCTTCGCCTAAGTTAAAAAACTACTCCGAGTGACAAGCGTTCCTCTCACATAGGGGCTTAGCTGCGAACCAGTCGTCGCCTAAGTTAAAAAACTACTCCGAGTGACGAGCGTTCCTCTCACTCGGGGGCTTAGCTGCGAACCAGCCATCGCCTAAGTTAAAAAACTACTCCGAGTGAAGAATGTTCCTCTCACTCGGGGGCTTAGCTGCGGACCAGCCTTCGCCTAAGTTAAAAACTACTCCGAGTGAAGAGCGTTCCTCTCACTCGGGGGCTTACCTGCAGACCAGCCTTCACCTAAGTTAAAAACTACTGTGAGTGACAAGCGTTCCTCTCACGCGGGGGCTTAGCTGCGGACCAGCCTTCGCCTAAGTTAAAAACTACTCTGAGTGATGAGTGTTCCTCTCACTCAGGGACTTAGCTGCGGACCAGCCTTTGCCTGAGTTAAAAACTACTCCGAGTGACGAGCGTTCCTCTCACTCGGGGGCTTAGCTGCGAACTAGCCTTCGCCTAAGTTAAAAACTACTCCGAGTGACGAGTGCTCCTCTCACTCGAAGGCTTAGCTGCGAACTAGCCTTTGCCTAAGTCACGAACATCCAAAAATTCGGAGAAGAGCATTACGATAAATCCAGAAGTTCAAAGATAAACACGAGTACTCAGGCCCGAAGCCTAAAAGAGTTTAATAGATACAAAGTCACTCGGCATACCGAGGCAAATGGGTGGAGCTTAAAGTTTTTCTCACGCATCATAAGAACTGACTGGCTCAACGAAAGTGTCCAGGTCGATGCCGTCCGCGATCCGGGTGGCCGCCTCGATGAACATCTCCATGAAGTCCTCGAACCAGATCTTCTTCGTGTTGGCTCCTGGAGAGACTTCAGCTTCTCCTCCTTCGCATCCTTGCAGTGGAGACGGATGAGGGAGAGAGCCACATCAGCCCCACATCGAGCTGCGGATTTCTTCCATGCTTGCACTCAACGAGGCATATCATTGAGTCTAGTAATCATCTACTCCAGATCAGTCTGGAGTGTATCCTCTGGCCACAGCTCTTTGTCGATCCTTCCCAGCGCGGCCCACAGATGGATGATATACCCCACGACATCATCGAGGCGGGATTCGAGTCGCAGAATGCCTAGAGCTACCTCATCTCTGACGAGTGCCCTGGTGGGGTCTAGGTCCCTCTTGATCTTGTCGGTCTCCAACTCGAAATCGTGATAGTACTCTACGAACAAAGAAGGGACAGAGTCAAATATGGCATCACTATTGAGGCTCACAGAAATTCACTCAGACGATGCAAGGTACCTGCAAGTTTGGTGTACATCTCTTCCGTGAACTCTTCTATGTACTTTTCTAGGGAGTCCTTCTGGGTGAGCTGATCGACCTTCTCGCTCATAGCCTTCCTATCTTCTTCGAAGGCACTCGCCTAAGTCTTGATCTTGTTATCCCACTCGGCTTGCTGCTTCTTGAGCTCAACAACCTCCTTCTTCACCTCCTCAACGGCAGACCTCAGTGATTTGTTCTCCCCTTCGAGTTTTTCGAATGAGGCTAGCTTCACCTCAGCAGCCTTGGTCTTCTCCCTCGCCACCTTCTGCGCCTCCGCCAACTTGTCAATGAGTGCCTGCTTCATGGTTTCTAAAGAAATGATAGTCCTGAGCCACACTTGGAGTCGATGGTTTTCACTACGCACATCTGTTCGAGTGAAGTCACCCTGTTTAAAGAATGGAAGAAAATGAGAGCAGAACTCTCGGTTGCTGAGGTTTGCCTCCCATAGTCTTCACCTCCGCCTGCGCATGAGCTGCGTTCCTCTTCTCCACCTCCAGATCCAGTCGGAGCTGGTTCGGTTCCTTCTCTAGAGCCACATACTGAGCCCCGAGCTCGCAGGTTTTCTGAAAATCACGAGAAAGCAGATCAGTTGATGATAAGAAGAATTTCGGAGGCCCGGAGACCGGTACTCCTGGAAGGAACAAGCTTGACTAGTACCAAATCCTCAAGTACTACTCAACCTCCGAGTCGAGGAGGAACAAGCTTGACTAGTACCAAATCCTCGAGTACTACTCGACCTCCGAGTCGAGGAGGAACAAGCTTGACCAGTACCAAATCCTCAAGTACTAATCGACCTCCGAGTCGAGGAGGAACAAGCTTGACCAGTACCAAATCCTCAAGTACCACTTGACCTCTGAGTCAGGGAGGAACAAGCTCGATCAGTACCAGATCCTGAAGTACTATCTGACTTCCGAGTTAGGAAGGAACAAGTTAGACCAGTACCAGATCCTGAAGTACTACCTAGCCTCTGAGTCAGGAAGGAACAAGCATGACCAGTACCAAATCCTGAAGTACTGTCTGACCTCCAAGTCAGGGAGGATCAAGCTTGACCAGTACTAAATACTAAGACATCCACTCGGTCCGCCGAGAAGATTCTACTTCTATCAGACTTCCGCCGACTGCCCATAGTCAACAGAAGTCTCGGGGACGACACCCAGTGGGTGCACTCAGCGTGCCCCCACTGAAGAGTGAAACATGATTGATGAGCTAAAAAAACATGCTAATGTGGTTCTAACAGACCCCTGTCGATTCAAACAATCGACAGCGGCCTCAGGGACTACACCCAGTGGGTGCACTTAGCATGCCCCCACTAGAATGGTATCCACTCGGAATGGCCTGCCTAATCCGAGTGACGGCCAACAAACAGATAGGTTCAAAGACTCCCGCCAACTACTAACATTCGACGGCAGTCTCGGGGACTACACCCTGTGGGTGCACTCAGCGTGCCCCCATAGGAAAGACACACCCACTGGGTGTACTAACCAAAAATAGGAAAATTCAATCAGAAATCAACTTACGATGGCACTTACTCGGACATTCGCTTGGAGGGCCGTGCTAGCATTGTACGCCACCTTGCTAGCATCACACACTTCCTTTAGGCGCTCCGTCATAAACTCGGCTTGGATCATCGCCTCCTTGCTGGCTCCGGTCTGGCACTCTGGCACTCGATGCATATTGAATATGTTGAGAGGAGGAGCTAACACTGGAGCTAGAGGAGTCGGCACCAGAGGCAGAGCAGTCGATGCAGTGGCGACAGGACCGACACCAGCCCGAGAAGAGTCACCCTGCCCCTGAGGCACAGTCACGGGTGGAGTGCGAGGCATTTTGCTCAGCGGTGCCTTCTAAGCAGTGTCGCGAGCAACGATGGAGGTTTTACTCCCCCTCCGGACGTCCTTCCACGGTGGCTCCTCGTCGTCGTCCGCGACGTGGATGACATCCACAGGCACTACATTCACTCGACGGTGTTGGTTCAGTTGGTGGCTCAGTAGACTAATGGAACCAAACCGAGAAGAAATCAGTCGTAACTTTTTGGGAAGTAGCCGCATCCACCGTATCCGCGTCCGCGCGGTCCTCGTCAATCTGCATGGGTGATGTCGTCAAGGTGGCAGCCCTGACACATAGTTCCATTTGGCCAGCAAAGGCCTAAAATTTCACAGTGGTAAGAAAGAGAATGGCGGCACTCACGTTGAAGTAACATGCACGGTGACCTTTATCTTGGGCAGGGCCTTCCGAGGCTTGGGCGAGGCGATCTTGAGCTGCTTGGCGGTCTTCTTTGTCGGCTCAGGCGTCGCTGTCCAAGTGCGCTTCAGATTCCGGGCACTCGAAGCCGCAGCCTTGCTCCGGCATGCACTCGCGTCCTGAGTCTGCTTAGAGCGAAGCTCGGTGCACGCCCCTGTAGATAGAGAAGACTCGACCTCGTAGCTCCCGTCCGGGTCATCACTGCCGTCTTCGCTGTCATTGGCATAGCTATCCTCAACGCTTTTGCCCTCGCTCTCCACGTTCCCAACAAGCTGGACTCCATTCAGTACAGGCGAAAACATTTTCGAAAACTCCTGCCAAGCACAAAGATCAAAACCAGTCAGTTCAATCAACCCAGTCGGACGTTCAAAGCAAGATAAGTTACTCGGAAATATGCGTCATACCTCTATTGGCGGGTGCGAGTCATCAAAGGGCAGGATCTGCCTCGATCCCCGGAAATTGTCACGGGCTCCGGTGATGCACTTGAGCCACTGCTCCACAGTCTCTTCAACGATGTCCTTAGGGTGCACTCGGGTGGGGTAATTTGGCCCGGAGTACTACCACATGGGATGAGCCCGCTCCTGCAGCGGCTGGATCTGCCGACTAAGGAAGACCTCCAGCAGATCCAGACCAATGACTCCACCTTGGATCAGCCCGACTACAGCATCTACTAAGATTTCCACCTCGGTTTTCTCTTCCTTGTCCGTTGCTAGTGAATGAGGAGCACTCACCCTCTCGGAAGTGTAAGGAGGAAGACTAGCCGACAAACCGGCATAGGGGATGTCATTGCAATAGAACCAGGTCAACTGCCAACCCCTTATAGACTTGGGAAAGGTCATGGTGGGGAACGCACTCCTACCCCTCATCTGTATACCCAAGCTGCCACACAGCTGGGTCACATGGGTCCTCTCCCCATCCGGATCGGCTTTCTTGACCGACTAGGAGCGACACGTGAAGATATGTTTGAACAATCCCCAGTGCGGGTGGCAGCCAAAGAAGTTCTCACACATGGAAACGAACGCAGCAAGGTACGCTATGGCATTTGGGGGAAGATGATGGAGTTGAGCACCAAAAAAGTTTAGAAAACCTCGGAGGAAAGGATGAGGTGGCATGGAGAAACCTCTCTCCACGTGAGTGACGAGGAGAACGCGCTCTCCGGGGCACGGCGAAGGCTCGATCTCCCCCTCCTCCGGCAGCCTCCAGGACCCGTCAGGCAGCAGCCCATTGATGACGAGCCCTCCGACGTCCTCCGCTGTGGCTGTCGGCTAGAGCCAATCGCCTTGGATCCAGCCACGCGGAGGCGCGACTCGGGAGCTCGAGGCCTTCTTCTCCTTTCGCCTTCTTCGCACGCTTGAGCTTCGCCGTCTTGTCCTTCGCCATCCCTGCAAAGGTCACCGGCACCGAGCGGAGTCGTGTGGAGTGGAAGAAGAGGAGGCGGCGAGGAGACTGGAGAAGATGGAGAAAAGGGGACGTGTCTCTCTCCCCACCTCAGCTGCATCAACCTTTTATACCACCGGGCTCTCCGTCCGCAGATCTACACCATTGGATCCCGGGCCCGCAGATCTCCCGCAAATCCCTCCGGTGGAGATTATGCGATACGTGGCAAAAAGGGGGGCAAAAATCGAGGAGTCACGCCCCACTTTCCCCACTCACCGTGTTGCAACCGTTTGTGCGTGCGCGCCTCTGATTCTGAATCCCGCAAAATCTGGGATACCGCAGACCGATTGATCAACACTGGAAATCCTTCCCAAAACGCTTGGGTCTGTCCCGACACCCGGTATGCTAACATCTCGTTTCACTCGGGCATTGTGCAGTCCGGAATCAATCGAGGCAGCTGGTGAAGGGTCAATCGGCGAACAGCCCTGAACTGCCTGTGAGCACCCCCGTAGCGCTCAACTCACTCAGAGTTCACCTCGACCCACTTCGCTTAAACCTCGACCGATTCGGGGGCTAATGACAAGGACATGTACTAGGGATAGGGTCACAGGCCTGACCTGCATACCCTACCCAAGGACACCATGCATTGCAAGCTAGGCCCAGGGGCTAGGTTACCAATTGTAACTGGCGCAACTTGAGTATCACTCGGACTGCGTCAACCACTCGGAGTCTAAACAATCCACTTGACCGACTCATCTCACTCCGAGTACCTGAGTCCACTCGGATAGAGAAGACCAGGAGCCTCCCCAGGATCGCAACTGTCAGGACGTGCGTCCACCACCTTCAAGTGCAATCAATATGAACGTTACCAGTAACTGTAGCCCTTAAACCCTCTCTTTAACCCTTAGTTATGGAGCATTCATCAGGGGCCGGGCGTACTCTATAAGCCACCCCCCAGCTCCATAACAAGGGTTCGCAATCTCTTGTAATGATACACTCCTGATAATCAAGTTCCAGAGCACCGAGACGTAGGGCTGTTACCTCCTCTGCGAGGGGCATGAACTCCTAAATCCAAGTGTAACAATTGCGCCCTAGCTAGGCTCTGCCCTCTAATCCATACCCCCGTACACTACTATCAAACTTATAACCATGACACGCGTCCTACCCCCCTAGGCGTGCCATGTTGGCTTGTGGGCCCCTCGTGTGCCTCCCTGACTCTGTTTTCTTGCTGTATACTTGTTTCGCAAGATAAAAAATCATTATATATACTCCCAGATGTTTTGAGCACCGTATCGCAAGTTTCTCCTTTGTTCTTGTTTCAAGCTATTTTTCTGACAGATCTAGATCACCATGTCGCCACCAAGCTCGTCCAAGGACAGGTTTTTCGAGAAGGTCATCAACCCCTACCTCCCGAAGGTGATGAAACACCCTCAAACCATGGAGTTGCGTGAGGGGTGCTTGACATCTGAGACGTTCAAGGACCAAAGAAGGATGGACGTGAGAAGGCCAGGCTTGAGGCGGTGGAGTAGGAAATCTTCAAGTGTCAAGGGATGGTGGAGCACGGACTGAGTGTCAACCACTCCATCATCACGGAATTTATCCATGAACACAAGTGGGACAACAAAGAGATTGGAGTGTCTATCTTCAAGCTTCATTATCGGGCCGATCATCTCCAAGCAAAAATCTATGACCTATAAAATCAAAACTATGAGTATGAATCCAGATTTAAGAGGATGAGCCTAGCTGCTGATTTTAGGATTCCGGAGACTCGATCCTCTTTCTTTGATGGAGAACCCATGCCTTGGAAGATGGAGTACAAGCCTACTACTTCACCACCACCATCATCAAAGAAGGGAACTTGAGTACACAGGTATGGGCACCACCCTTGGCTTGTTCCAAGCTTGTAGGACATGCCCCGGTATCGTATCATCATCACTTTTATCATCACTATCTATCTTAGTTCGATCCTTAGTTATTTCATGATTTAGAAGAATAAAATAATTAGTATGAATTAGTTTCGAGTGCTTGTTTCGTGATCTATCTATCTATGTAATAATGTGTGAAAGTTATATAATAAAGTGTAGTTTGAGTTTTGATAATTTACTTCTTTGTTTCAATCTTAGCAATGAAAACAATAAAAGATCATATGCTAATCCCATGGGGAGTAATGACTTCACGTAGAAGAAGTATAGTTGATAAAAGTCACTGTTCAAAAAATCTTCCGATTCAGTGATTTATCGTTCGATTTATCACTACTCTTGGGGTGACCGATAAGATTATGTCTTATCTTCACCGTTTATCATTTGGCTGATTTATTGCTCTGATAAGCGATTTATCGGGAATCTACCAATAAATGAGGCATATTCATAACATTATGTTTGTGAAAACTAGGTTTATTTGTGTTTTCTGGACCTTGTTACGCAATATGTATCGTTGTCCTATTTTGTTTGTCATTATACGATGGTTCAAAGACTAGGAATTAAGGTAACACTTCTGTTGAATATTGTTTTGGTGTTCAATATAGCATATTTTAGTGTTGGAAACCTTGGATTTGCAAAAAATGTCCGATTAATAGTCGACCGATAAAATCGATTAATTCGCTGATTTCCGATTAATCTCTAATCCCCAGCTGACCGAGCCGCTAACGATAAGCGATATCCTCAACATTGATAAAAGTTATTGGAGATTAACAAACATAGCATTGTTCATTGATGCTATTCATGAAAGATTAATAAAGGAAGAGAGGATTCACATATAAATACACTATCTTGGACATCTTTTATGATTGTGAGCCCCCATTAAATATTTTTAGCTTGGTCAAATAGTTGATGTTGGACAAGGAAGACAAGGAAGTATAGTTGATGTTGGAGGGTTACTCATTGCTTGGAATGGAGCTCTTTTTTCAGGAGAGGTTTTATTTCAAAACAGATTCTCACTGTCAGTGCAATTCACATGCACCTTCTCTTCACAATCCTAGATTTTGACAAATATTTATGGACCTTGTGAGAAATAGGACTAAGTAGAATTTCTTCAGTGGTTCACTAATATTGATATGCCCAATGATGTGGACTGGATTGTCATGGGGGATTTCAACTTCACCAGGTCACCTAATGACAGAAATAAACCTGGAGGAGACATAAACCAAATGCTTCTTTTCAATGAAGCAATCAACAACCTGGGCTTGATAGAACTACCACTCAAAGGTAGGCAATATAGATGGAGCAATATGCAGGAAAACCCACTTCTTGAGAAGCTTGATTGGTTCTTTACCTCTGTTGCTTGGATGACTTCATTCTCTGATACCACTGCTCTTCCTCTTGCTAGACCTATCTCTAACCACCTCCCATGTATGATCAAGGTGGGTACTTCTGTCCCCAATTCAAAAATCTTTAGATTTGAGAACTACTGGTTAGAGCAGAGTTCCTTCAAAGATGTTGTAAGAAATGCTTGGCACATTCTTGTGGGTTTTACTGATCCATGCTAAATTTAAAAACCTGAGAAGAGCTCTGAAGTTGTGGGCCAAAATTTTGTATTGCTTAAAAAAGCAGATTGCTAAGATTAATGAGGGCATTTTCCTGTTGGATTACTTTGAAGAATTCCGAAGTCTCAGTAGGTTTGAATGGAACTACAAAGATATTATTAAAGAACACCTTCTAACACTACTCAACAATCATAAGATATACTAGAAGCAGAGAGGAAAGATCAAAGGAGTCAACTTTGGTGATGAAAACACTAATTTTTTTCATACAAATGCTTCTATTAACCACATGCATAACACCATAGCAATGCTCCAAAATGATGATCAGGTTGAGATAATAGATCATGCTGGAAAAGCTGGCATTCTTTGGGAAGCTTTCAGAAAAAGACTAGGGCAATCTGAGGGCCATACTATGCACTTTGATTTACCCAACTTATTTAATCAACAAGTCAACCCAGAAGTGTTCTAGGACCTGGAAAAACTATTTTCAGATGAGGAAATAAACAATGTGGTAAAAAAATCCCAATGACAAATCTCTTGGTCCTAATGGCTTCAACAATGAGTTCATTAAAGCTTTTTGGGATATTATTGGTGAGGATGTAAGACAGCTGGTCCATGCTTTTTATGCAGGAGACATATCTTTGGAAAGTATTGACACCTCATTCATTACACTCATTCCTAAGAAGGAAGTTTCATTAACTCCTAATGATTTCAGACCAATCTCCTTGCTCAATGGCATCATCAAAATTATCACCAAACTCTTGGCAAACAGGTTACAAAAGGTGATCTTGCAATTGATTCACATGAACCAATATGGTTTTCTTAAAGACAGAGTTATACAAAACTGTTTGGGCTGGTCATATGAGTATCTACACCAGTGTCATAAATCAAAAAAAGAGATGCTAGTACTCAAGCTGGACTTTGAGAAAGCTTTTGACACTATGGAACACCAAGAAATGATTGACATCTTGAAAGCAAAGGGGTTTTGGATTGATGGATTTCTTGGATGAATATTTTGTTTAATTCTACATCCTCTACAATGCTGCTTAATGGTGTACCTAGCAAAAAATTCTACTGTAGAAGAGGAGTCAGACAAGGAGATCCTCTCTCTCCCCTGTTATTTGTAATTGTGGCAGATCTTCTCCAATCAGTCCTGAATAAAGCTATGTCACAGGGTCTAATTGCCCCCTATTCATCTCAACTCTTGCCAGATTTTCCTATTGTGCAATATGCAGATGATACCCTACTAGTGATGCAAGCAGATACCAGACAACGAATTTTCCTGAAAGCCCTCCTCAATACCTTTGCTGATGCCACTGGACTCAAAGTGAATTATCAAAAATTTATTTTTGGTGCCCATAAACATTGATGAGGAGAGAGTGCCAATTTTCACTGGCACCCTAAATTGTGCAAGAGGTCACTTCCCCTTCACCTATCTTGGATTATCGCTGGGCCTTCAGAAACCTTCTATGGAGCAGTGTCTCCCAATGGTCAATAGAGTTGCAAAAAGGCTGGCTCGTATGGCTACTTTGATGACACATGCAGGCAGGCTACTCCTTGTAAAGTCAGTCCTAGACTCCCTGCCAATTTTCTTCATGTGCTGCTTGGACATACCTATAACCAGCAAGAAGCAGGTGATTAAGTATCATAGGCACTGTCTTTGGAGAAGCCCTGGTATCGAGCATCATAGACCTGATTTAGTTGCTTGGAATACAGTCTGCGGACCAAAGAACCAAGGGGGACTAGGTGTGATATCTTCACACAGAATAAAGCTCTACTCATGGAAAACATGCACACATTTTATAATAGGCTTGCCATTCCATGGGTAAAAATGATTTGGGAGATCTACTATCAGGAAAATAAGTTACTTGGGGAAGAACAAGTGGGATCCTTCTGGTGGAAAGCTAATTTACAGCTCATTGATCAATCCAAAGCCTTGGCCAGATGGAATCTAGGGGAAGGCAGAAGTGTTTTCTTCTGGAATGACCTATGGGACAGCAGTATCATGTAGCATAAATTCCCACATTTGTTCTCTTTTGTGATCAACCCCAGCATGACTGTTCAACAGGTGATACACACTGAGTACATGGAGGACCTCTTCCATTTACCACTTTCCATAAAACCTCACCAAAAATTTATGCAAATTGGAGACATATGCCATTCTTTGAGACAATCTGAATATCAGGATATGAGGGATACTTGGAGCTACATCTGGGGAAATGAAAAATTTACAGCTGCTCAAGCATATACTGTCTTAATTGGATTCAAGCAAACACCTCCTCACTTCATCTGGATTTGGAAATCTTCATGTCAACCAAAGCACAAGATGTTCTTTTGGATGTTGCTACATGACAGGCTAAACACCAGAAATCTACTAAGAAGGAAAACTTTTATTCTAGAGGAATACAACTATGCTATCATGTCTTGTCAATAGGAAGAAACTTTACACCACTTATTCTGGGGGTGTCCCTTTGCCAAGTAGTGTTCAGATTTTATTTGCCCTGAAAGAACCCAAAATATTTCTGTGTTAGAAGCATTTCAAGATCTAAAAGGAAAAAAATGAGAATACCTTTCTTCATGGAGATAATCATTCTAGGATCATGGGCCATCTGGATAACTAGAAACAACAAGATTTTTTAGAATATCTCACCATCTTTTCAAGGCTGGAAGCACATTTACTTTGGGGAATTGAAGCTGCTCTCCCACAGGATCAAGAAAAAATATGCTGCTCAATTCAACTCATGGCTGGAAGCCCTGTTGTAATTAGATTGGTAGATGGATAGATAGTATCTTCTCTAGTTTCTTTCTTGGTTCTCTTTTTTTCTCCTTCTTCCTTCTCCTTGGCTTATCTCAAGCCTTTTTCTTTACTTAGATTTTATTTCTTTCTTTGTCTCTATATTTATTTTTCTTTTTGTTCCTTTTCCCTTTTTGATTTAGACTCTTGTTCTTGTAAGACATGTGTTTTTAATTAATTAAAAATCGCAGTGGGGTTTTACCCTATTGATTATAGTCAAACAAATGTTTTTTTATATTCACATAGAAGTTATATTGTCATGGATCCTCTAACATGTGGTGCTTTCTTATAATCTTTTGCTAGCCAAAAATTCGTACTAAGTAGAGATACTACTTGTACATCCAAAACCCCTTGAACCCGGTTTCTTGCCATGAGAGTCCACATATCTACCTATGGATTGAATAAGATCTCTCAGGTAAGTTGTCATCGGTGCAAAAAGCAATAAAAATTGCTCCTCAATATGTATGATCTTTTATTGCAAGGGAAAATAAGCTTTGTACGAACTTGTGATGGTACAGAAATAAAAGCGACTGACTGCATAATAAAGGTTGCTATCACAAGGGGCAATATAAAGTGATGTTCCTTTACATTAAGAGCTTGCACATCCCAATGAAAAAAGCGCATGATAACCTCCGCTTCCCTCTGCAAAGGACCTATCTTTTACTTTTTTAGTCTTTACTTTTATGCAAGAGTCAATAATGTTCATCCCTATTACATTCTTAATTGTTCTCTGCTTGGCAAGCATCATGTGGTAGGGAAATATCCAGGCACATATATCCCGTTGGATGTAAGCAATCATGAGTTATTATTGTTGACATTATCCTTGAGGTAAATAAGCTGGGAGGTGAAAACAATAAACTCCCATCTTCCTATGTGCCTGACGGAAACGTTTGCTCCAAAAATATGCCTTGAATGTTAGCAATCATAGAAGATTATATGATAGTTGAGTATGTGGAACTTGCTAAAACAAAAGCTCTTACATAGACTCTTCCTAGAAATATGATGAATTTTAATTGTTTCAATGACTGAGAACACAGTTTGTTTGTTTTCAAGAAAGTTTATGTTTCATACTTCAATATCATGGATGAATTGTTACTTGATTATGAGAAGTTATATGATGAATAATTGCTGCTATGATAATGATCAAGATGCTTCCATGTCCATATTTTTTTTATCGACACCTCTCTCTCTAAACATGTGGTCATGATTATCTAGTTCGGCTTTTGCTTGAGGACAAGCGAGGTCTAAGCTTGGGGGAGTTGATATGTCCATTTTGCCTCATGTTTTCCTATTGTTATTTATAATGTTTTTGGTCATCATTTCACTTTATGATGCAATTCTAATGCCTTTTCTCTTTTAATTTGCAAGATCTACATGAAGAGGAAAATTACCGACAGCTAGAATTCTGGACCTAGAGGAGCTACAACAGGTATAACTATTTTATGGTGCTCCAAATGACCTGAAACTTTACGGAAATTTTTTATTGAATATATAAAAAATACTGGAATGAAGAAACACCAGAGGGGGGCCAGCTGCTACTCACAAGGCAATAGGGCACGCCTACCCCCCCCCCCTCCCCCAGGGCACGCCCTGATGCCTTGTGGGGCCCATATCAGCCCTCTGGTGCCCTCCTTCTGCTATATGAAGACTTTTGCCCTAGAAAAAAATAACAAAAGACTTTCGGGACAAAGTGCCGCCGTCTCGAGCGGAACCTGGACAGGAGCACTTTTGCTCTCCGGCGGAGCGATTCCGCCGGAGATACTTCCCTCCGGGAGGGGGAAATCGAAGCATCGACATCACCAACGATCCTCTCATCATGGGAGGACCAATCTTCACCAGTAGCATCTCCTCTCAAACTCTATCTTGTATTCAATCTTTGTTCCAAAACTTCAGATTGGAACCTGTGGGTTGGTAGTAGTGTAGATAACATCTTGTAGTTGATGCCAGTTGGTTTATTTGGTGGAAGATTATATGTTCAGATCCTTAAGCATGTTCAATATCCCTCTGATCTTTAACATGAATATGATTTGTGAGTAGTTACTTTTGTTCTTGAGGACATGGGAGAAGTCTTGTTATAAGTAATCATATGAAGTTGCTATTCGTTCAATATTATGATGATATGTATGTTGTTCTTCCTTTAGTAGTGTCATGTGAACGTCGACTACATGACACTTCACCATACTTGGGCCTAAGGGAAGACATTGAGGAGTAATAAGTAGATGATGGGTTGCGAGAGTGACAGAAGCTTAAACCCTAATTTATGCGTTATTCCGTAAGGGGCTGATTTGGATCCATATGTTTCATGCTATGGTTAGATTTATCTTAATTCTTCTTTCGTAGTTGCGGATGCTTGCGAGAGGGGGTAATCATAATAGGGTTGCTTGTTCAAGTAAGAACAGCACCCTAACACCGGTCGACCAACATATCAAATTATCAAAGTAGTGAACGCGAATCAACTAAACATGATGAACGTGACTAGAAGAGAATTCCCATGTGTCCTCAAAAACGCTTTGCTCATTATAAGAAGTACTTTTGGCTTGTCCTTTGCTATAAAAATGATTGGACCACCTTGCTGCACTATCGTTACTATTGTCACTTGCTACTTGTTATGAATTATCTTGCTATCAAACTACCTATTACCGCTACTTTCATTACTTGCATAGAATACCTTGCTGAAAATCGCTTATCATTTCCTTCTGCTCCTCGTTGGGTTCGACACTCTTACTTATCGAAAGGACTAAGATTTATCTCCTATACTTGTATGTCATCACGCGTCGGGTTTGCCAAGCCCGGGACACGTTGAGGATGAATGCACGCGTTGGTGTTGCCATGACTGGGCATGCGTAGACGGGAAGAAGTCATTGTTGATGAGGCGCCGCAGCAGGTTTGCCAAGCCTGGGGACATGTCGTGGATGAATGCACGTGGTGGTCTTGCCAGCACCGAGCATGCGTAGACGGGGACCAGCATGAGATGTACGGCATGTCAGAGAGACCAGCAGAGGAGGACTCGGCGATGGTTGGGCACCAATCGACATGGGGTAGAAGGTGTTGATGTCACCTGCGGTTTTCAGAGTATATGAAGTGGTTGGGGAAGATGACAACGACGCTGGCGATGAAATGGTGTTGGACGAAGACAAGGAGGTGGTTGGCGATGTGGTTGGCGAAATCAGAGGCAGCCCGTGGGGGCCATGTTGCTCGCCGGTAGAAGCCCGACAACGGTGCTCGAAGTAGGCCAGGAAGAACCCAACAACGTGATGAAGACTGTGCACGGACGATGGTGTTCCCGCACCTAGGGAGGCAACGCGGCGCATACCACATAGAAGTCAATGCGCGGGATGGCGGAGTAGACCGCGTATCGCGGCGCTACAGGCTGAAGGGGTGACGCAGTGGTAGCGCGCGGGTCAAGGCAATGTCGGGGAAGATCTCGAGGCGGCAGCGTCGACCGCGCGGCGCAACGCTACGGCCCGAAGGGACGAGACAACGGCAGGGCGCGTGTCGGTGCAACCGCGGGGACGGCCTCTGGGCGAAGCCATGGACTGTGTGCCGCGGCGCTACGGCCCGATGGGGCGACGCAGCGGCAGCGCACGGGTCGGGGCAACCGTGTGGAGAACCATCGGACGGCGGCACTGCGGCCCGATGGGGCGACGTAGCGGCAGCCCTTTACTTGATTGGTGGACGGGCGCGCTGGACTAGGGGACGATCTTCACGGGACCTACAGAGGCGCGCACAAGCGACTGATCAGGTCGGTCGCGCAGCACGGATCGGGGGAATCGTTGGCGGGCGGGTGATCAATCCTATCGCTCGTGAGGTCGGGGACGCTGCTCGGTGATGAGGTCGAAGTCATGACGGTGAAGGCAGCAGCGACGGGGCCCGGTGAACACTGAGCAGGCGCACAATCTGATCGGTCCAGGCGACGACACCTGGCGAAGAACGGCGGGCGAACGCGGGTACGCAACACAGCGTCGGGCGGCGCGTAACGCACAACAGCCAACACGCGGAGGACGCGAGGCAGCCGCGGGTCACGATGTGCCTAACAACAGGCGAGCGCAAGCAGCTGCCGTACCTAGCAGCGTGAAGTATGGACCATCCGAGGTAGTGGCGAGGTTGATGGAGAGTCCCGATCCAATCAAAGCGACAACGGTCAGCGGAGAACGACGCGAGCGATGGATGCGCGAACGACGGCCGTTGGGCCGCCACGTCGCTTGAGGCCGCCTGGTCCGTGAAAATGTCGGGTAGTCACGCCAGTGTCGGAGTAGAGGCGTGCGAGGATCGACGAGAGGCGACGGGCGACGTAAACCGATCTTAGATCGGAAACCAAAATCATTGATGAAAAGAATTGATGTTCTCTTTGTTAGAAAAAAACATTTACTACTAGATATTCTCCTCGTTGTAAAAAATCTATACATAAAACTTTGACAGCTCAAAAAAAACTTTGACAGAGGGGCCACATATGCGAATCTGGCAAGCATATAACAATTGGAATTGGCTGGTTCACCTCCCGCAAAAAAAAAGGGGCTGGTTCATGGTTTCACGGTGGTCTGATCTCTTTTGTGCGAGTCTGGCCAGCTGGGGTCCGATCGAGACGCGTCAACAGCCGCTGTACCTGTACGTGTCTACGTGGAATGCCTCCCTGTTTCCATTTCATGCAAAAAATAAAGCAGCAGAAATACTCCATATACGCCGTATTCCTGCTCCAGCTGTACCGTGCCATATACTAGTTGGTTCGTGAGGAGACAAATATCTACTGTACGTGCAACTCATACATATGGTTTCACCTCTTCCTCTCTTTAATGAAAATAGGCAGTGCTCCTGTCGGTTCCATATATATATATATATATTACGCACCGTAATCCAGCTGTCGATCGTACGCGGAACTCCCGATTGCCTCAACCACCACTACCTGTATGCGCATTTCTGTCGATAGTAGAGAAATCAATCAAAAGAACGCCTCGTCTCATTCGCACAAGCACACGCACACTAGCGTGGTGCGTACGTTGTTGATCTCGACCATTGATCGGGCACCGAATCAGTGGCTACAGACCCAGCAGTGGCCAGCGTATCCACCGGTGGTGTTCATCAAATGGCTGGTCGCACGTATCCATCAGTCGTGCGCACCATTTAACTCGGTGGTATTGCTAGCTGCATTAATAATCTGCTTAATGACGGTCCGCAATAGCTGCAAGGAATAGTGCTTATTTCTCTGTTTGATATCCTAATTAAACCTATATTTCCCTATAACCATTGATGAAATATGTCCATTCTACTGATGTTACATAAAATGCGCGAGGTACATTCGCACAAGAAACCTCTCGATGACAACGGCCGACTCTCACATTAGTATTTACTCCCTATGTCAACTTATATAAGACAAGACACACTATACGTTCTTGAGCCCCCGCGTCGCTCCAGGGCAGCTCGGGCGAAAACCCTACCCGCCGCCGCCGCCGCCACCTCCACCTCCTCCTCCCCTCGCCGCCGCCGGCGCACGTCTCCGAGCAAAGCCCGTGGACAGCCGGCGGCGGCGGGCTCTGTTTCGCGCGCGCCCGCGGCGCTGGGGCGTGGCCCTCTCGGTGGTTGCGTGCGGTGGATATGCTCGTCGTGGTGACCGGCCTTGGCTTGCCGGCTGGCCTCGGGTGCTGCTCTGGGGGGTGCTGAGGCGGCTGGGTCGAGCCGCGTGCGGCGGTTGGGCGGCTTGGCGTGGCTGCGTGCGGCGACGCCTGGTGGACCGCGACGCGTGCTCGCAGATGGCGTGCTCCGTCCCATGGCGAGGTGGTCCTGTGCTTCGTGGTGGATTCCCCGCGATGCGGGCGGCGGTTGCTGGTCTTGGCGGCCTCGGGCTCGTCCCAGATCTGGCGTGGTGATGCGGTCTCCACGCAGCTGCGGTGGAGGGCTACGGTTGCCCGGGCGGCGGCCCGGATTTGGTGGTGGCGGCTTTGGCCGGGGGGCGGTGCGTGACTGGGTGTGGCGGATCGAGGGATCCCGCGTCCAGTTTGGCGTCGGCTTCGGCAGCAGGGGCAGGCGCGGTCGGGAGGTGATCCCCTCGGTGCTCTGCGATGGTTGGTGGGCGGCGGATTGTAGCCGGCCAGCAAAGGCAGTTGTTGGTAGGGCCTCACCGGGAGAAATCCTTTCTCCGGCCTTTGCCGGATCCGGCGACGGCGACGTCCGCGGACGCCATGTCTTTCTTGGAAGCGCCGCTGCTGTGTGGTCCTCTTCCCTCTCCCCGTGGCCATGGCTCCGGAGGGAAACCTCAGATCTGCGGGATCGGGCGATGAAGGCGAACTCGCGTCTTCTTCCTCCTTGGAGGCATCATTTCGGAGCAGAACAACCTGGAGACCGGTCTTGGAAGCGCCGCTGCTGTGTGGTCCTCTTCCCTCTCCCCGTGGCCATGGCTCCGGAGGGAAACCTCAGATCTGCGGGATCAGGCGATGAAGGCGAACTCGCGTCTTCTTCCTCCTTGGAGGCATCATTTCGGAGCAGAACAACCTGGAGACCGGCGGATGGCGGCATCTTCGCCGCCGATGGATGGCGGCATCTTTGCCTTGTGGTTTGCTGAGGCGGCCGTTTTCGGGGGCGTTGATTTTTGTTTGGCAACGATGTTGGTGTCGAGTGGAGCTCGGGTCGCGGCTCGGGCTTCGGTAGTCGGATCTTCCCGGCATGTCCAAGGTGCTCTTCTGTGGATTGCCTGGTTGCTTTGAAGTCGGAGCTGCGGTGGAGTGAGTCCAGATGGTGATGATGACAGGCCATCGGTGGTCGTTGGCAGAGGACACGGTCGGCGCAAGTCCTGCATATTTTCCTTGTGAAGCTCGTCGTCGAGTCGGAGCTGTCGGTAGTCAGCGCGTGGTGCCCATTTTATGGGTTGGGTTGTATCGGTTTTAGCCTAGTTTTTCACTAATTAATCGGGCAATTCTCACTCTTCTTAATCAATGAAAATGACAAGTCTTTTGCCTTGTTTAAAAAAAACTTATATAAGACGTTTTGACAGTTTAATTCGGCAGAGGTAGTATTTTAGAAAATGAGGACCGAGGCTTTAGATTTTTCTTTTTTGAGGCAAGGACTGAGGCTTTAGGGCATCACCCTAGTTGCCTAATTTGCGCCCCTATGAGTTCGTGGACGGGCGCATCTGCAGTCAGTGACCGGGCACATCTCTTTTGTCCTTGTGCACAACCGCAACCCCGTATGTCCACACTCAAATTTATACAAAACCATGCACGTTACATAGATCATCCATACAACTTATAAGCACAACAATCGGACATGGCAGATGCCAAAGCTGTCGATCGTATTTGGACGTTTTCACATGTTACAGCACCAATTTCATGTATTTTACAAGTTTATAGGAATAAAAGTGACCGTGATGAACAAGTTGAGGCACCTGTGGTGTATTTAATTCAAAAAAATACGTGGAAAATAGAGGAATCGCCTAGTGCTCGAACAAGAGATCCCATGGGTTATTAGCGAAGGAACCAGCTCGTGCTATGCATATGTGATGAATAAGGCAACCCGACATAGATAAGTTCGATCCAAAAGGTCCGCCAGAGTTCATTCTTAACAAAAATGATAGATTAAAAAGTAATTAGACATAGGGAGGAGGTCGGAGTTCATCACTTCCTCGCTAGACGCTTTCTCTTTGGGTCTCAGGAGCTGGAGTTGTCCTCGGTGTAGGCGTTGGCGGCGGGGGGCGCGTCCTCATCCATCGTGTCGCTGTTCGAGGAGGAAGAGGAGGAGATGATGATCCAAACCATACGCCAGGCAGCGTGGTTCTGCTCCGCCGGGAGCCGTGCGGCTCTTTCTGCCGCCGCCGCACTTTGCCTCGCTAACCTCTCGAACTCCTCGAGCCCGATGCGATGCGCCACCGCATTTTTGCGACGCCGACGACAGGCGTCCGTCTCCGCTGAGGTGTATGAGTTGTGGATTGCGTCGCGGAGCGCCTCGTCGTCGTAGGCGGACGGTAGCGGCTCCGGCGCAGATCTACAAGAATTGCAGCCAGAGTGGCTCGTCGTGCCCTGCGCCGCCCTCTTCATATTGCGCGCCTATAGGCGCGCCCCTCGGTCTCCGGGTAGCGCTACCGCAGCCGCGGGCTCGGAGGTGCGGGCATTAGCATCCAGTGCAGCCTGGGAGGAGCCGATGCTGGCAGTGCCGGGCGCCACTGCTCGCCCTGCCGCCTGACCGGGCAAGGCAAGGGCTGCGTAGTGCGGCTGCGAGGTGCCGCGGAGTTGCAGCTGCCGACCTGGCCACCGACGATGCCGTGGACGAGGAGCTCCCATCCCGATCAATCTACGAGCAATAGAGAGCAATGCGAAGCGCAAGCTCCTCCTCTTTTGGCACGGACGAGCACGATGAATCGGCGGTGAGTTTAGCCCATTCGGTCTCGTCGAAGCCACTATCGGAACTGCTTTCGGCCATGGCAAAGGGAGTGGGAGAGATTTGTATGAGTTGGGAATCAGAGATTATGCCCTTTACGATGGAAATATTAAATTTACGAACAAGTTGTCTTGTTTTTAACTAAAAATTATATGTTTAACTAGATAATTGTTCGCGCGTTGCACAGGAGATAAATATTTTAGTATGTTAGCCCGTGATTACCTGCCAATATTATTGTGATTGTGCAAATAAATGTTCATAAAATTTTGTCCGTGATTTACCTAGCTTACAAACAAACACAATATCATTTGGAAAGTCAGTAAAAGGTGGGATGGTTAGATGATTTTCAAGTAAAACTGGGGGAAACCAAATCTAGGAGAAAAAAATTAAAATGGAGAGAGAGGGTGAGGGAGATGCGCGTAAGGTAGGACGAGGCACTCTACTTAGCAGGAAAAGGAAAAATATTTTTTCTGAGTAGTAGAGATATAATGGCATCTCCAAAGCGGACCTCAAATCGCCCGCAAACATGCGGACCGCGTAGTCCGGATGCAGTTTGTCATTCAGTGTCGTCCTGCATCAGTTCGCAAACAGTCCGTGCGTCCGTTTTCCCGCAAACCCGAAGCAAACTAGAAGGGCTTTGCGGGAGTCCAAACCACCACCATGTAGGACTCCGATACCCCAGGCCCACCCAAAACCACACCCAGACCCTGCATCTCACCCTTCCCCTTTCTCTGCATCCGCTTCCTCCCTCTCCGACACTGCCGCTGTACCACACCGGCCGCCCGCCATGCCCTTGGTGGATCTCCGGCGCTCCACCCGGTGGCCATGCCTCTTTGCCTATGTCGCCGGTCCATACCTCTCGTCCGTTCGCCGCACAAATACCATCTGCCCCTATGAGGGTCACCACACCCGAGAAGTGTTTCATGAAATTCCCTGCTAAATTCTTTGTACCTTGTTTTATGCAATGGATTCGAACATGGAGTACATGTATGAGCACTATGTTGAGTCGTCCGACGAGGAGGATTATGCGGATGAAACAATGATGATGCAGGCAATATGTGCAGAAGGGAGCGTGCGCAAGAGCATATTCTCATTTCAAGGGATCAATTAAGGGTATTGAGTGCTAAATCAAAACGGGGCACAGGGGCATTTAACACTGATGGGTGACTACTTTGCCCTCGATGCCCTATTCGCAGACAATTTTTGCTCATGCTTTCAGATGCGAAAAAATGTCTTCGATCGCCTCTACAATGGCATTTGGTCCTACAATGACTACTTCATCTTGAAGAAGGATGTCGTGGGAAGAATTGGATTTTCAAGTTATCAGAAGTGCATGGCTGCATTGTGCTTGCATATGGCACGACCGGAGATGGGATGAGTACCTCCCAATCTCTAAGAGCACATGTAGAGACGCCATTGTTAGATTTGGTACTGCGGTGGTCGAGGTGTTTAGACCTTAATACCTAAGAGAACCAACTGTCGTAGACGCCGAAAGGCTCATGGCACTTACGGAAGCAAGAGGATGACCAGAGGTGCTCAGATCTTTTGATTGCATGCAGTGGAGATGGAAGAACTGCCCAAAAGCTCTACAAGTGCAATGTCAGGGCCATGTTAAGAAGCTAACCATCATTCTTGAATCAGCTACATCACAGGACCTCTAGATTTTGCACGCATTCTTTGGCATGCTCAAGTCTCACAATGACGTCAATGTGCTGCAACGGTCTCCATTGTTTGCTAGGTTGACGGAAGGACAAGCTCCTCCTTGCATCTATACCGTCAATGGGCATCGATACAACATGGGCTACTATCTGGTTGACGATATCTATCCTTTGTGGGCTACCTCCGTCAAGACCATCTCTGAGCCAGTTGGTCAGAAAAGAACTCGCTTTGCCCAAGGACAAGAAGGATCTACAAAGGATGTGGAGAGGGTGATGACTAGATTTTAAGCATACCTTCATAGTATATTCTAGTGCCAAAATCCCTCATATCATATTCATCTAGCACTTATTCAAGTCTCTAATGCATAGTTTTCGATATTTACTTGTTTTATCAAGTTCTTTGCACTATTTCTATTCTTATTTTAGTTTTTATTAGTTTTCCCTTATTTTGTGGTCTTTGTAGGTGGGTTATCATGTTCATGGACATGAGACATCAAAAGAACCAAATTGGGGGTCAAACCGAAGAAGTTCGAGGCACCATATTAAGGGCCTTTGGAGTATTTTATGTTTTGACATTTATCAAAGCGCCCAAATTGAATATCCAAGGCCACAACTGCATCAGGCTTTTCGCTAGCAATGCAACGAGCCCAAAATGTCAAAATCGGTGTTCATATGAAGAAATGGCGACCAAAATATGAAACATCACCCAAGACACCAGAGCACAAGACGGAATCCCATACGACCACGCACAGTCGTATGAGCGCTCGTACGAGGGCCTAACAACTCCATAAATTGGTAATAACTACACTGATTTTGCTCCGATTTTATCTCTGATTTTTCCTACGGGATCCTTGACGACCAAGGCTTGTTTTGGGATAAGATTTGGTCCCCCAGAGCCCTTGGATGAAGGTCGAGGCTTTACATCAATGGAGGAGACCCGAGGAGACCTCCTATTATAGCTGGCCAAATGGGCTGGGCCAACCAGGCCGGCCCGCGAGCACGCCCGGCACGGACCGCCATGGGCCAGGCACGACACGGGCTAAATGGGTCGGGCCCGGCACGCGGCACGCCCTAGGCCGTGCTTGGGTTGCTAGGCTCAGCACGCGGGCCGGCATGGCACGACCCGATTATCTTTTTTATTTTTTATATATCTCTATATGGCCCAACAGGTAAAATAGGCTAAAAACGCCCAGTGCGCCAAATAGCAGGCAGACTAGTGGCCCTGGTGTGCCGGTGGGCCGGCCCGATTAGCAGCTGGGCCGTGCCTGGGATGCAGCACGCGGGCCAGCACGACACGGCCCGTACAATAATCGTGCCTCGGCGGGCCGGGCCGTGCCAGGCAAGATTATAATCGTCCGGGCTGGGCCGGGCCGGCCCGTTTGGCCAGCTATGCCTCCTATAAAGTCCACCTTCAACCCTAGCCGCCACACCCATCCATCTCCATCATCCTCCACAAGTTTCATCTATAGCCACCACATCTCCATTGCAACAACTCCACCGTAGAGAGAAGGGCCAAGACAAGGAAGAATGAAGGGAGGAGGCGGCTCCACGTTTGGTGCCGGTCGGAGGGCCAGTGCCCTCTTCATTGCCACCGCCATGCCTCTCTACATCTCCAACTTTGTGTTGGCTTGTAAATCCTCCCTAACCTCTTTGTACTCCATCACCATTTTTGAGTAATTTAATTAGTTCTTGGGGCAATAAGATGAACTCTGGTTTGTACTAGTACCGATTGTCTTGCATGATATGATATCCTTGTTGGATATATGCCCTAGAGGCAATAATATTGTATTATTATATTTCCATTTTCATAATTAAGAGTTTATATTTCATGTTATAACTGCTATGATTCTGGAATATGCAATTCAGTGGAAAACACATATGCACGTGTGGAATGATAAACGGTAAAGAATTGGTTCCTAGTCTTGCCTCTAAGACTTGCTCAAGTGTTGTTAGTGATCATGTTTTCCAGATCTTGGGATATCATTAAGTGTAACGATAGTCCTAAAAAACATTTAGAGTATGACGTTAGAAGAACGATCATATTGAATCGACCCAAACTTGTTTGTTATACTTTGAGATAATATCGTCTGAAATCAACTGTTATAACACGGAGTGTTAGCATGTGTTTTAGTTCCTGAGATCATGAGAGTATCATAGTCACTTCCTACCGTATAGTGGACTTTTGGGTTGCTCAAACGTCATCTGTAACACAGTGATCATAACAACAACTTACAGGTTCATCAGAAATGTTTCTGGAGATGTAAAATTGTATTTAAAATGCTCTAGTAATTGTTAGAGGGCTTTTATATTTAATTTAATATCAACGGGCCTTAAAAGGCCAAGTGGTGGAAGGAGTATTGGGCCACCATGGCCCAATAGGAAATGGCACCCCCAATTAGCTAGTTATGTCAGTAGGCGTGGTCGGTCCGTCCCTCTGTGACGGTTCTGGTGCCTTTGGCGACTTGAGCCTAGGTTCTAGTGAGGTCCGGTGGCAACTCTCAATCCCACCAGAGCATCTGATTTCCAACACACATCTGAGTTGTTCCTCTCATCCAGTTTTTCCGCCTGATACTCTCTGACATCCACACGCGCTGAGATAGAGTAGTGCTAGGCAAATCCTCCCACCACGAGTTGTTGTAGGAGAGGGGATCCTCGAATCCGCACTCCAATACTCCCAGTTCCTAGCCAAATCCACCCAAATTTCCCATCTTCTTCAGTCCATTCTCACTTCCTTCTTGTGTAGATAGGACACACCCTTGTTTTTCCCCAAATCTGGTCAGACCAGTAGTTGTTCGGCGGCAGGAGAAGGTGCTAGGTGCGGGCGGCGGCCTGGTGGCGGTGGGGGCTGCCGGCTGCACTCATCCCAGGCTGGGGCGTTGGGAGAAGAGGCAATGAAGGGAGTCCAGAAGAAATTACAATCCTTGAAGCTCTTAGAAGCAAAGAAAAAGAGTATCAAGATTGGGCGCAGGAAAGGGAATACCTCAGGACCGGTGAAACCACAAGCTATTGGTAAAGTAATGTCTGACAGACATGTGCGGACAGAGGCCCTGGAGAGTACCTTGGGCATGATCTGGTGCCCGTTCAAAGGTATAGAATGTAAGAACTTAGGAATGAACAGTTTCTTGCTTTTGTTACTTGAAGAATCGGGGAAATGGAAGGCACTAAATGAAGGACCTTGGACTTTTAACAAGAGGCTTCTTGTGGTAGAAGGCTTCGACCCAACAAAAACGCTGGATGAATATGAGTTCAAGCAAGTGCCTATTCCTATGGGCTCATGTATAAAGAGGCAGGTGAAGCCATGGGAAAGGAGATAGGAGAAGTATTGTATGTCGATGTTGATGAATGTGGCATGGCAGCAAGAAGTTTTATGAAGGCGAAGGTCCAGTTAGACATCACCAAACCCCTCATGAGGGGCATTAACATTTTCCTGGAAGATGAGGAGGAGGAGAAGGAGAGAAGGCAAGATAAAGCAATGGTGATGAAGAAAAATAGGAGGAGGAAGGGCGTAGGGAGATTACCTTCACATATGAATATCTTCCAAACTTTTGCTATATTTGTGGCATCATTGGCCATGGTGATAGAACCTGCCCAAGTAAACAAAAACTGGGAGCTGAACATGAATTCGGACCTTGGCTCAAAGCCGAGGAGTGATTAAGAAGTCCCAGCGAGGAGGACAGTAAGAATTCCCGAGAGAAATGGGGTTTCGGGAAAAGCAGCAGTGGAGGCAGCAAGGGGAGTGATGCAATCTCCTAGAAAAAGAACTCACTTGAGGGCAATGGTATAGGGGTTTCAAGAAAGGGAGAAGAAAAGGAAGTAATGAGCCCACTAAAGAAGCAAGCAAATGAGGAAGAGGTAGGAGCCAGAGGAAAGAAACTCTTTCTGGAAGAGGGATTGAGGGAAAGGAGTGCACAAGATCTCAAGAATAATGATGGTTGGCCAGCTCCAATGGTGGTGGACCCTAAAACATCACGAGAGTAGGAGGGAAGCGAGGAAAAGAAGCTCCCAATAGACAAGAAGGGGATGGAAACAAGGCCACATCTGATGAGAAGGTGAACCAAAATGAAAAGGGGACAAATGTGGGAAAGAAAATGAATCAGACATATATGAAGAAGAGAAAAGGAAGCCAAGTGAGACTCTGAGTTATAAAAAGGACAACCGGGGGACCTTCAAGCGTCGGGAAAGAACAAAACAAACATCCACGAAGGATGGTAGTGAAATAGAACCAAAGAAGAGAGAGCACTTAGATATGGATTTGGATGAGGAGCCGAAGATATTGAAAAAGAGCAAGATGGAGGTTGATTCGGAAGCTGGAACAGAGTACATGCGGATAGAATGGATAACGAACATAATGTGGAGGGCTGTGGAGAAGTGATCACACCTGAAAATCGAAAAACTGAGTTGAAAGCGGAGCTGTTGGAATAGTCCCATGGGCTAAAATGAGGCTCACGGTGTGGAACTGTCGGGGTTTGGGGAATTGCCCGGCAGTGCAAGGTCTTCTGGATCTCCGGAAGCAGGTGGACCCCGATGTCCTCTTTCCAATCTGAAACAAAAATGGATAAAAGAAGGATGGAAAAAAATCAAGTGGTTGTTAGGAATGAAGAAAATGGTGGTGAGAGACTGAAGGACAAAGTGGAGGCTTGGCTTTACTTTGGAAGAAAGAAGTAGTGCTAATTCTGCATAACTACTCAAAATGCCATATTGATGCAGAGGTGATGGAATAGGATGGTTTTAGATGGCTCTTCACGGGCATATATGGCGAACCATCCAGTGATAAAAGGGAAGTTACATGGAAGCTTCTGCACATCCTAACCGGCAGCCAAACCTTCCATGGTTATGTGCAGGTGACTTTAATGAGATCATATACAATCATGAAAAGAAATGAGGGTCGGCTAGAACTCACACTGAAATGGAAGGTTTCAGAACAGCTCTTACATATTGTGGCCTTAGGGATCTGGGCTACTTTGGAGACAAATGCACTTGGTGCAATCATAGTTGGGATGCTAGTCGCTACATAAAAGAAAGATTGGACAGAGCTGTAACTTCAAGGGAATGATGTGCAAGATTTCCACACGTCAAGGTTCTGAATGGAGATCCATACCATCCAGATCACATGTTGGTGACAACCCATATGGATGAAGCCAAATTGACGCAGAACAATAAAAGAAGGGCACAAGGTTTCAAGTTTGAAGCGAGATGGCTTCAGGAGGATGATTGTGAGGCGATTGTCAACAATGCATGGGCAATGGCTAGGCTCCATGGCAGCTGCAACACTCAGGACATGTTGCACAAGGTTACGGGAGATTTAAAGGACTAGGATGCAAATGTTTTGGGTGAACTAGGGAAGAGAATCAAGGCTTTGAAGTACGAACTGGAAGAAGTAAGGAGGGGAGATATAAACCAAGATAGGTATCTAGGGAACACTTAAGGGAAAACTCGACCGTCTAGAGCTGCAACAAGACATGCACTTGAGGCAACGAGCTCATGTAAAATGGCTCCAGGCAGAAGATAAGAACACTACTTTCTTTCACACCTTTGTCTCTGAAAGGAAAAGTAGGAACACAATTAGGGGACTGAAAAAAGATGATGGAAACTGGGTGGAAGGGGAAAAAAATCTTTGAAAGAGCACATCGCTGATTATTTCTATAATATATTCTCCTCCAAGGCAAGGAATAACAATGAAGAAATCATTCACACAGTACAGCCAAAGGTAACCGAAGGAATGAACAACCACTTATGCGCAGATTACACTGAAGAGGAGGTAAAGAAAGAGCCTTGTACAATATGGGTGACTTAAAAGCCCCGGGTCTGGATGGAATGTCGGTAGCTTTCTTCAAAAGGTTGTAGCAAACCATTGGAGACTAGGTCACCAAAGAGGTACTGCATGTATTGAGGGGAGGAGACATGCCTGATGGGTGGAATGATACACTCATAGTACTAATCCCAAAAAATGCCACCCCGGCGAGTATGAAAGACTTGAGACCGATTAGTCTATGCAATGTTGTTTATGAGCTGGTGGCCAAGGTAATCACCAATAGACTTAAGTTAATCCTTCCTAATATTATCTCCCCAAATCAGAGTGCCTTCGTGCCGGGGCAGCTCATTTTGGATAATATACTATTGGCATATGAGTTAACTCATTTCTTGCAGAGAAAAAGGAGCGGTCCAGTGGGATATGTTGCAATTAAACTGGACATGAGCAAGGCATATGATCGGGTTGAATGGTCTTTCTTGAGGGACATGATGCAAAGACTGGGCTTTGACAGAGAGTGGATTAAACTGATCATGAAGTGCATCTCTATTGTTAAGTACCAGATTAAATTAAACAAGGATGTCACAGACATATTCTATCCCCAAAGGGGTCTACGCCAAGGGGACCCACTCTCTCCATATCTTTTTTATATGTAGAGGGGTTCTTAGCCATGATCCATGAGGCATAATTAAATGGCTCACTCAAAGGAATTAAGATCTGCAGAAAAGCACCTTGTATTAGTTATCTCCTCTTTGTTGACGACTCGTCGTTACTAATGGAAGCGAATGCTGATAGCGCCCAAGATTTCAGTTTTGTGCGTTACCATGGGATAGAGAATTTTATTTATTTCCTTCCTCCCCTCTATTGCTTATCCAAACAAGGGTTGACTTCCTTTTATTTCCGAAATAATCAAAGGCTAGAATTTGATTGGCTAACCAAAAATTCATCCGGACTCCGTTTTGGACAAATCAATACTCGTTTTGGGGCTACTCAACTAGACGAACTAAACCACGGTCATGGATTTTACATACGACATATAGTTCAAAAGTCAACCATTGGTCAACTGTATTGCACATTATGCTAAAACTTTTCGTGAAAAATATTGGGATATTACATTCTCCCCCACTTCAATCAAATTCACTCTCAAACTCTTCACTTCCTCTTCTAAGGCAATTAATCAGCTTAATTCATGTCATTTACTCAAAATCAATCTCGTCAACTCCATTATACCCAAATGAAGATCTTCAATTCTCCTTTGCAAAGTATCGACTGGTTTCTTATTTAGAGAAAATGTTAATGGTACTAACTGTAATCGTCATGGTTTCTTAAATGTTGTGTGGACTATTGGAAACTCTCGTGGAAAGCTACTAGACGTAATCTCTTATGCATTACCCTCAAAACACGATGCATGTGCATCCTCGCCGCATGTCCTATGCTTGGCATCGATTGCCTCTTCCAAAGGTGGAGTGTCATGCCATTCTACAGTTCAGGCTTGTCAACGTCGACTCTCTACTAAGGCTAAAGGCACACAAGGATTCACCACTTCAATATAGAAAGAGAGAATAATAAGAGTAGTTGGCATGGGGGCCAATCCATCTCGCACCCAAACTATTAACTCCGCATGTGGATAGGTGAATCGCGCAACCCAACACTCGGGCAACCTCACATGCTTTGCAAAACATTTTTTTTGGGCACGAACCAAGGTTCGGGGTTGACTTCCATCAATCCATTTTGCAAATCCACTACACAAGCTAATTTATCGATAGTGCAAGAGCTCTCGGAGTTGCATATTTTCCTATGAAACATGATTGACAGATAACCAGGAATACAATCACATTGTGGATCAAGAACAACTCAAAGAAGGAAAAGGAATGGGTCAAACTTAGATAGGGTAAAGAAAAGATCATCTCTTCATGAGAATAGAAACCAAGTAAAAGGCCTTTAGAAGGAAGGTCCTTTTTCCTAGAAGAAAAAGAATTAGATTGTTATGTAAGAGATCAATGAAAGTCTTCAACGAATATCCCATGAATCTTGTTAGCATCATTTTCTTAGAGTGCATAGCAACCTCAACCTATCAAGTAACAAAAATCTTAAATGGAACATTCCAATGAAAGGTTGACCACTCTTGATAGGAGAAGGGACACAAAGGAAGGAAATGGCAGATTGAAAATGGAGTCAATAAAAAAATTGGCTCGAGAATATTGATGGTAAATAAGGAGAACATTTGAAGCACAAGGCTAAGAAGTATCACCAGCATCAAACTAGAAACAAACAATGTGAATCCCATTATTAGGTAAAATTGTCGATTGCCGCATAAGACAATGCATAGAATTGCACTAGAGAAAACAATTGAAGGGCAATAAGGATGAAAAACAAAAACATTGGCTTAGGGCAAGGAATATAGATAGAGCCACATATTGATTTCAATCCACATAAGGCACCGTAAAATTCCTTTGTTAACTCTGTTGTAACACCATACTATTTATCCAATATAGCTTCATCATTTAGACAAACCAACCCCTAGGTACCTCACATCAATATATCAAGGATCATGTATTCCCTTTCCAAAGCTGGCCATATCAAACTTTAGGCAACCCGAACTTAGTATCAACACAAAGGAGGTAATCAACTGCTGAATCTAGGAAATAAAAATCTTGTGGCAACGACTTGCCCATAGGCACAATACCGCAACTATAAAATAAATATCAAATAAGACATAAATGAAAACATGAATGCAATGCATGACCCCAAAACCCATCCTATGGTGCACTAGTGTGTCAAATTTTAAGTTACTAAATCCTAAGTCAAGTCTTTTTAGTAGCTTAGGCAGAATGAAGGAAAAAACTGGTAACGAAAAGAACGGTATAGTGAGCATGTGCATGACTCAGGAGGATACCGGCACACCTCGGGTTTTGTAAAGTATCGCAAAGCAAAGGGAACATCACTGATAACCAAAGGTTGACTAGAATGTCATTTGTGTAATATAAGGATCGATATGGACGTCCACGGTTCCGCTATCGGTCAATGCACGAAGGAGTTTCATTCATGTCTATGAATTACCGAACCTACGGGGTCACAAGCTTAAGGTAATCACAATATATTGAGTGTTAGTAGGATGAGAGTACCAAGGATTTATTTGTGGAATTATTTAATTAATATTCGGAATAGTTTCGAGAGGAACCGGAAGCATTTCAGGATCACCGGGTTTCAGAGTTTATCGGGTATTACCCATAAATAATTTATAGGTGGAAAATATTTTCGGAGATGTGAAATTATATATAAAATGCTCTACTAATTGTTATAGGGCTTTTATATTTAATTTAATATCAACGGGCCTTAAAAGGCCAAGTGGTGGAAGGAGAGTATTGGGCCACCATGGCCCAATAGGAAGTGGCGCCCCCCCCCTCCTTGTGGGGGGCGAATTGGACTAGGGGAGGATTCCAACTCCTCCCCCTTGGCCGGCGCCCCAAGGAGGGTCTTTCCCTCCTTGGTGGCTGCCCCTCCTTCCCCCCTCTAACCTATATATACTTGAGGTAGTGGCCCTTTGTGAACACAAGTTTTGGAGCCTCCTCTAGTTCATCTAGTTCTAGTTCTAGTTTGTCCTAGTTGACTAATTAGAGCTATACCTAGTTCCTCTAATCTTGATAATTAGAAACCCACTGTGGTTCTAATGTCCTCCCTCTAATTCTCCGGCGACGATTAGCTCTGGACGCCGAAGCGCTGCCAGATCATGAAGACCGTACGCTTGTGTAACACCCCAAGAATCATGCTACAGTAATCGCCCCCTAATGGTGGCCTTGTCATCATGATTACTATGCAAATTGCCATTTGTCCAAAGGCAAAGTCAAATTCAAATTCCAAATGCAAGTGAAAAAAAATTCTTCAATTGGCAAATCTAAAATGTTTACCTTATGTCATAAATACCTAAAGTGTTTGTAAAATTGAGATCAAACTCAATTGGATTATCATCTTGTCCCTGGCATCAATTTTGTGGACCAAAATGAATAAATAAAACCATAGAAATCAAAATACAAATTTGCGTGTTTCCAAATGGATTGAAACTTGTTGAATAGACCCATGCTTTTTCCTAGTAATTGTGTGCCAAATTTAATGTTCAAAAAAATCATTTGATAATAATAAAAAAAAAACAGAGGTCAAAATAAAAGAAACAGAAAAAGTATAAAAAAAGAAGAAACAAATAGCTGGTGGACTCGGCTTCGAGTGGGCACAGTGCAGCCCAGCCCACCAGAGAGGTCGTCCTCCTCCCCCTATTCATTCAGGGCGTGGTGGACACCCGTGCGTCATCCATGGCGCCGGGGCCACACGCGTCGGCCATCCCGCGGCACCCCCTCCCTCGCTGGTGCCTACTAGTCCCTCCTAGCAACGCCTGGCAACCCTAGCGCCGCTCCCTCTCCTCCCTTGCGCCCCTTCTTTCTCCCCCGCGATGAATCGAACCACTGCCGCCATGCCCTCCTCCGTGCACGCGGCCTCCGTCGTCCTCTTCGACTGAATTGGTGTCAGGAAGGTGCATCGCCATCTGCTTCGTCCTCCCCGTCCATTGATCAACCCGGGGCCATCTGCATCGCCTGCATCGACCCCATCCTCAACCTCCGGCCGCCGGTGACCCCCCCGTCGATCCGCTACCACTGTTGCTTCCCCACCTCCGTCGAGCTCGTCTTCCGCACCAATGTGAGCTTCGCCTCTTCCCGCCCTTTCCTGAGCTCGGATTAGAGCTCAAGCACGCTCACCACCGTGCCATAGCCCCATCGCCGGCGCTCGCGCCCACCACGCGCCGCCCGCGCCCCTGGCCTCTCTTGCCCGCGCGCATCACCGCCCCTGGCCGCGTCTGCCCCGTGCTCGCCATAGCCACCGTGCCCCGGGCTGCCCTGCCTTGCCCCCTAGCCTAGCTAGTCGCCATTGCCCAAGCTTGCTTCCGCCCCTCACCTCACCATCGCTGCCACAAACCCCGCAGCTCGCGTCCGCACACAGAATCGAGCTCCTAGAGCTGCCAGGAGGCCGACGAGCCCTTCAGCGCCTGCTACCGTGCCCCGCTACCACTTCCCCGGTGAGATCCCATGGCGTCCACTGCCTTCGCTCATTGTCGGCGTCCAACCCGGCACCTCTTGACCCAACTGCTAGCCCCACTCGACACGCGCCGACGCGCTCATCCTTCTGGTGCACGTGGGTGACCAAATGGTCGCCGGAACGCAACTTCGGCGAGCCTCCATCGTGTAGTGTGGCTACCGCGTCTAAACACCGACATCACTGATGTGGCATCATTAACTCAGCCGCTAATCGCACCCAGAGATGCTGACAAGCGGGTCCCACATCCTAATTAGCCTCGGTTTAATTTAAAGACTAACTAGATTAACCCCCTGGGTCACTGACACACTGGCCCCGCCTCCTAACCTAATTAGATTAAACTAAACATTGTTAGTAGCCCCTAAAACACTGACATATGGGTCCCACGGGGCCATGTTGACCAGTCCACTCTGACTGGTTGACCTGCTGACTGGGCAGTTAACCCAGTCAACTGGCCCCACCTGTCAGCCCCTAAGGCACCTCTCTGGGTACATTTTCTGGGTACCCATAGCCTTTTCACATTAAAATTTCAAATTAAATTAAATCCAGTAAATTAGAAAAAAATTTAAAACTTTGAAAAATCATATAAAATAAACCGTAAGTCAGATGAAAATAATTTATATATGAAAGTTTCTTAGAAATATATGACGAATCTGAATACGCTATCCACATACCTGTCACATGCCTCTAACACTGCAAACATGGAACCTTCCCCTCTGGTTCATCTGTCTGATAACTGACTAAAGCCGGGAAAACATTCCCAGATATTTTCCCACTGCGTCTGTAATGTGTAGCACTACAGTAGGTCACCCCTAGCACAGCATATTGCCATGTCTTGCATCGTGATGCATTTGATTGCTTTATATTTATTGTTTCTTCCCCCTCTTCTCTCCGGTAGACATCGAAACCGAAGCTGCTCCCAAGTTCGACTACACTCCAGATGACCAGCCCTTTTCAGCAGAGCTTCCAGGCAAGCAAAAACCCCTTGATTATTCCTATATCACCCATTTCCTTCTCTCTCATGCTTGCACTACAATTTGCTATTGTATTTGATTGATCCTATTTTGATGCATAGCCTGATTTTGTAACCTGCTATTGTTACCTACCTGCTTATCCTATATGCTTAGTATAGGTTGGTTAGTGATCCACCAGTGAGCCCTCACCTTGTCGTTGTTGCCCCCGCTTTTTCATCGATGACTCAATCAACGTGATCTACGTCCAGAGCTAGACCCATCACCTCACACCCCCCTTAGTTGTACGACTCTGCAGAGTTACTATCGAGTGCCGAGGGTGATACCTCGTATAGTACTTCTGATGAGATCTCTGTAGTGTAGCTAGTCGGTCGTGGTCTATGGAGGGTGATTCCTCCTTTACCACTCCCGATAACGACTCTGTCGTGCAACACCTCAAGTGTGAACCCTTCGAGGGTGATTCCTCCAAGTTCACCTTGACGGTTACATCGAGTAGGAATCCTTCAAGGGTGATTCCTCATATTCCTCTTGATGTTATGGACCATCGAGTGGAAATCCATCGAGGGTGATTCCTCGGATTTCCCCCTTGACGTTTTGGACATGCGGTTACTTTGACTATACCCCCAGAACTATGTTGAAGTCGGGTCGGTCCTGAGGGGTACCTGCGAGAGTTACTAAAGTCGGGTCAGCCCCGAGGGGTACCTGATACGTCTCCAATGTATCTATAATTTATGAAGTATTCATGCCATGTTTACAACAATTTTATATGGTTTTGGTATGATTTGCATGGAACTAACCCGGACTGACGCTCTTTTCAGCAGAACTACCGCGGTGTTGTTTTTTGTGCAGAAATGAAAGTTCTCCAAATGAGCTGAAACTTTTTGACGATTTTTTTTGGAACAAAAGAGACCCCCAAAGCTTCGTGGAAGGACCAGAAGGTGAAGGAGTAGGGCACAAGACACCGGGGCGCGCCTGGGCCCTTGCCCGTGCCCCGGTGGGTTGTGCTCACCTCGAGGCCCATCTTAGCGTGAAACCAACGCCAAAAATTCCTATAAATAGAGAAACCATCAGGGGTAACCCTAGATCAGAAGTTCCGCCACCGCAAGCCTCTGTAGCCACGAAAAACCAATCTAGACCCCATTCCGGCACCCTGCCGAAGGGGGAAATCATCACCGGTGGCCATCTTCATCATCCCGGCGGCCACCATGATGAGGAGGGAGTAGTCCACCCTCGGGGCTGAGGGTTTGTACCAGTAGCTATGTGTTTAATCTCTCTCTCTCTCTCGTGTTCTTGAGATGTCATGATCTTGATGTATCGCGGGCTTTGTTAATATAGTTGGATCATATGGTGTTTTCCCCTCTCTATCTTGTTGTGAATTGAGTTTTCCCTTTGAGATTTCGTTTTATCGGATTGAATACTTTTATGGATTTGAGAACACTTGATGTATGTCTTGCATATGAATACTCGTGGTGACAATGGGGTATCATATTGATTCACTTGAGATATGTTTTGATACTCAATTCACGGATTCCCGAGGTGACATTGGGGTAATCTATACATAGGGGTTGATGCACGTTCTCGTCTTTTGTTTCTCCAGTAGAAATCTTGGGGCACTCTTTGAGGTTCTTTGTGTTGGATTGAGTATTATGAATCTGAATTTGCTTTGGGGTTATTTTAGTACGAACTCTTGATAGATCGATCGGAAAGAATAACTTAGTGTTATTTTAGTACGAACTCTTGATAGATCGATCGGAAAGAATAACTTAGTGTTATTTTAGTACGAACTCTTGACAGATCGATCGGAAAGAATAACTTGGTGTTATTTTAGTACGAACTCTTGGATAGATCGATCGGAAAGAATAGCTACAAACAATTTCTTCTTATGTTCTCTGCTAGATAAGAACTTTGGAGTGATTCTTCATCGCACATTGAGGGATGGTTATATGATCCAATTAGATTAGCATTGTTGAGAGATTGCACTAGCGAAAGTACGGACCCTAGGCCTCATTTTCAAGCATTGCAATACCGTTTGTGCTCCGTTTTACCAATTGCTACCTTGCTGTTTTTTTATATTCAGATTACAAAAATATATTTCTACCATCCATATTACACTTTTACCACCATCTCTTCGCCGAACTAGTGCACCTATACAATTTGCCATTGTATTGGGTGTGTTGGGGACACAAGAGACTTTTTATTATTTGGTTGCAGGGTTGTTCGAGAGAGACCATCTTCATCCTACACCTCCCACGGATTGATAAACCTTTGGTCATCCACTTGAGGGAAATTTGCTACTGTCCTACAAAACTCTGCGCTTGGAGGCCCAACACGAGTCTACAAGAACAAGTTGTGTAGAAGACATCAAGCTCTTTTCTAGCGCCGTTGCCGGGGAGGTGAGTGCTTGAAGGTATATCTTTATATCTTGCAATTGAATCTTTTAGTTTCTTGTTTATCACTAGTTTGGTTTATAAAAGAAAACTACAAAAAAATGGAATTGAGGTTGCATCATATTATTCATCTCTATAATGTCTTTCGTGAAAATGATGGAAAGGAAAATTGTGCTCAATTGATAGAAGAAGAATTCTATAAAATGTTTGACAAAAAATCTTTGAATGATGAGCATGATTGCAATGTTGTTGGTATGAATTCTTTGACTATCCATGATGCTAATGATATGCAAAGCTACAAGCTTGGGGATGCTATGTTTGATGAAGATGATATTTTTAATCCCCCAAGTTTTGATGTGCAAATTTGTTATAATGGTAGCATGCCTCCTATTTATGACGATTATATTGATGAAAGTGGGTTTGGAAGAGTGTCAACTCTAGGTACTAATGATCCCACTATTTTGGAGGGTGTTGAATCTTTTCACAATATTGATAAAAATGGATTTGGAGAGGTCATGACTTTATTTAGTGATGAATCCACTATTTTGGAAGAGGTTTCAATTGATTATGACAACAAAGTTGCTATCTATGATGATTATGGTGATGACATAAATGCTATAAAGAATAATGATAACCATGAGACTTTTCATCATGATTTTAATTTTCAATCCCATGATAGTTATTTTGTTAAGTTTGCTCCCACCACTATTCATAAGAATAAATTTGCTTATGTGGAGAGTAAGAAAATTTCTATGCTTGTGGATCATGAAAAGAATGATTTATGTGATATTTATATTGTTGAATTCATTCATGATGCTACTGAAAATTATTATGAGAGGGGAACATATGCTTTTACATATTGCAATAATATCAAGTTTCCTCTCTTTATGTTGAAAGTTTTGAAGTTGCACTTGTTTTGCCCTCCTATGCTAGTTGATTCTTGTTCCCATAAGTTGTTTGCTCACAAAATCCCTATGCATAGGAAGTGTGTTAGACTTAAATGTGCTAGTCATATGCTTCATGATGTTCTCTTTGTGTTTCAATTCTTATCTTTTATGTGAGCATCATTAAAATCATCATGCCTAGCTAAAAAGGCATTAAAGAAACACACTTGTTGGGAGAATTAGGCTACTGTAGTGATCTTGTTTTATAGCTTTTGTTTCAATAAAGTGCCAAGTAAAGCCTTTGGGATAGTGTGGATGATAGTTGACTTGATTCTGTGCAAAAATAGAAACTTTTGCGTCTAGTGAAGAAATTCCTGTCTTTTACTGGAAAGTGGAAAAATTCTGAATTTTTTACAGTTGATGTGTATAGAAATTTTCTATGTTGTTCTAATTTTTCAGAATTTCTCGAGTTAAATAAGTATGACCTTAATTCAGATCTTTACGTACTGTTCTGTTTTTGACAGATTCTGTTTTCAATGCATAATATGCTTGTTTTCTAGTTTCTATGGCTTATATTGCTTAATATAAATTGTGGAAATTGTAGAGTACAGTAGGCATTGTGTGAGAAAAATTATGAATCTTGTCTTTGACAGTACCAAAGTGAATGATTTGTCTTTATCATACTAACCCATCTCACGAAGTTCCGTTAAGTTTTGTGTGATTGAAGTTTTCAAGTTTTGGGTGAGATATCGATATGAGGAGAATAAGGAGTGACAAGAACCTAAGCTTGGGGATGCCCAAGGCACCCCCAAGGCAATATTCAAGGAAGATCCAAGCAACTATGCTTGGGGATGCCCCGGAAGGCATCCCCGCTTTCGTCTCCAACATTATCGGTAACCTCACTTGGAGCTATATTTTCATTCATCACATGATATGAGTTTTGCTTGGAGAGTCATTTTATTTTATTAGGATTTGCTTTCTGTTATTTATAATAATTTTTTGCATCTTTTATTTCAATAAAAGTGGCAAGGATAGCCATCACCATGCTTATTTTGCAAAAATATGAGTTGCTGTTTCAAAACAGAAAGTTTATTGCTGTTGCAATAATTATCCAGAAAATTCAGAATGTGATTAAATGTTGAAACTTTTTGCGCAATAAGCACTGATAAATTTTATACAGTGTGGTAAATTTTCAGAATTTTTGGAGTTAGTGAAGTATGAGTACAATTGCACTCTTTACAGACTGTCCTGTTTAGACAGATTGCTGTTATGTTCGCACTGTTTGCATATGTTTGCTTGTTTAATGATTCTATTTGAGGATAGGAGTATTAAATATGCAGAGGCATTTAGTATGCAATGTTTAATAATAATTTTAGTGATTTTCTACAGTAGAGAATGATAAGGTTTTTGCATTGATTTATACTAACTTATCTCACGAGTTCTTGTTGAGTTTTGTGTGGATGAAGTTTTTAAGATTTAGGGAAACCGTGATATAAAAGGAATTAAGGAGACACAAAAGCTCAAGCTTGGGGATGCCCAAGGCATCCCAAGTTAATAATCCAAGAAGTCTCAAGCATCTAAGCTTGGGGATGCCCCGGTAGGCATCCCACCTTTCTTCATGAACAATTATCGGTTAGTATCGGTTGAGCCTAAGTTTTTGCTTCTTCACATGAGTTGTGCTTTTCTTAGAATGTCATTTTATTTTGTTTTGCTTGCGGTTTTAATAAAATACTTAGATCTGAAAGTTTTTAAATAAAATAGAGTCCTCAAATAGCTACCCATTTACTTAACTACTCATTTGATCTTCACTTGTATGTTTTTGGAGTAGTTTGTCATATGCTCTCGTGCTTCACTTAAATTTATTTGAGAGCTTGTTAGTAGCAATGGTAATACATAAATTTAGTCCCAAAGTAATGGATATTCAAGAAGGATATAATAAAAACTTTCATGTAGATCACTGGATATGATAAGTTTGATTTCTTGCAATAGTTTTGCGATATGGAGATAATAATATCTGAGTCATGTTGGTGAGTAATTATGCTTTAGTAAGAATATTGGTGTTAAGGTTTGTGATTCCCTATGCAAGCATGAAAGTCAATAATTATGCAATGAAATTACATCCTACTTGTGGTGCATTATTCGGTGTTAGTTTTGCTCAATGCTCGTTTATGTGAATTTTCGTTTCTTGGTTGGTTGCTTCTCAATCTATTTGCTAGCCTCCATTTGTACTAAGTGGGAATACTACTTGTGCATCCAAATTCTTAAACCCAAAGTTGTGCCTAATGAGTCCACCATACCTACCTATATGCGGTATTTCCATGCCTTTCTAAGCAAATTTGTATGTGCCATCTCTAAATTTTCAAAATCATTTCCTTTTTGTGTGCTCGTACCGCTCATGAAGCGGCAGGGGGTGGCCAATATTTTCCATGCTAGATGTGTTATTCTCAAGATGAGTGTTTATTCACTTGTCATTGCACGAGAGTACGGCAAAGGTATTAGGGATGCCCAGTCCCGAAATGAAAAATGAATTTACTTTATGTTGTCAAATAATAAATTCCTTGGAAAGTGTTGGTATGGAGGGCACCCGTGGATACGGCTAGCCATGGATCGTGAAAGAATGGTGGAAAAAGGAATACACTTTATTTTCTGTTTGGGAACCGCCTATGATATATCTAGCATGGAAAGTGTTGGGAATTACTCGGTCATTTTCGTTGACGGGAAAAGTATGCCTCTCAAAAAATTTATCTCTCAATTTAAGCTTTGAGCTCTGGCACCTCTACAAATCCCTACTTCCCTCTGCGAAGGGCCTATCAATTTACTTTATGCAATTTTAATTTTTATTTGAGTCTCCATCTTCTCTTATAAAGGACAAACTAAGGGGCACTATGATCGTACTTGAGCATTGGATGTAGCTAATATTCGAGTGTGTCTCATGAATGGATGAATGATTGAGCATGATGGGCTAGGGATAACTTTCTTTAGTGTTGATATTTTGAAAGACTTGGTTGCTTGTTGATATGCTTGAGTATTGATGTCCTCATGTCAAATTATAGACTATTGCTTTGAATCATTCAAGTCCAAATGTCCATGCTACAAAAGAAAGATTATATGATGAATATGATAGGTAGCTTTCCACAACAAAAATTCCGTTTCCAATTGCTACTTTTTCATATTAAGTTTCATGAGAAAGAGTTGTTGTTATGATGCTAGGAAAAGTGATTGAAATTATCATTGATCAAACTTATGCACTTTGCTAGCATTCACACTTCATAAATTATTTCTTTTATCATTTACATACTCGAGGACGAGTAGGAATTAAGCTTGGGGATGCTGATACGTCTCCAACGTATCTATAATTTATGAAGTATTCATGCCATGTTTACAACAATTTTATATGGTTTTGGTATGGTTTGCATGGAACTAACCCGAACTGACGCTCTTTTCAGCAGAACTACCATGGTGTTGTTTTTTGTGCAGAAATGAAAGTTCTCCAAATGACCTGAAACTTTTTGATGATTTTTTTTGGAACAAAAGAGACCCCCGAAGCTTCGTGGAAGGACCAAAAGGTGAAGGAGTAGGGCATGAGACACCAGGGCGCGCCTGGGCCCTTGCCCGTGCCCCGGTGGGTTGTGCTCACCTCGAAGCCCATCTTAGCGTGAAACCAACGCCAAAAATTCCTATAAATAGAGAAACCATCAGGGGTAACCCTAGATCAGAAGTTCCACCGCCACAAGCCTCTGTAGCCATGAAAAACCAATCTAGACCCCATTCCGGCACCCTGCCGGAGGGGGAAATCATCATCGGTGGCCATCTTCATCATCCCGGCGGCCACCATGATGAGGAGGGAGTAGTCCACCCTCGGGGCTGAGGGTTTGTACCAGTAGCTATGTGTTTAATCTCTCTCTCTCTCTCTCTCGTGTTCTTGAGATGTCACGATCTTGATGTATCGCGAGCTTTGTTAATATAGTTGGATCATATGGTGTTTTCCCCTCTCTATCTTGTTGTGAATTGAGTTTTCCCTTTGAGATTTTGTTTTATCGGATTGAATACTTTTATGGATTTGAGAACACTGGATATATGTCTTGCATATGAATACACGTGGTGACAATGGGGTATTATATTGATTCACTTGAGATATGTTTTGGTACTCAACTCGCGGATTCCCGAGGTGACATTGGGGTAACCTATGCATAGGGGTTGATGCACGTTCTCGTCTTTTGTTTCTCCGGTAGAAATCTTGGGGCACTCTTTGAGGTTCTTTGTGTTGGATTGAGTATTATGAATCTGAATTTGCTTTGGTGTTATTTTAGTATGAACTCTTGATAGATCGATCGGAAATAATAACTTAGTGTTATTTTAGTACAAACTCTTGACAGATCGATCGGAAAGAATAACTTGGTGTTATTTTAGTACGAACTCTTGATAGATCAATCGGAAAGAATAGCTACAAACAATTTCTTCTTATGTTCTCCGCTAGATAAGAACTTTGGAGTGATTCTTCATCGCACGTTGAGGGATGGTTATATGATCCAATTAGATTAGCATTGTTGAGAGATTGCACTAGCGAAAGTACGGACCCTAGGCCTCATTTTCAAGCATTGCAATACCGTTTGTGCTCCGTTTTACCAATTGCTACCTTGCTGTTTTTTTATTTTCAGATTACAAAAATATATTTGTACCATCCATATTACACTTTTATCACCATCTCTTCACCGGACTAGTGCACCTATAAAATTTGCCATTGTATTGGGTGTGTTGGGGACACAAGAGACTTTTTATTATTTGGTTGCAGGGTTGTTTGAGAGAGACCATCTTCATCCTACGCCTCCCATGGATTGATAAACCTTAGGTCATCCACTTGAGGGAAATTATCTACTGTCCTACAAAACTCTGCGCTTGGAGGCCCAACACGAGTCTACAAGAACAAGTTGTGTAGTAGACATCAGTACCCGCGAGTGATGTGGAGTCAGGTTGACCTAGAGGGTACCCACAAGATAACTATGCGGCACGGCCGAGCATTCCTAGCCCTTGCCGTAAGTCCGTGGGACGGGGCAACGGGACCATAGATCATGGATCATTGATCATCTCCGCGCGCTCCCAAGACACTAACGGGTTTGGATATGTGATCTGAGTAGGCCTGTGGCCTTTTTGCACTAACCACCACGCGGGAATAAGCATGGGCACTCTGCGTCGTACGATTCTCTGAAAGCTCTTCGGACATCAGCGATTGAGCGGCGCACGCCCGGTTGGATGAGAACCACCCGCAGCTTGTATTAGGGGGTGGGTCTGCTCCGGGCCGTCCACGCAATGCGCAGGAGAGCGAAGTGCGATGGGCCCAAGACCCCTGAGTGCTTAGGATGTAGACCGGCATGCTTGCCTCTCTGTGGAGCCTAGGTAGGACTACGGCGTGTTGATCAGCCGAGGCTCGGCAAGACCCGAAAAAGTCTGTTCGGCCGGAGTTGATCGAGCGTGTTGGGTAAGTTGGTGCACCCCTACAGGGAAGTATACCTATTCGAATAGCCGTGTCCACGGTAACGGACGCTCGGAGTTGTATCCCGGTCAATACAACTAGAACTGGATACTGGAGACATGAAATGGATATGATGGCTCCGGGATTGCTTTCTTGCAGGGAGTCGAGGAAGGATCTCTGGGCGTTGATACTGAAGGAAATATGCCCTAGAGGCAATAATAAAGTTATTATTTTATATTTCCTTATTCATGATAAAGGTTTATTATTCATGCTAGAATTGTATTGATCGGAAACCATAATACATATGTGAATACATAGACAAAACACCGTGTCCCTAGTAAGCCTCTACTAGACTAGCTCGTTGATCAAAGATGGTTAAGGTTTCCTGACCATAGACATGAGTTGTCATTTGATAACGGGATCACATCATTAGAAGAATGATGTGATGGACAAGACCCATCCGTTAGCTAAGCATTATGATCGTTCAGTTTTATTGCTATTGCTTTCTTCATGTCAAATACATATTCCTTCGACTATGAGATTATGCAACTCCCGGATATCAGAGGAATGCCTTGTGTGCTATCAAATGTCACAACGTAACTGGGTGATTATAAAGATGCTCTACAGGTATCTCCGAAGATATTTGTTGAGTTGGCATTGATCGAGATTAGGATTTGTCACTCCGAGTTTCGGAGAGGCATCTCTGGGCCCTCTCGGTAATACACATCATAAGCTTGCAAGCAAACGACTAAGGAGTTGGTCACGAGGTGATGTATTACGGAACGAGTAAAAAGACTTGCCGGTAATGAGATTGAACAAGGTATGAAGATACCGACGATCGAATCTCGGGCAAGTAACATACAGATGGACAAAGGGAATTACGTATGTTATCATAACAGTTCGACCGATAAAGATCTTTGTAGAATATGTAGGAGCCAATATGGGCATCCAGGTTCTGCTATTGGTTATTGACCGGAGAGGATTCTTGGTCATGTCTACATAGTTCTCGAACCCTTAGGGTCCGCACGCTTAACGTTCGATGACGATATTGTATTATATGAGTTATGTGATTTGGTGACCGAATGTTATTCGGAGTCCCGGATGAGATCACGGACATGACGAGGAGTCTCGAAATGGTCGAGAGGTAAAGATTCATATATAGGACGATAGTATTCGGACACCGGAAGTGTTTCGGGGGTACCGGGTACTTATCGGGTCACTGGAAGGGGTTCCGGCACCCGCAGCAAAAGATATGGGCCTTATGGGCCAAGAGGGGAAACGCACCAGCCACAAGGGGCTGGTGTGCCCCCCATATGGGCCGAACCAGGAGGAGAAGGAAAGAGGGGAAGGGAAAGGAAAGGGGGGGATTCGGCCTCCCCCTTCCTTCTCTCCCCCCTCCTCTTTCCTTCCCCCTCTCGCAGATATGGCAGGGGGGGCGCGCGGCTAGGGAGGATCCCAAGTAGGATTCTGTCCTACTTGGGGCGCCTCCTAGCCTCTCCCCTCCCCCTCCCACCTATATATATGTGGGAGGGGGGCGCCTAGCACACACCAGATCAATTGTTAGCCGTGTGCGGCGCCCCCTCCACCGTTTACACCCCCGGTCATATTTTCGTAGTGCTTAGGCGAAGCCCTGCGAGGATCACTTCACCATCACCGTCACCACACCGTCGTGCTGATGGAACTCATCTACTACCTCGATGACTTGCTGGATCAAGAAGGTGAGGGACGTCACTGAGCTAAACTTGTGCAGAACGTGGAGGTGCCGTACGTTCGGTACTTGATCGGTTAACGTGAGAAGAAGTTTGACTACATCAACCACGTTGTGAAATGCTTCCACTTACAGCCTACGAGGGTACGTAGACAAACTCTCCCCCTCATTGCTATGCATCTCCATGGATAGATCATTGCGTGTGCGTAGAATATTTTGTGTTTTCCATGCAACGTTTCCCAACAGTGGCATCATGAGCCAGGTCTATGCGTAGATGATATGCACGAGTAGAACACAAAGAGTTGTGGGCGGTGATAGTCATACTGCTTATCACCAACGTCTTATTTTGATTCGGCGGTATTGTGGGATGAAGCGGCCCGGACCAACCATACATGTCCACGTACATGAGACCGGTTCCACCGACAGACATGCAACTAGTTTTGCATAAAGGTGGCTGGCAGGTGTCTGTTTCTCCTACTTTAGTTGAATCGAATTTGACTGCGGCCGGTCCTTGAAGAAGGTTAAAACAGCAAACTTGACGAATCACCGTTGTGGTTTTTGCTGTAGGTAAGAACGGTTCTTGCTAGAAGCCCGTAGCAGCCACGTAAAACTTGCAACAACAAAGTAGAGGACGTCTAACTTGTTTTTGCAGGGCATGTTGTGATGTGATATGGTCAAGACATGATGTGATATACATTGTTGTATGAGACGATCATGTTTTGTAAGTTATTGGCAACTGGCACGAGCCTTATGGTTGTTGCTTTATTGTATGAAATGCAAACGCCATGTAATTGCTTTACTTTATCACTATGCGTTAGCGATAGTTGTAGAAGCAATAGTTGGCGAGACGACCACGACGCGACGATGGAGATCAAGGTGTCGAGCCGGTGACAATGGAGATCATGACGATGCTTTGGAGATGGAGATCAAAAGCACAAGATGATGGCCATATCATGTCACATATTTTGATTGCATGTGATGTTTATCCTTTATGCATCTTATTTTGCTTAGAATGACGGTAGCATTATAATATGATCCCTTCACTTAATTTCAAGATAAAAGTGTTCTCCCTGAGTATGCACCATTGCTACAGTTCGTCGTGTTGAGACACCACGCAATGATCGGGTGTGATAGACTCTACGTTCACATACAATGGGTGCAAGACAGTTTTGCACATGCGGAATACTTGGGTTAAACTTGACGAGCCTAGCATGTACAGACATGGCCTCGGAACACTGGAGACCGAAAGGTCGAACGTGAATCATATAGTAGATATGATCAACATTGAGATGTTCACCATTGATGACTACCCCATCTCACGTGATGATCGGACACTGGTTAGTTGATTTGGATCAGGTATCACTTAGATGACTTGAGGGATGTCTATTTAAGTGGGAGTTCTTAATTAATTTGATTAATTGAACTTAATTTATCATGAACTTAGTCTTGATAGTTTTTGCATATCTATGTTGTAGATCAATAGCTTGCGTATAGCTCCCCTGTTTTATTTTGAGATGTTCCTAGAGAAAACTAAGTTGAAAGATGATAGTAGCAAAGATGCGGACTGGTTTCGTGATCTGAGGATTATCCTCATTGCTGCACAGAAGAATTATGTCCTTGATGCACCGCTAGGTGACAGACCTATTGCAGGAGTAGATGCAAATGTTATGAACTTTTAGCAAGCTCGGTATGATGACTACTTGATAGTTTAGTGCGCCATGCTTTACAGCTTAGAACCGGGACTTCAAAAAAACATTTTGAACACCACGGAGCATATGAGATGTTCCAAGAGCTGAAATTTGTATTTCAGACTCATGCTCGTGTCGAGAGGTATGAGACCTCTGACAAGTACTTTGCCTACAAGATGGAGGAGAATAGCTCAATGAGTGAGCATGTGCTCAGAATGTCTGGGTACTACAATCACTTGAATCAAGTGGGAGTTAATCTTCCAGATAAGATAGTGATTGACAAAGTTCTCTAGTCACTATCACTAAGCTACTAGAACTTCGTGATGAACTATAATATGCGAGGGATGACGAAAATGATTCCCGAGCTCTTCGCGATGCTGAAATCGGCGATGGTAGAAATCAAGAAAGAGCATCAAGTGTTGATGGTTAACAAGACCACTAGTTTCAAGAAAAAGGGCAAGGGAAAGAAAGGGAACTTCAAGAATAATGGCAAGCAAGTTGCCGCTCCCATGAAGAAGCCCAAAGATGGACCCAAGCCTGAAACTGAGTACCTCTACTACAAAGGAAATGGTCACTAGAAGCGGAACTGCCCCAAATACTTGGCGGATAAGAAGGATGGCAAAGTGAACAAAGGTATATTTGATATACATGTTATTGATGTGTACTTTACTAGTGTTCATAGTAGCCCCTGGGTATTTGATACCGGTTCAGTTGCTAAGATTAGTAACTTGAAACAGGAGTTGCAAAATGAACAGAGACTAGTTAAGGACGAGGTGACGATGTGTGTTGGAAGTGATTCCAAGGTTGATAAGATCACCATCGCACACTCCCTCTACCTTCGGGATTAGTGTTGGACCTAAATAAATGTTATTTGGTGTTTGCATTGAGCATGAATATGATTGGATCATGTTTATTGCGATACGGTTATTCATTTAAGTCAGAGAATAATTGTTGTTCTATTTACATGAATAAAACCTTCTATGGTCATACACCCAATGTAAATGGTTTATTGAATCTCGATCGTAGTGATACACATATTCATAATATTGATGCCAAAAAGATGCAAAATTGATAATGATAGTGCAATATATTTGTGGCACTGCCGTTTAGGTCATATTGGTGTAAAGCCCATGAAGAAACTCCATACAGATGGGCTTTTGGAATCACTTGATTATGAATCATTTGATACTTGCGAACCATGCCTCATGGGCAAGATGACTAAAACTCCATTCTCCGGAACAATGGAGCGAGCTAATGACTTATTGGAAATAATACATACCACTGTATGCAGTCCGATGAGTATTGAAGCACGCGGCGGGTATCATTATTTTCTGACCTTCACAGATGATTTGAGTAGGTATGGGTATATCTACTTGATGAAACACAAGTCTGAAACATTTGAAAAGTTCAAAGAATTTCAGAGTGAAGTGAAGAATCATCGTAACAAGAAAATAAAGTTTCTACGATTCGATCGTGGAGGCGAATATTTGAGTTACGAGTTTGGCCTTCATTTAAAACAATGTGGAATAGTTTTCACAACTCACACCACCTAGAACACCACAACGTAATGGTGTGTCCGAATGTCGTAACCATACTTTATTAGATATGGTGCAATCTATGATGTCTCTTACCGATTTACCACTATCCTTTTGGGGTTATGCATTAGAGACAGCTGCATTCACATAAAATAGGGCACCGTCTAAATCCGTTGAGATGACATCGTATGAACTGTGGTTTGGCAAGAAACCTAAGCTGTCATTTCTTGAAAGTTTGGGGATGCGATGCTTATGTCAAAAGGCTTCAACCTGATAAGCTCAAACCCAAATCGGAGAAGTGCGTCTTCATAGGATACCCTAAAAGAAACTATTGGGTGCACCTTCTACCACAGATCCGAAGGCAAGGTGTTTGTTGCTAAGTTTGGGTCCTTTCTAGAGAAGGAGTTTGTCTCAAAAGAAGTGAGTGGGAGGAAAGTAGAACTTGATGAGGTAATTGTACCTTCTCTCGAATTGGAAAGTAGCTCATCACAGAAAACCGTTCCCGTGATGCCTACACCAACTAGAGAGGAAGTTAATGATGATTATCATGAAACTTCAGATCAAGTTACTACAGAACTTCGTAGGTCGACCAGAACACGTTCCGCACCAGAGTGGTATGGTAATCCTATCCTAGAAGTCATGTTATAAGACCATGGCGAACCTACGAACTATGAAGAAGCTATGATGAGCCCAGATTCCGACAAATGGCTTGAGGCCATGAAATCTGAGATAGGATCCATGTATGAGAACAAAGTGTGGACTTTGGTGGATTTGCCTGATGATCGGCAAGCCATAGAAAATAAATGGATCTTCAAGAAGAAGACTGACGCTGATGGTAATGTTACTTTCTGTAAAGCTCGACTTGTCGCAAAAGGTTTTCGACAAGTTCAAGGGGTTAACTACGATGAGACTTTCTCACCCGTAGCGATGCTTAAGTCCGTCCGAATCATGTTAGCAATTGCTGCATTTTATGATTATGAAATCTAGCAAATGGACGTCAAAACTACATTCCTTAATGGATTTCTTAAAGAAGAATTGTATATGATGCAACCAGAAAGTTTTGTCGACCCTAAAGGTGCTAACAAAGTGTGCAAGCTCCAGCGATCCATCTATGGGCTGGTGCAAGCATCTCGGAGTTGGAATATACGCTTTGATGAGGTGATCAAAGCATATGGTTTTATACAGACTTTCGGTGGAGCCTGTATTTAGAAGAAAGTGAGTGGGAGCTCTGTAGCATTTCTGATATTATATGTGGATGGCATATTATTGATTGGAAATGATATAGAATTTCTGGATAGCATAAAAGGATACTTGAATAAGAATTTTTCAATGATAGACCTCGGTGAAGCTACTTACATATTGGGCATCAAGATCTATAGAGATAGATCAAGACACTTGATAAGACTTTCAATGAGTACATACCTTGACAAGATTTTGAAAGAGTTCAAAATGGATCAGTCAAAGAAGTAGTTCTTGCCTGTATTGCAAGGTATGAAGTTGAGTAAGACTCAAATCCCGACCCCGGCAGAAGATAGAGAGAGAATGAAAGGCATTCCCTATGCCTCAGCCGTAGGTTCTATAAAGTATGCTATGCTGTGTACCAGACATGTTATGTGCCTTGCCATGAGTTTGGTAAGGGGGTACGATAGTGATCCAGAAGTAGATCACTGGACAACGGTCAAAATTATCCTTAGTTACCTAAGACAACTAAGGAAATGTTTCTCGATTATGGAGGTGATAAAGAGTTCGTTGTAAAGGGTTACGTCGATGCAAGCTTTGACACCAATTCAGATGACTCTGAGTCTCATTCTGGATACGTATTGAAAGTGGGAGCAATTAGCTAGAGTAGCTCCATGCAGAGCTTTGTAGACATAGAAATTTGCAAAATACATACGGATCTGAATGTGACAGACCTGTTGACTAAACTTCTCTCACAAGCAAAACATGATCACACCTTAGTACTCTTTGGGTGTTAATCACATGGCGATGTGAACTAGATTATTGACTCTAGTAAACTCTTTGGGTATTGATCACATGGCAATGTGAACTATGGGTGTTAATCACATGGTGATGTGAACTAGATTATTGACTCTAGTGCAAGTGGGAGACTGAAGGAAATATGCCCTAGAGGCAATTATAAAGTTGCTATTTTATATTTCCTTATTCATGATAAAGGTTTATTATTCATGCTAGAATTGTATTGATTGGAAACCATAATACATGTGTGATACATAGACAAAACATCGTGTCCCTAGTAAGCCTCTACTAGACTAGCTCGTTGATCAAAGATGGTTAAGGTTTCCTGACCATAGACATGAGTTGTCATTTGATAATGGGATCACATCATTAGAAGAATGATTTGATGGCCAAGACCCATCTGTTAGCTTAGCATTATGATCGTTCAGTTTTATTGCTATTGCTTTCTTCATGTCAAATACATATTCCTTCGACTATGAGATTATGCAACTCTAGGATACCGAAGGAATGCCTTGTGTGCTATCAAACGTCACAATGTAACTGGGTGATTATAAAAATGCTCTACAGGTATCTCCGAAGGTATTTGTTGAGTTGGCATAGATCGAGATTAGGATTTGTCACTCCGAGTTTTGGAGAGGTATCTCTGGGCCCTCTCGGTAATACATATCATAAGCTTGCAAGCAAACGACTAAGGAGTTGGTCACGAGGTGATGTATTACGGAATGAGTAAAAAGACTTGCCAGTAACGAGATTGGAGTAGGTATGAAGATACCGACGATCAAATCTCGGGCAAGTAACATACCGATGGACAAAGGGAATTACGTATGTTGTCATAACGGTTCGACCGATAAAGATCTTTGTAGAATATGTAGGAGCCAATATGGGCATCCAGGTTCCTCTATTGGTTATTGACCGGAGAGGTGTCTCGGTCATGTCTACATAGTTCTCAAACCCGTAGGGTCCGCACGCTTAACGTTCGATGACGATATTGTATTATATGAGTTATGTGATTTGGTGACAGAATGTTATTCGGAGTCCCGGATGAGATCACGGGCATGATGAGGAGTTTTGAAATGGTCATGAGGTAAAGATTCATATATAGGACGGTAGTATTCAGACACCGGAAGTGTTTCGGGGGTACCGGGAACTTATCGGGTCATCGGAAGGGGTTCCGGGCATCCCCGGCAAAAGATATGGGCCTTATGGGCCAGGAGGGGAAACGCACCAGCCACAAGGGGCTGGTGTGCCCCCCATATGGGCCGAACCAGGAGGAGAAGGAAAGAGGGGAAGGGGGAAAGGAAAGGGTGGATTCGGCCTCCCCCTTCCTTCTCTCCCCCCTCCTCTTTCCTTCCCCCTCCGGCAGATATGGCAGGGGGGCGCACGGCTAGGGAGGAGCCCAAGTAGGATTTGGTCCTACTTGGGGCGCCTCCTGGCCTCTCCCCTCCCCCTCCCACCTATATATATGTGGGAGGGGGGGCCTAGCACACACCAGATCAATTGTTAGCCGTGTGCGGCGCCCCCCTCCACCGTTTACACCCCCGGTCATATTTTCGTAGTGCTTAGGCGAAGCCCTGCGAGGATCACTTCACCATCACCGTCACCACACCGTCGTGCTGACAGAACTCATCTACTACCTCGATGACTTGCTGGATCAAGAAGTCGAGGGACATCACTAAGCTGAACGTGTGCAGAACACGGAGGTGCCATACGTTCGGTACTTGATCGGTTGACGTGAGAAGGAGTTCAACTACATCAACCATGTTGTGAAATGCTTCCGCTTACGGTCTACGAGGGTACGTAGACACACTCTCCCCCAAGTTGCTATGCATCTCCATGGATAGATCATTGCGTGTGCGTAGAATTTTTTTTGTTTTCCATGCAACGTTTACCAACAGATACTACAACATACTTACTACTATTATGTTATGTTACTCTACTCTCTTCTATTGCTACAAGATGCTAGTCTTCGATAGGCTAGGCCTTCCCTCTATTTTGGCATTTCTGCAGTCTAGTCCAAAGATACGGCCCCATTCCTTTGATACTGATGCATACTTAGCATAGATCTGATGTAAGTCTTGCGAGTACTTCGGATGAGTACTCACGGTTGCTTTGTTACCCCTTTTTCTCCTCTACCCCATTGATGCAATCAGATGATGGAGCCCAGGGGCCAGCTGATCCCGCCAATGACTACTACTACCCCGATGGAGCCTAGTACTACATGGAGACTGCCGATGACTAGGAGTAGTTAGGAGGCTCCCAGGCAGGAGGCCTTGCCTTTTCGATCGATGTTGTTGTTTGTGCTAGCCTTCTTAAGGTAGACTTGTTTACCTTGTGTCTGTACTCATATATTGTTGCTTCCGCTGACTCTTGTGTATTCGAGCTTATGTATTCGAGCCCTCGTGGCCCCTTTCTTGTAATATAAAGTTTGTATGACTTTATTTTGTGTTTAGAGTTGTGTTGTGATATCTTCCCGTGAGTCTTTGGTCTTGATCGTGCACATTTTCATGTATGATTAGTGCACGGTTAAGTCGGGGCATCACAAGTTGGTATCAGAGCCAACTGCCTGTAGGAAGCCCCTTTCTAACTCCTTGCCCGAAGTTGAGTCTAGTCTTTGAAAATCTATTTTACTAACATTGTTGTGTGGCTTACGGGCCCACATCACCAATGGATGGGATTAGGATCTTTTATTCCTCTCCTTTACTCTGGATTCTGATCACTTTTTTTTGGGTTAAAGATTTTGCTAACTCTGACTCTAGGTTCTCGTAACTACTTCCTCCCTTAGAGCCCCTCATTCTGGATGATCGCTTGATTCATTAGAAGACTCCGAAGATACTCTCTGATGTTCTCCCGAGAACTTGTGCTCATCGCCGTTGCAATTCCCTACCACCGATAAAACCTTATGGATAGCTACATCTGCTTGCCGTTCATACCTTCATTCCCAATTGCTCTTGTTATTACAAGATACCCTGAAATACTTTTCGATGTCCCGAGAATCCATTAAGCCTGCTGCCTTGCGGTTCCTTGTCGCCTAAATACACTTATGAATAATTACTCACCCTTACCGGGGAATTCGTTCGTCCCCACTTGTTCATGTGTATCACAAAATTCTTCGAAATGCTATTCGATCTTCTAAAATCCTCAGTAGCCTATTGCTCTTGATCTTCTTTACCTGCTTGCATTATGGTTAATTCCATATGTCTAGCAATATTCATTAAAATACTTTGGGATTGTCATTCTACCCTATTCATTTAACATGTGTGTGAATGCACACAATCATCAGTTGTACCCTGGAAATTATCTTTCCGGCTCAGACATCATTCCGGATATGAGCTGGTTCTTGGCAAATCAAACCTTGATTGATTGTCGATCTATTTCTAGTCAACTTACTCATATTTGATCAGAGCATATGATTCTGATACACCGATCTAGAAATCATAATTTCTTTGTATTTAAGCATCGCATTATTCAGATGTTTCTATAATACGATGCCCTTGCATTTGTTCTTCCTCTGATTGAGTACGGATACTCACATCAGCTCTATTGTGGACCGCCAGACCCCTTTGCTGGGTTATTATCTGACAGTGTCCTTCACATTCAAAACTCATGTGAGTTCTTCCCCTGATACATAGAGCCTTTGGTAAACTGTATTCTCTACTTTAATCCACTATGCTCTGCTTTCGAGCTTGTGTTATTTACTCTTGAAGTTTGTGGTATATGTTCCTAAGATGCCCCTATGGGTTGAACCTATGCCTTCCCTAATCCATGTGGACCTTTGAGTTTTCACGAGTCATACTCTTCTGGTGTTTTGCTAGATAAAAATTCAACATTACAACTTCATCAAAATTGAGAAGTGAATGAAAGGTTATGCATTGAAGAAGTGGGGGTCGACCTTGAACCTTGTGTTCATGCCCATGGACACGATGTAGATCTTATCATGGAAGCTTCTTGTAATAATAATTATCCCCTTGTTATAAATTATTCTTGTATTTTGATTTGGCCCTTTGCAATCGTGGTTCCGACCATGATTTTTCTTCTTTGATCCCATTTCTCGGACAAGTTAAAGCACTTGTCTTTTGCAGATCAATACGCCTGCCCAACCTCTATTTTGATCTACCATCGAGTTTTACCCTCTAGCATCTCAAGGATATCATGGAACTACATAACTTATTATGAGTTCTTCATCAACTATTAATTCTCGCCGATTCCAATTTTCCCCGGGTTCTGAGTTGTTAGACACTTAAGGACATTGAATAGTGAATCAAATCTGCACTGCAATTCGCTACCCCTAGTAATTTGTGGCTGGGAAAATTAAACTCAACCTTGTCATTCCTAGACTACTGGCTACATCCTTATCATGCTAAAGCATGACCGTGCTACCTATGTCCTTCATCCCCGGAACACAATCCTGACAGTGCGCTAAGCTACATCGAGCTTTCACATCATATTGTTTGTCTTGAAAGGCAATTTTGATTCTGAGCTTGCAATCCTATCTGTGGTTCTGATAACCTTTCGCTTCACCACACCTTTTGCTTGATGTCGTTGCTGATCAATTACATCTTCATGAAACCTCTCTACAAATGTGTCATGATCATCATCAACATTCTGACCTCTTCTAGGATATCAATCAGATTCATGATGAGAAATACCATCCTTGCCCCTTGATGGTTTGTGTAATCATTGAAGGAAATATGCCCTAGAGGCAATAATAAAGTTGTTATTTTATATTTCCTTATTCATGATAAAGGTTTATTATTCATGCTAGAATTGTATTGATTGGAAACTTAAATACATGTGTGGATACATAAACAAATACCGTGTCCATAGTAAGCCTCTACTAGACTAGCTCGTTGATCAAAGATGGTTAAGGTTTCCTAACCATAGACATGTGTTTTCACATGATAACGGGATCACATCATTAGGAGAATGATGTCATGGACAAGACCCATCCGTTAGCTTAGCATATGATCGTTCAGTTTATTACTATTGCTTTCTTAATGTAAAATACATGTTCCTTAGACTATGAGATCATGCAACTCCCGGATACCGGAGGAATTCCTTGTGTGCTATCAAATGTCACAATGTAACTGGGTGATCATAAAGATGCTCTACAGGTATCTCCAAAGGTGTCTGTTGAGTTGGCATGGATCGAGATTAGGATTTGTCACTCCGTGTATCGGAGAGGTATCTCTGGGCCCTCTCGGTAATACACATCACAAGAAGCTTGCAATCAAAGTGACTAAGGAGTTAGTAATGAGATGATGTATTATGGAACGAGTAAAGAGACTTGCCAGTAACGAGATTGAACTAGGTATGAAGATACCGACGATCGAATCTCAGGCAAGTAACATACTGACAGACAAAGGGAATTACGTATGTTGTCATAAGGTTCGACCGATAAAGATCTTCGTAGAATATGTAGGAACCAATATGGGCATCCAGGTTCCGCTATTGGTTATTGACCGGAGAGGTGTCTCGATCATGTCTACATAGTTCTCGAACCTGTAGGGTCCACACGCTTAACGTTCGTTGACGATATAGTGTTATATGAGTTATGTGATTTGGTGACCGAATGTTGTTCGGAGTCCTGGATGAGATCACAGACATGATGAGGAGCTTCGGAATGGTCCGGAGGTAAAGATTGATATATAGGACGATGATGTTTGGACACCGAAAGAGTTTCGGGAGGTACTGGGTAATCATCGGATCACCGGAAGGGGTTTCGGGAAGCCCCGGGAGGCTATATGGGCTTAATGGGCCAAAGGGGGAACACACCAGCCCATAAGGGGCTGGTGTACCCCTCTCTTTGGCTGCCATCCCTAGGGGGAGGGTTGGCCCCTCCTGCCTTTCCCTCCTCATGAGAGAAAGGAAAGGGGGGGCGCCACCTCCCCCTGCCTTCCTCCCGCGCACAAATAAGGAAGGGGGGCGCGGCTAGGGCAGGAGCCCAAGGAGGATTCGGCCTCCTTGGGGGCGCCTCCTGGCTGCCTCCCCTCTCCCCCCACCTATATATATGAGGGAGGGGTGCCACACAACACCATGACAATCTCTTAGCCGTGTGCAGCGCCCCTCTCCACAGTTTCGTCCCTCGGTCATATTTTCGGAGTGCTTAGGCGAAGCCCTGCGGAGATAGCTTCACCACCACCGTCACCACGCTGTCGTGCTGCCAGAACTCATCTACTACTTTGCCCGTCTTGCTGGATCAAGAAGGCAAGGACGTCACCGAGCTGAAGGTGTGTTGAACACGGAGGTGCCGTACGTTCGGTACTTGATCGGTTGGATCGCGAAGAAGTTTGACTACATCAACCGCATTAATAAACGCTTCCACTTACGGTCTACGAGGATACGCAGACACACTCTCCCCTCTCGTTGCTATGCATCTCCATGGATAGATCTTGCGTGTGCGTAGAATTTTTTTTGTTTCCCATGCAACGTTCCCCAACAGTGGCATCATGAGCCAGGTCTATGCGTAGATGATATGCACGAGTAGAACACAAAGAGTTGTGGGCGGTGATAGTCATACTGCTTACCACCAACGTCTTATTTTGATTCGGCGGTATTGTGGGATGAAGCAGCCCAGACCAACCTTACATGTCCACGCACATGAGACCGGTTCCACCGACTAACATGCAACTTGTTTTGCATAAAGGTGGCTGGCGGGTGTCTGTTTCTCCTACTTCAGTTGAATCAAATTTGACTACAGCCAGTCCTTGAAGAAGGTTAAAACAGCAAACTTGATAAATCACCGTTGTGGTTTTTTGCGTAGTTAAGAACGGTTCTTGCTAGAAGCCCGTAGCAGCCACGTAAAACTTGCAACAACAAAGTAGAGGACGTCTAACTTGTTTTTGCAGGGCATGTTGTGATATGATATGGTCAATATATGATGTGATATATGTTGATGTATGAGATGATCATGTTTTATAATATCGACAACCGGCAGGAGCTTAGGGTTGTCTCTTAATTATTGTATGAAATACAAGCGCCATGTAATTGCTTTACTTTATCGCTATGCGTTAGCAATAGTTGTAGTAGCAATAGTTGGTGAGATGATCCCGACGCAACGATGGAGATCAAGGTGTCGAGCCGGTGACGATGGAGATCATGACGATGCTTTGGAGATGGAGATCAAAAGCACAAGATGATGATGGCCATATCATGTCACATATTTTGATTGCATGTGATGTTTATCCTTTATGCCTCTTATTTTGCTTGGAACGGCGGTAGCTTTATAAGATGATCCCTTCACTAAATTTCAAGATAAAATTGTTTTCCCCGAGTATGCACCATTGCCAAAGTTCGTCGTTTCGAAGCACCTCGTGATGATCGGGTGTGATAGACTCTACGTTCACATACAGCGGGTGTAAGGCAGCTTTGCACATGCAGAATACTTGGGGTTAAACTTGACGAGCCTAGCATGTACGGACATGGTCAAGTGACACTAGAGACCAAAAGGTCGAACGTGAGTCATATAATAGATATGATCAACATAGAGATGTTCACCATTGATGACTACCCCATCTCACGCGATGATCGGACATGGGTTAGTTGATTTGGATCATGTATCACTTAGATAACTTGAGGGATGTTTATTTAAGTGGGAGTTCATTAGTAATTTGATTAATTGAACTTAATTTATCATGAACTTAGTCTTAATAGTTTTGCATATCTATGTTGTAGATCAATGGCCCGTGCTACCGTTCCCCTGAATTTTAATGCGTTCCTAGAGAAAGCTAAGTTGAAAGATGATGGTAGCAACTACACGGACTGGGTCCATAACTTGAGGATTATCCTCATTGCTGCACAGAAGAATTATGTCCTTGATGCACCGCTAGGTGACAAGCCTGCTCCCGCTAATCTAGACATTGTGAACGCCTGGCAAATGCGGTCTGATGACTACTCAATAGTTTAGTGTGCCCTGCTTTACGGTTTAGAACCGGGACTTCAAAGACACTTTGAACATCATGGAGCATATGAGATGTTCCAAGAGTTGAAGTTAATATTTCAAGCAAATGCCCGGGTTGAGAAATATGACGTCTCCAACAAGTTCTATAGCTGCAAGATGGAGGAGAACAGTTTTGTCAGTGAACACATACTCAAAATGTCTGGGTATCATAACCACTTGACTCAGCTGGGAGTAGATCTTCCAGTTGACAGTGTTATTGACAGAGTTCTTCAGTCACTGCCACCAAGCTACAAAGGTTTCGTGATGAACTATAATATGCAAGGGATGACGAAAACGATTCCCGAGCTCTTCGCAATGCTTAAGGCCGCGGAGGTAGAAATCAAGAAAGAGCATCAAGTGTTGATGGTTAACAAGACCACTAGTTTCAAGAAAAAGGGCAAGGGAAAGAAAGGGAACTTCAAGAAGAATGGCAAGCAAGTTGCCGCTCCCGTGAAGAAGCCCAAAGCTGGACCCAAGCCTGAAACTGAGTGCCTCTACTGCAAAGGGAATGGTAACTGGAAGCGGAACTGCCCCAAATACTTGGCGGATAAGAAGGATGGCAAAGTGAACAAAGGTATATTTAATATACATGTTATTGATGTGTACCTTACTAATGCTCGTAGTAGCGCCTGGGTATTTGATACTGGTCCGGTTGCTCATATTTGTAACTCGAAAGAGTTGCGGAATAAACGAAGATTAGCTAAGGATGAGGTGACGATGCGCGTCGGGAATGGTTCCAAGGTCGATGTGATCGCCGTCGGCACGCTACCTCTACATCTACCTTCGGGATTAGTTTTAGACCTCAATAACTGTTATTTGGTGCTAGCATTGAGCATGAACATTATATCTGGATCTTGTTCATTGTGAGACGGTTATTCATTTAAATCGGAGAATAATGGTTGTTCTATTTATATGAGTAATATCTTTTATGGTCATGCACCCTTGATGAATGGTCTATTCTTGTTGAATCTCGATCGTGGTGATACACATATTCATAATATTGATGCCAAAAGATGCAAAGTTGATAATGATAGTGCAATATACTTGTGGCACTGCCGTTTAGGTCATATTGGTGTAAAGCGCATGAAGAAACTCCATGCGGATGGACTTTTGGAATCACTTGATTATGAATCATTTGATACTTGCGAACCATGCCTCATGGGCAAGATGACTAAAACTCCGTTCTCCAGAACAATGGAGCGAGCTAATGACTTATTGGAAATAATACATACCGATGCATGCGGTCCAATGAGTGTTGAGGCACCCGGCGGGTATCGTTATTTTCCGACCTTCACAGATGATTTGAGTAGGTATGGATATATCTACTTGATGAAACACAAGTCTGAAACATTTGAAAAGTTCAAAGAATTTCAGAGTGAAGTGGAGAATCATCGTAACAAGAAAATAAAATTTCTATGATCTGATCGTGGAGGTGAATATTTGAGTTACAAGTTTGGCCTTCATTAAAAACAATGTGGAATTGTTTCACAACTCACGCCACCTAGAACACCAAAGCATAATGGTGTGTCCGAATGTCATAACCGTACTTTATTAGATATGGTGCGATCTATGATGTCTCTTACCGATTTACCACTATCATTTTGGGGTTATGCATTAGAGACAGCCGCATTCACATTAAATAGGGCACCATCTAAATCCATTGAGACGACACCGTATCTACTATGGTTTGGCAAGAAACCTAAGCTGTCGTTTCTTAAAGTTTGGGGATGCGACACTTATGTCAAAAGGATTCAGCCTGATAAGCTCGAACCCAAATCGGAGAAGTGCATCTTCATATGATACCCTAAGGAAACTATTGGGTACACCTTCTACCACAGATCTGAAGGCAAGATCTTTGTTGCTAAGAATGTGTCGTTTCTAGAGAAGGAGTTTCTCTCGAAAGAAGTGAGTGGGAGGAAAGTAGAACTTGATGAGGTAATTGTACCTTCTCTCGAATTGGAAAGTAGCAAATCACAAAAAACCGTTCCCGTGATGCCTACATCAACTACAGAGGAAGCAAATGATGATGATCATGAAACTTCAGATCAAGTTACTAATGAACCTCGTAGGTCGACCAGAGCACGATCCGCACCAGAGTGGTACGGTAATCCTGTCCTGGAAGTTATGTTATTAGACCATGGCGAACCTACGAACTATGAAGAAGCTATGATGAGCCCAGATTCCGATAAATGTCTTGAGGCCATGAAATCTGAGATAGGATCCATGTCTGAGAACAAAGTGTGGACTTTGGTGGACTTGCCCGATGATCGGCAAGCCATTGAGAATAAATGGATCTTCAAGAAGAAGACTCACGCTGATGGTAATGTTACTGTCTACAAAGCTCGACTTGCCGCGAAAGGTTTTCAACAAGTTCAAGGGGTTGACTACGATGAGACTTTCTCACCCGTAGCGATGCTTAAGTCAGTCCGAATCATGTTAGCAATTGCCGCATTTTATAATTATGAAATCCGGCAAATGGACGTCAAAACTGCATTCCTTAATGGATTTCTTAAAGAAGAGTTGTATATGATGCAACCAGAAGGTTTTGTCGATCCTAAAGGTGCTAACAAAGTGTGCAAGCTCCAGCGATCAATCTATGGACTGGTGCAAGCATCTCGGAGTTGGAATATACGCTTTGATGAGGTGATCAAAGCATATGGTTTTATACAGACTTACAGTGAAGCCTGTATTTACAAGAAAGTGAGTGGGAGCTCTGTAGCATTTCTGATATTATATGTGGATGACATATTGTTGATTGGAAATGATACAGAATTTCTGGATAGCATAAAAGGATACTTGAATAAGAATTTTTTCAATGAAAGACCTCGGTGAAGCTGCTTATATATTGGGCATCAAGATCTATAGGGATAGATCGAGACGCTTAATAGGACTTTCACAAAGCACATACCTTGACAAAGTTTTGAAGAAGTTCAAAATGGATCAGTCAAAGAAAGGGTTCTTGCCTGTGTTACAAGGTGTGAAATTGAGTCAGACTCAAAGCCCGACCATTGTAGAAGATAGAGAGAAAATGAAAGTCATTCCATATGCCTCAGCCATAGGTTCTATCATGTATGCTATGCTGTGTACCAGACCTGATGTGTACCTTGCCATAAGTTTGGCAGGGAGGTACCAAAGTAATCCAGGAGTGGATCACTGGACAGTGGTCAAGAACATCCTAAAGTACCTGAAAAGGACAAAGGATATGTTTCTCGTTTATGGAGGTGACGAAGAGCTCGTCGTAAATGGTTACGTCGATGCTAGCTTCGACACTGATCCGGATGACTCTAAGTCACAAACTGGATACTTATTTATATTGAATGGCGGAGCTGTCAGTTGGTGCAGTTCCAAGCAGAGCATCGTGGCGGGATCTATGTGTGAAGCGGAGTACTAGCTGCTTCAGAAGCGGCGCATGAAGGAGTCTGGATGAAGGAGTTCATATCCGATCTGGGTGTAATACCTAGTGCATCGGGTCCAATGAAAATCTGTTGTGACAACACTGGAGCAATTGCCTTAGCAAAGGAATCCAGGTTTCATAAGAGAACCAAACACATCAAGAGATGCTTCAACTCCATTCGTGAAAAGGTCAAGGATGGAGACATAGAGATTTGCAAAATACATATGGATCTGAATGTAGCAGACCCGTTGACTAAGCCTCTTCCGCGAGCAAAACATGATCAGCACCAATACTCCATGGGTGTTAGATTCATTACAATGTAATCTAGATTATTGACTCTAGTGCAAGTGGGAGACTGAAGGAAATATGCCCTAGAGCCAATAATAAAGTTGTTATTTTATATTTATTTATTCATGATAAAGGTTTATTATTCATGCTAGAATTGTATTGATTGGAAACTTAAATACATGTGTGGATACATAAACAAATACCGTGTCCCTAGTAAGCCTCTACTAGACTAGCTCATTGATTAAAGATGGTTAAGGTTTCCTAAACATAGACATGTGTTGTCACTTGATAATTGGATCACATCATTAGGAGAATGATGCGATGGACAAGACCCATCCGTTAGCTTAGCATATGATCGTTCAGTTTATTGCTATTGCTTTCTTAATGTCAAATACATCTTCCTTAGACTATGAGATCATGCAACTCCTGGATACCGGAGGAATACCTTGTGTGCTATCAAATGTCACAACATAACTGGGTGATCATAAAGATGCTCTATAGGTATCTCCGAAGGTGTTTGTTGAGTTGGCATGGATCGAGATTTGGATTTTTCACTCCGTGTATCAGAGAGGTATCTCTGGGCCCTCTCGGTAATACACATCACAAGAACCTTGCAAGCAAAGTGACTAAGGAGTTAGTTACGAGATGATGTATTACAGAACGAGTAAAGAGACTTGCCAGTAATGAGATTGAACTAGGTATGAAGATACCGATGATCGAATCTCGGGCAAGTAACATACCGACAAACAAATGGAATTACGTATGTTGTCATAAGGTTCAACCGATAAAGATCTTCGTAGAATATGTAGGAACCAATATGGGCATCCAGGTTCTGCTATTGGTTATTGAATGGAGAGGTGTCTCGGTCATGTCTACATAGTTCCTGAACCCGTAGGGTCCGCACGCTTAACGTTCGGTGGCGATATAGTGTTATATGAGTTATGTGATTTGGTGACCGAATGTTGTTCGGAGTCCCAGATGAGATCATGGACATGACGATGAGCTCTAGAATGGTCCGGAGGTAAAGATTGATATATAGGACAATGATGTTTGGACACCGGAAGAATTTCGGGAGGTACCGGGTAATCATCGGATCACCGGAAGGGGTTCCGGGAAGCCCCGGGAGGCTATATGGGCTTAATGGGCCAAAGGGGGAACACACCAGCCCACAAGGGGCTGGTGCGCCCCTCTCCCTGGCCGTCGGCCCTAGGGGAAGGAAAGGGGAGGGGTTGGCCCCTCCTGCCTTTCCCTCCTCATGAGAGAAAGGAAAGGGGGGCGCCACCTCCCCCTGCCTTCCTCCCTCGCACAAATAAGGAAGGGGGGGCGTGGCTAACACTACAAAAAAAATACACTTCCGTGATGATACGTGTTTGTCACAGTAGGTCACGTTTTCTGTCATGCATGTACATCCATGACGATTTTATGACAGAATCAAGATAGTCATAACTGTGCTATCGTAGAAGTGTTCCATGACATTATCAAAATTATCATCACGGAAGTGTCCACTTCCATGACGATAAATGGCGCGTCATGGAAGTACTTTCGTCAAGGGTAACCGACACGTGGCATCCACCATAACGGGTCGCCGTTAAGCTATCAGGTCCGGTTTTCGATCCGATAACCCGTTAACAGCCCGGACCAATGGGGATTTTCCACGTGTAAAATTCTCAATGGCCAGAAGAACCACGTGTCGGCTCACCATTTGGACAGATGTCATCCACTTATTGGACCAGAGGCGCCTATGATACGTCGACACGTGGCACGGCCTAACAGAGGCCCATTCCGGTGAAAAGGTCGGCCCGTTTGACTTGGTCAAAAGGTAGCGGGCCGGCCCACGGAAAGCCTGTTAACGGCCTGTTCGCATATAGCCCATTTACAGCCCGCTAACTCACGGCTCGTTACGGCCTATCCGAATTAGGCCTAGTAGCGTCATCTGGGCCGTCTAATATGATTCCAGTCCGTTGTAACTTCCGGCCCATGTATGGCCCATGACGTCTTTCGGCCCATATGAGGCCCTTTGTAACTCTTGGCCCATTAACAGCCCGTGGTGAAACTGGCCCGTAATGAATAGTGTATCACTTTATACCCATTAACGGCCTATTATTCCATTGGGCCATTTCCAGTCCGTGTTATCATTCGGCCTTCTCAGGGCCCATTTATTCTTGGGCTCATTTCCAGCATTCGGTTACTTTCGGCCCGTTACTGGCCTTTTCTGCTTGTGGGCCAAATCAGCCCGTGGTTACAGTCGGCCCGTTTGTGGCCCGTTAATCCGTTGGGCCGTTTTCATAGCGTCATCAAATACGGCCGATTAACGACGGCCCGTTATGGTCGGCCCATGAACAGACGATTCCAACTCTAGCCCGTTTACAGCCGATAATGCAGTCTATTATTGGCCCATGTTTGGCCAATCGATCATACGGCCTGTAGAAGGCCCATTGATGCTACGGCCCGTAGAAGGCCCATTGTTTCTACGACCCGTAGAAGGCCCATAGTTTCTACGGCCCGTAGAAGGCCCATTGTTTCTACGGCCCGTAGGAGGCCCATGGTCACTACAGTAAATATGTAGCCCATGATTATTGTGGCCTAGTTTTAAAAAATAGGTTATTGCGGCCACTAGCAAACCGCGGAAAAAGAACGGCACTGACTACAAGCAAACAAATAAACAAGACAACAAGAAAATAAATAAGCAAGCAACTTACACTAGGCTATCACGGCTATTACACATATTACATCCACTGGGCATCAAAGTTCGCCACCAGTGCAAATATAGGGAACAAAGCAACATATCACATACACTGGTTGTCAAAGTTGGCGACCAGTGCAAATAAACGCCGCAGCAAAACAAGTCCATAACTGAAACCACTTCAGAAGAGCTCAAGAAAAAATATCTTGGGTACCCATAATGCTGGTAAGATGCTTAGCAAGCTTATTATCTGGAAGAGTCTCGATTATGTGTGGTGGGGCTAGTTCGTGGGCCAGTACAACCATGGTTCTATCTGCATCGACGGGTAGCACCGTCTTTTGTGAAGAACGGGTTTTTACTCCCTTAGATACTGCCATCACCCCCTCCAATTCAAATGGCTGATAAACAAGAAAAGAAATTGAACGTACAGACATTGTATGATAGACAGATGTGGTAATTCACATATATGTTGTCTAACCAAACAAGACAGCATGACACAATTTCACATATATGATGGCTAACTGAACAGGATAGCATGACACAGTTTCAGATATATGATGGATAACTTAACAGGATATAATGGCATAATTCAACATATGATGAGTATCTAAACAGGATGACATGACAAAACTATATGATGTCTTTCTAAAATAGGTTGGGATGAAATAATTCACATACATGTTGTCTAAGTATACAGGATGGCATGATATAATTGATTCATATACTAAGCAGCTGGCACTCGCATGTATGATCTCTAAACTAAGCAGATGGAATTGAATATTGTGCATATGATGTCTAAACGAAGCAATGCAAGACACCATATGCATGATATGAGAAATATAAACATTGCAAGTTAGAGCATACACCTCAGGTGGGATATAGGACTGGTCATCTGTCTCTGAATCCTCCTCTGAGGAGCTACCTGTAACCATCGAGATATATGCGTCAACAGGTACCATTGCCTGCTCTGAAGACCTAATTTTCACTCCTGATTTTTCCATAACCGGCTCAAATGGCTGATACACATGAAGAGTAGTTCAATATACACAGATTGTCGACAAATGGAATGCGTAATGAAAAAAAAGGATGCCATGAGATAATTCACATATATGATGCCTGGCTACATGGCGGTGCATAATTCACATATATGATAACTGGCTGAAAAACATGGCATTGCATAATTCACATATCTCTACTCTTATAAAAACACCGAGTTGGTGATGATGGTGTGCCTGCCATCTTGTAATATAGACCGTCCGATCTATATCTGACGGATAGAAAGCAAACTATGACAATTTTACAAAAGATACCCGCACCTCTCTCCACATTTATAGATAAGGCCTTGCCTCGTTCATCCTTATCTCCCACAACCTCATTGCTGAGCAATTAAAAAAGGAAGTCTCTGGAACAATCTGGCATGGTGGCCGCTGCCGGCGTCGTCCATCCCCATGCCTCCGCCCAGTCCGACCACCAGTCACCACCACGCCCCACTCCTCCTCACCTTATCTCTCATCTTTCTCGAGATATCATTTTTCTGATGAAATTCTCGAGATACCATTTTTCCGATAAAATTCTCGAGATATCATTAGTTTTTACACATAGGATTACTCCTGCATGGGTCAATCACAACAGGTGTTTTGTAAAAAAATGCATCTTGATGTTCCGTGCAATGCACGGGCATCTTGCTAGTCTGATATAGAAAGCAAACAGGAGGCATTCACACAAAGCATGTCTAATCTAAGCAGATGGCATGGCAATGCAAGACACCATATGCATGATATGAGCAATATAACCCTACCAAGTTAGAGCATACACCTCGGGGGGGGGGGGGAATACGACTGGTCATCTGTCTCTGAATCCTCCTCTGAGGAGCTATCTGTAACCAGCAAGAAATCTGCATCGACAGGTAGCACTGACTGCTCAGAAGACCTTGTTTTCACTACAGATTTCCCATGACTGACTCAAATGGCTGATGCACAGGAAGAGTAGATGAATGTATAAACATTGTTGACAAATGGAATACATTATGAAAAAATATGGCACGATACAATTAACATATACGATGACTGGCTAAACAGGAAGGCATTGCACGATTCACGTATATGATGCCTGGCTAAAGAAGATGGCATTGCATAATTCCCATATACTCCCTCCATTCCTAAATATTTGTCTTTTTAGAGATTTCAAATGGACTACCACATACGGATGTATATAGACATATTTTAGAGTGTAGATTCACTCATTTTGCTCCGTATGTAGTCACTTGTTAAAATCTCTAAAAAGACAAATATTTAGGAATGGTGGGAGTATGATATAGAAACCAAACAGGTGGCATTCACACAAAGCAAATCTAAACTAAGCTGATGACATATAAGATGTATAATGTAAGCAATGCGAGGTGCCATATGCATGATATGACCAACATCAGCATGCCAGGTTAGAGCAAACACCTCAGGGGGTAAATAGGAGTGGTCGGCTCCCTCTTAATCCCCCTCTGAACAGTTATCTTCCTCTAGAATACAATCTGGAATGGCGGGAGGGGGGCCCACTTCGCCCACCATGGAGCAGCGTCTGCATGACATTATATTCCCATGCAACGGTCTTCTCTTTTTCTCTACATGTTCAGTACGATTGTGTACAATAACTGACATGCATAATAAAAAAACATAGTTAGATTATGTAAGGCCTAAGGGGTGCATGCAGAAATCAAGACTGATGGTAGCAAACGAGTGGATAGATCCAAAACTAATGATAGCAGGTAGATTATAGCTTCAGTTTAAAAAGATAGACGATGGATCATCTATTGTTTGTTGCCCACCCAACATGAACCATATAGAAGACCTTAGATGAACCAGCTTGTAGACAGATACTATTCATTGTTGCCTCGATATGTGCCCCACAGGCATTTTAAAACTCAAGTTTGAACATTAGTTTGGACCTGACTCGGAGTCTAAGAGGTGAACAGGACGATAAAGTAGCAGGTAATAATAACCGATGTATAACGTAAGCAGACACGAAAGAGTGCAACCTCTCTTCCGGAACTGTGTAGTCCTCAGGTTCATCTGCTCAGTCGATGATGGTAATGCAGTTGGTGTGGCTGCCGGCAATGGGGAAGATGATCTGAGGCGGCAAAAGAAAGTCTGCAGGGGGAATCTCTGCTGCAGTGAACACTTCCGTCGATGGTGCACCTCAGGTGGGGTGGATGACGGCACGGCAGGAGCAGGACATAACACACAGAGTTTTCTTTGACACCTATCTGAAAATGAAGTAAATCTGTAAGGGCTCCTTAGAATTGGAGGATTCTATAAACGCAGGGACAGGAAAAACACAGGAGTAGGATAGGAATGCACGTGCAAAACAGAGCATTTGCAAACATAGGATTTCTGTCAACCTGGGTGTTTGGTTCACATGAATTGGAAGAACACAGGAATGGAGAAACATGGTCAAATTAAAGTCAAACCACATGAAAATGAAAAAATAAGAATCTTATTATGCCAGTAATGCAATTAGTCATGTTCTTCGTGCATATTAATTTGAAAAGGACGTCCAAGTGGATATTAAAATTCCTACGTTTTTTTCTTTGAAATAGACACCAAAGGAAAAAAATCCTCCAGTTTTGCTTTGCTCCATTCCTTCTAACCAAATGCACGAATAGTAGTACCATAGTAAAGTTTCCAATTCCTATGTTTTCCTTCACTTTTTCTTTGAACCAGTGGCGATTCTAATAGGCAGTCTTCAACAGGCTGAAGCCTGCCCTCGAAATATTTTGTGAGCTTAGATTTGGTCCACATGAGTATCATATAATGGCTATCTTGCTAAAATGATTAAAATTGTGGTTCAAAAGAGCATTTAGTTTTCTCCTTGTAGACTTTGTGACCACGATTCATTTATTTCTAGATTTGCAACTGCTTTAAACCAAAGGATCCCTGAGGGATCGACATGAATGCAGAGTAACAAAGTGATGCGATGAGTGTACAACCTCTTTGGCATAGCCTTGTCGACCTCAGCATCATTGGGTTGGATGTGGAGGATGGTGATGCTGGTGTGACTGTCGGAGGCAGGGAAGAAGATCTGAGGCCTCTGGATACGGCGCTGAGGGTACTGCTCCGCTGTGATGGACGGTTCCATCATTGGAGCAGCTCCGGTGAGGTGTACAATGGCGAGGCTGAAGCAGGACAAGACATACAACGTTAATCTGAAGTGGGACTCTAATATCATCTGTAATAGATGATGTAAAATACATCACCAAAAAGTGCTAGATGTAAAATGCATCAGCAACGCCACGGCCGCTCCGACAGATGCTGTAAATACTGTTCACTCTGAACTTAACTGAAGAAACTGAACTTTACAGTCGAAACTGAATTTTACTATCAAAACTGATTGAACTAGTAGCAGAGCATTGCAATAGAAGTTTAGGGCATTCAAGCACTAGTAGCAGAGAAGCAGTGATCTAAATCAGCAGCCGCTCGAGTAGGGAACACACTAGCAGAGAGCAACTCATGCAGCAGCATCACGAGCGAGTGCTAAAGCAGCAACTCCTGTAGCTGCCGGAGGTTGTGCAGCAGCAGGAGCGCGAGCGAGAGCAAGAGCAGAGCAGCAGCATGAACAAGAGCAAGAGCGGAGCAGCAGCGCGACCGACAGCAATAGCAGAGCAGCAGCACGAACGAAAGCAAGAGCAGTGCAGCAGCGCGACCGACAGCAAGAACAGAGCCGCAGCACGAGCAAGAGCCAGAGCAGCAGCAGCAGCGCGAGCAAGAGCCGGAGCAGCAGCAGCTAGTGCCGGTGTGGAAGTCGTCGCCGACGAAGCAATGACATGGGGGAGAGACGTCATGGATGAAGTGGCCGGCGACGGCACCGTCGATGGAGACCCGCCATGGCTGCTCGGTATCGAGCACCGGCGGCCCCATGAGATCGAATAAAAGATAAAATGCAGCGGTGAGTGCAGAACCTCCTTGGTGGCGCCAAGTAGGCCTCGGCTTCATCAGAGGAATTGGGGAGGGTGCTGCGGTTCCGGTGGGGCAGGTCAAGACGACGCTGTGGGGATGGAGGTGGCGCGATAGATGAGGCGAACGTTGGGCTAGCTCCTTGGAGGTGGAGGACGGGGCAGCTGATCCGGCGGGATGACGAGATCGACGACGGATCCTCATTCGGTGCGGTGGATGAGGGACGGTGAGCTGTTGCGGTGGACGACATCGTCGGGGAAGAGTCTCCGGCTGGGCGGCGGTCGGGAGGCCGACGGAGGAGCGTGGGGTTTCGCGGGTTTTGGCGGCCTCAGTGTACGAATGGGGGGACGAAGGGGAAGGTAGGGGGAGCCATGGCTTAGGGACGCGCTTGTTCGAAATGTAGGGTAAGTTACGAATGTACCCCCACTGGTTTTGACCACGTGACGTCGAGGCGGCATTTCCGGCTGAGGGGTAGAAGGGGGATTTCGCGTGTCTGGGCTGCGGGACCGATTTTGGATGAGGAGGGAGTTTTTGCGCGCATCAAAATTTCGGGATAACAAGGCGCGGCGCGGGTTGAAGAGGCGGGAGTTTCACAGCATAAGAGACAAAAGATAGTCGAGCTCGAAAATTTTGGGATAACAAGGGGCGGATTCCATGTTCGGCAGAACAAACTTAACGTGTACAAAAAAAACAATTCATACAAGACACAAGAGAGTCATGTCCCCTTTTACTATATTGCTATAAATGCCATTGAAAAAACTACAAGAAAAATGTAAAAAAAATCGGGAGAACAAGATTACCCTGTATAGCACCAAATCAATTCGCACTTCCCTCAACAACAACAAAAAACAAATCAATTCCCACCACAAGAAAGAGTCATGTCCCTTTTTATATGATTACAAATGCCAGGATCTCAAATTTCAATTTTTGAATCCACGTTATGTTGAATTCGAATATATCGGTAGGTGACCTTGCGGTTTATAATGGATGTAGTCCTACATTTTGATCTTCCATCTTATATGAACATTTTACTCCACCCTATGAACATATATATTGTCGTCTACCATATGGACTAAATTTGAATCAATTTTCCTTATTTGAATACAATTGTTGTCAAGTTATACCATCATTTAAATATTATCTTGATAACAGAAAACATGCATATAGTAGTAATCATATTTCACTATGAACTACATGTACCATACGATCTCCAATTCAAATATTTGTATCCATTTTATGTTGAATTCAAATCACAGTACATTGGTCTAGGTAGTGAGATGTTCGGGATAATCTAAACCCTGTTTTCATATGTATAATTTTTGGCCGAATTGGGACAAGTTTTGGTATAAGCTTCTTGCAAACCGGAGAATCTCTCAACAAGCCTCGTGGTTCCGAGAGGGAACATGTCACCTTTGTGTGCGAAATGATATATGTTGCCTCCCCCTGATTTTCTTTACAGAGGCAACATAGAACTATATGAGTGCCCTGTTAAATTTTGGAATTATTCCGGGTTCGTTTGGCCTTTTTATACATTAATTGAGTTTCTGGACATTTAATGTGCATAATTCAAATTTGAACTGCAAGCACATGCTCCGGTGCACCAAAGTTAGTTGAAAAATCACATGTGTGTCCTTGGGTGAATTTCTTGGTCCCATGCAAGAAATGGGAATGAAATTCAAACATCTGGGCGTTGAGACTCGGCCAAGCACATTGAGAAACTTGGTTTTTAAATTCCTGTAAATCCAAAACTCGCCTGGAAATCATGAAACTTGGCATGGTGTCATGTCATGGCACTAACATGTTGTGGTAAAAAACTTGGCCGAATTGGAACAAGTTTTGGTATAACCTTCTTGCAAACCGGAGCTTCTCTCAAGAAGGCTTGCGGTTCTGAGAGGGAACATGTCACCTTTGTGTGCGAAACGATATACGCTGCCCCCCCCCTTGATTTTCTTTACAGAGGCAACATAGAACTATATGAGTGTCGTGTTAAATTTTGGGATTATTCCGGGTTCATTTGGCCTTTTTTATACATTAATTGAGTTTCTGGTCATTTAATGTGCATAATTCAATTTTGAACTACAAGCACATGCTCCAGTGCACCAAAGTTGGTTGAAAAATAACATGTGTGTCCTCAGGTGAATTTGTAGGTCCCATGCAAGAAATGGGAATGAAATTCAAACATCTGGGCGTTGTGGCTCGGCCGAGAACATTGAGAAACTTGGTTTTAAAATTCTTGTAAATCCAAAACACGCCTGAAAATCATGAAACTTGGCATGGTGTCATGTCATGGTACTAACATGTTGTGCTAAAAAATTTGGCCAAATTGGAACAAGTTTTGGTATAAGCTTCTTGCAAACCGGAGCTTCTCTCAAGAAGGCTCGTGGTTCAGAGAGGGAACGTGTCACCTTTGTGTGCGAAACGATATACGTTGCCCCCCTTGATTTTCTTTACAAAGGCAACATAGAACTATATGAGTGTCGTGTTAAATTTTGGAATTATTCCGGATTCGTTTGGCCTTTTTTATACATTAATTAAGTTTCTGGTCATTTAATGTGCATAATTCAAATTTGAACTACAAGCACATGCTCCAGTGCACCAAAGTTGGTTGAAAAATCACATGTGTGTCCTCGGGTAAATTTCTAGGTCCATGCAAGAAATGGGAATGAAATTCAAACATCTGGGCATCGTGGCTCGGCCAGAAACATTGAGAAACTAGGTTTTTTAATTCCTGTAAATCCAAAACACGCATGAAAATCATGAAATTTGCCTTGGTGTCATGACATGGCACCAACATGCTATGGTAATTTTGCTGTCCAATTTGCGAAGGCTCACACATTAACAATCAACAAAGTCATTTTGGAACAAGTGCTATCACATTACAATCAGAAACACAAGTATTATTGAAACCGTGGGCGTTCTACTTACCATTTACGTGCCGCCACACATCCCCTTTTTTTATTAGCTAGGAGGCACCGTGCAGGGTAGCTATTTGAGTACGGGAGGCGTGCGATCAGACCCCTGCGCGTGCTTATCGGGAGGAGAGCCCTTTGACCTCCATCTGCCGCCCACCTCTCTCCCAAGGTCTCCATTAATGGCGCCTGAGCCCCTGTTTAATGGCGTGGCTATGTCTCACTCGACTGAGATTTAAGAGAGAGAAAAGAAAATCTGAAAAGAAAATTTTTCACGGATCTTGATGTAAGATCCGACGGACCTATATAGAGGGTGTTTGTTTACAGGGACTTTTTGGTGTAGGGACTAAAAAAAGTCCCTTTTAGTCCCATCTAAACCAAACATGAGGGACTTTTAGGGACTAAAAGTGGGCATTTGGGACTAAAGAAAGAAGACCCTGAGGGAGAGTCTTTTTGGGACTTTTTCCAACAGTTGCCCCTGCCCCGCACCGCACCGCACCTTATCTCTATTAGTTCATTACTAGGGGTAACATGGTCTTTTAGCATGTCATTTAATAACCTCTAGTCCATGTTTAGTCCCTGGAACCAAACAAGTAGGGACTAGGGACTTTTTAGATGGGACTAAAAAAAGTCCTAGGACTTTTTAACCAAACATGGCCATAGCATCTACTGCGACTTATAGCAAGACTGATGAATATATAAGGACGACGACAGTGGATAATAATTGTCTTACATATTTAGGAAGATAATTAAAAAAGCCACATGCGGCTACGCCCGAAATACACAAGGGCAAAAGAAGAAGGAAGACGCATACAACGATCTGGCTCGCTGATCTCTACTTTCTTGATGCGCTACAGGTCGCGGAGACTAGTTCTCGCGGCGAGCGGTGATGATCTCTTTCATCAGTTTCATGTCCTTAATACGCTGCTTGACAGCATCCACGGATTCCTCCACCAGCCTTTCGCGCTCGACGCGGAGCATGGCATTCCTGCCCATAAGTTTCTTGACGATGACGCCCATCCTCTTCAACACGGCAGCGGTCTCCTCCGCCTGCTTCGCCCTTCCGGCGATCTTCGCCCTTAGCAGGTCGCGCTTGGCCCGGAGCTTTGCATTGCCCTCCCCTAGTTGCCGGATGACGCCGGTAGCATGTTCAAACAAGGCTTTCATGTCATCCTGCAACCTCGCACAGCCGAAGATCTGATCCATCTGGCTATGGACGATCGCATGCATGCGCCTATGAGAGTCCTCGTCTGCCCGCGAGACATTTTCCCAGGCCGCCGTGGCACGGGAGGACATCTCTGCTGCATTCGCGGTGCGGCGGGACATCTCTGCTGCTTCCGCAGTGCGGCCGAACCAGTCTGCTGCATCGACGGCGCGGCGGGACCTCCGTGCTGCTTCGGCGGTGCGGCGGGACCTCTGTGCTGCTACTGCCGCGCGGCGGGACATGTCGGCTGCTTTCGCGGTGAGGCGGGACATCTCTCGTGCTTCTGCTTCCATGCTCGCCTCTCCCTGGTGGTAATCTCTTGACCCAGAACTCACGCTAGCCATGGCAGACGCAAGGGAACGATGTTGAATGACTTGTTTGTTTTTGTGGATGAGGAGTTGAGGAGGAATGTGCAGTCATCTTGGCATAGTAGTATTTATAACCGAGTACTAATACGCTCCTAAGTGGGAAACCGTTTAGGTTGTGATCGGTGTGAACAGATTTGCAATTAAATATAGCATGGTAGTAATTGTAATGTGACGAGACGCAAGCTCAAAATTTATTGACGGTTCTAGTTTCGAAGTGCAGCACTATTCCCGGATGGCGTAACGTGGGCACGCGTTCTCGGCCGTGGTGTAGCAGTTTTGTAATATGACATGGTACTTCTTTTTCTACTGCTGTGTACATGCAATAACTGGCACCGTCGGATACTTATCTTATGGTTATTGGGGCGTTCGACAGGAATAGCCTCGTGGCGAGCTATAGACTAGTCTTTTTTTCACACGCATTACATCGACACATATCATCTCTCTCCCACTTTCCCACGCACACACCTAGTCTCTCGGGACTTCTCGCATGCACCATCTCTAGCTCCCTAGGTCGATGCCACCCACATACACTTGTACTCTGAGTTTAGTATGTTATACACGAAGAGAAGAGGTGCACGCACGCACTCGTCCTCTCTCACACACGCATCTGTAGCTACGAATTGTAGTGTTCTCAACCATCCGATTGGCTCTATCATAGGTTCCCGTTGCTCCTTGGCCTTGAGATTGAGAAGTTTAAAACGCGGAGGCTAAGCTGGAGGCGCGAGGTTTTGGTTAATGTGCGGGCCGCACACGGCACCAACACGACACGAGCTTCATCTGCCTGGTGTGCAGTCGGGTGAGTACTACTATTAGTAGTACTACTTTGATGTGTCGCGTCAACTCGCACAAGTATGCAACACTTCCTCAACAAACAAGCATATAACTGCTTATACTTCTTACCCAAAGGATCTTTATATCCAACAGACACAAAATATCCGTTCGACTATTGGAAATTACTTTAACTGTTGATCTGATGTCGAAGTAATTGCTGCATCGCCACCAAAACCCACCATCTCTTAAGCTAAAGTAGACCGAGCTAACCCCTATATTAGCATATTACTAAGATAAACAGAAGGCACTGTAGAATCATTTAGGAGGTGAGCTTGTCAATCTGAATGTGGAGGGACACTGTCCTCGACAACCCAGCCCCGGCCAGCAGCTTGGACGGAACTGTGAAGAAGGTCAGCTCCTGCACGGCGACGTCGCCGGGATCCTTGCTGCTTGTCACCTCGATTTCCACCTTGACGGCGTTGGTCCTGCCTTTGGGCTCCCCCGGCGGGCCGTTCGACCACATCTTGGCTGCGTAGTGTGGCAGTGGGGATGCCCCCACTCTGATGCAGATGACCGACACGGCGATAGGCGCGCCGATGTCGAGCACGCCGCCGACCAAGAAAAACGCGCGGGCCATCCTCCTCCGCGAACAGCAAGAGCCGCGGCTCCGACACTGGCACTTGCAGCTTGAGCACCTTGCCGTACTGGATCCTGTGCACGGGCATGGGATGCACGGTGCTGATGTGGTGGGGGAGCGCCGGCGGCGGGCCTTGGTAGCCGCAGACGGGCACGGGGCATTTGCAGGGCGCGAGCGGACACACGCTCTAGTGATCGACGAGCTTGTGGTAAGTGACGTAGAGCCCACAACCTTCGTGCCGGCACTCCACCCTCACCGAGGAGAGGATGGCATCCATCGCCGTGTTCCGCACGTCGAAGCCGCCGCCGCGCTCGCACTTCTGGCACTGCCGCTGGTTCCCGGGGCGCTCGCCGCGGCAGTCCGCGCAGGCCAGGTGCCCTCCCTTGCACTGCACAAATCAATCGAACAGCACATCAATCAAGAAACCTGCACCTTGCTCGATCAGCCGAATGGACGAGGTGTATTCGAACCTCATACACTGAAGTCTTCAAGGAGCGGAGGCACAAGGGGCAGTGGAGCAAGGTGAGGTCCATAGAGACCATAGAGAGCTCCGTCGTCGGGTCCTGTTCCGTCGGCATGATCTCGCCCTCCTCATGCACAACCATCTCTCGCTTCAGGGCCGGGGCATTACAAAGTTTTACCATCACATATTCATACTACTTCAAGGTGCATTAAATCAACACATGCAAGTATCAAAAGGAAAGTCACGGCATGCATGCATGCGTTGTAATTAATGCATCGGTAAACGCAAATTATTGAAATATATCGAGTGCACTGCTTTGATGTGTCGCGTCAACTCATACAACAAGGAGAAGTTAGATTACAACTCCCTCTCCCTCGCCCATGAGCGTGGTGGCTCGCAGGACTAGGAGAAGCTTTCGCTACAGGCTCTCCCTCCCGCACGTGGTGGACATGGAGCAGTTCATTCGGTGTCAGATGGCCAGAAGCATACTAGTAGTACTCCACTGTAGTAGTACCATCATTGTTCGACTTCCCGAAGAGGCGAAGAGCCAAGCACAACCCGGACGCTTGTGTGGCAGTTTCATGTGTAGGGGAGGTAATATAGTGACATAGTCTAGGATAGCATGTACCGTGCCTCTAAGCTTAAAATCGTTGGAGTCGGCTCCATGCTATGAGGCCATCTCGAAGCATTTTTTTGATTAAAATAATCTTCTGGCCCTACCTGTCATCCTGGTGATTATAGTTTGCATGCTCATCTGGTCAAGACAGGAATATATATTTTAATTTGTGGTGGGGTAAATGTTAGAGGTTGCAGCAAATATATTGTACACTGCGGGTCTTTTAGCCAAGTTTAGAGGCGAGCATGTGGGGCCAGTGCTATGATGTGTCGCGTCAACTCGTACAATGAGGAGAAGCTTGATTTTACTACTACACGCCCTCTCCCTCGCCCATGCGTGCGGTGGCTCACAGACGAGGACAGGCTTTTGCTTACTACAGCAAGCTATCCCTCCCGCACGCGGTGGACGGACATGCAGCAGTTGATTCGATACTATAGAAGTAGTAACATCATTGTTTGTCTTCTCGAAGAGGCGAAGAGCCAAGCGCAACCCGAACGTGGTAGTTGCGAACGCTCGCGTGGCAGTCTTTGTGTAGGGGTGGGGCGTGGTGCGGAGCCTTGGAGCACGCATATAGCCAGGCTCTTGCATGAGACAAAATCGCCATGTAAGCAGGCTATAAGCCCACTATTGTACTTGCTCTTAATAGTATAGCCCTATAATCCGGAAAGGAGGGACTACTCCCTCCGTTCCTAAATACTCCCTCCGTTTTTATTTAGTCAGCGTATTAGCTTTGGTAAAAGTCAAGCTTTATAAACTTTGACCAAGTTTATAAAAAAAATATTAACATAAGGAATAACAAATCAATACAATTAGATTTATTATTGAATGTACTTTCACATCATATAGATTTTTTATGATAAATGTTTATATTATTTTTTATAAACTTGGTCAAACTTTATGAAATTTGACTTCAGTCAACTCTAATATGCAGAGTAAATAAAAACGGAGGGAGTATTTGCCTTTCTAGAGATTTCAACAAGTGACTACACCCTAAATGAGTACATACGGAGCAAAATGAGTGAATCTACACCGTAAATAAATACGTAGTTCTCTCATTTTCCTCTCCGCCTTGGTCGTGGTGCACAATATTGAGTATACTACTACTGACTAGTCTCTTCTTGACCCGCATTTACATTGATACGGCTTGAATGCCAAGGAGGGAGAGGGTAGCGGTTCCCGAGACGTTGAATGGTCAATGATGCATCCTCAATTAGCATGCAGAGGGAATTAATTGGAGAAGCAGAATGGAGCCAACACGATGTGAGTGCAACGCAGTTTGGACTCTCATATAAAGGCGCCCCACTACTCCAATCCATCTACTCCTAGTCTCTGCGCAACACTGCCCACTCCAATCCAATACCAAGACCAAGTGACCAGAAGCAACAAGCACCCATGGCGTCGATGGACACGAGCGGCAGTCGGCTATGCCGGATCGTCCAAGATGCTGGCCTACGGCCCCGCACCGCGCAGCGTTTCTAGACGGTGTTGGCGACCACCGGCGTCATAGCCCTCGTCGACGCCGGCTTCACCTCTCGCATGTGCCAGATGATGGTCGACTCCATCCGCAAGTTCACGCCGTCAAGAAGCGCGCGGATGACCTTGCCGTACTTCTCCAGCCCGCGCGCCCAGGCTCCTTGTTGCCTGCCACCCTCATCGGCCTCCAAGGTGATGAACTCTTTGAAGCACTGGTGGCCCTGCAGCTGCCGGAGGTCGCGATGAAGAATGTGCACCTCGAGGCCGCGCTCGCCATGCAGCGCCTCGCCATGCAAGAAACCGTCGACCTGCACATCCACGTCTATGAGGAAATCGTCTACATAGGCCACTACAAGGCCAGCGAGGACAGAAAGATGTTGGCCTTCTTCCAGCGGCTGGAATCTTTGGACGCCATTGTTCAGAAGCACGTCGACCTGGCCACGAAAGCCACTGCTACTTAGCCGCCGTTCGGTGGGCCGGTGCCCTGAGTCGAGGAGGTGGATGTCGTCGATGGATGCATCTTTCTTCTTGCCTCCTGTAACCAGCACTGCATCGCCTTGTGGCCTTAATGTTTTATTAGTGTATGGCATTTTTATTCAAGTCGTAAATGACATGTGTGATCCCTTGCTCTTATTTGGCGTTAATTATATGTAGTATCACTGTCTTCAACCTGGTGTACTACCTAGGTCCTGGTTTATTAGTCCCTTTTGTAATTTGTGCTAAATTTTGACCAAATATTTAGCTGACAAAATGTTAGTACATGTCAACAAAAATTATATCATTTGATTTGTATTTGAACATAGTTTTCAATGATATAATTTTGGTGACATGCATGAACCTTTTGTTAGTCAAATTTATGGTTAAAATTTGGCAAAAATTACGACGGGGAGCAATAAACCAGGACGGAGGTAGACTGGTCCGTCACCATCATGTTTTGTGTCTAAGTTTGACTTCAGCGACCCAACCTACATGGAGGGAGAGCTGTATATATTGGCGCGACAACCAAACTTATATATTCAAAATTGAGCGTTACTACAAGTCACGAGTTCAAAACGAGAAAGTGGAACAAGTACAGCATGCCTGTGCCGTTCGTGTCGCACCCCCACACGGTCGCGGTGCACAATGTAGTAAATGACTAGTCTCTTCTTGACCCGCATTTACATTGATACGGCTTGAATGCCAAGGAGGGAGAGGGTAGCGGTTCCCGAGACATTGAACGGTCAATGATGCATCCTCAATTAGTATGCAGAGGGAATTAATTGGAGAAACAGAATAGAGCCAGCACAATGTGAATGCAACAGAGTTTGGACTCTCATATAAAGGCGCCCCACCACTGCAATCCATCTACTCCTAGTCTCTGCGCAACACTGCTCACTCCAATCAAAGACCAAGTGACCAAAAGCCACAAGCACCTATGGAGGTGATGGACACGAGCGACAGTCGGCTGTGCCAGATCATCCAAGCCGTCGGCCTGCGGCCCCGCACCGCGCAGCGTATCCAGACGGTGCTGGCGACCGCCGGCGTCATAGCCCTCGCCGACGCCGGCTTCGCCTCTCGCATGGACGACATGATGGTCCGCTCCATCCGCAAGTTCACCACCGTCAAGAAGCGTGCGGACGACCTTGCCGTACTGCTCCAGCCCGCGCGCCCAGGCTCCTCATTGCCTGCCACCCTCATCGTCCTCCATGGTGATGAACTCTTTCAAGCCCTGGTGGCCCTGCAGGTGCCGGAGGTCATGACGAAGAATGTGCACCTCGAGGCCGCGCTCGCCGCGCAGCGCCTCGCCATGCAAGAAACCGTCGACCTGCACATCCACGTCTACGAGGAAATCCTCTACATAGGACACTACAAGGCCAGCGAGGACAGAAAGACGTTGGCCTTCTTCCAGCGGCTTGAATCTTTGGACGCCATTGTTCAGAAGCACGTCGACATGGCCATGAAAGCCGCTGCTACTTAGCCGCCGTTCGGTGGGCCGGCGCCCTGAGTCGAGGAGGTGGATGTCGTCGATGGATGCAGTGGCAGCGCCACGGTAGGGGCCAGCATGGTCGGCCGCCCCGGGTAGCCGAAACTACGTATACACAAAAATATGGTTTGTTTTAATACATAGGCCAATACATGTGGGGATTTGCAACAGAGACACAAAAGCCCAGTTGCAGTCCATAGCCTAAAACTAGTCAGCACGGCCACACCCAATCCTTTGACCTCGTCATACATGCATTCCAGAAAATCCCCCATTCGAGCCAGGCAGCAGCGAGAGTAACCTACCGTCGCAGGCTCACTACCACAAAGCTCCGCCTCGCCGGGCCGCCGGCTCGTTGCCGAAGAGCTCTGGCGTCTGAATGCGGTGGCGGACGCATAACCTCTCCGTTGGCACGGCGAGGCCATGGACGCACAATGGGCGTCGTCCGACACAAACGTGGCATGGCGTGCCCGTCCAGCGAGGCAGCGGGCGCAGGAGTAACCTCAAATAGATTTTTAATTTGAGGTGTCCGGTTGTAGAATAAAATATTTGAGGTGTGACCGGTCAGTGCCGGTGGATGCGCTCCGGCGCATCCGCGGGCGTTTGAGGGGTCGGATTTGCCAAGTCCAATTGTAGAGGCTCTTACAACCTAGTTCTCGAGAATTTTGAACTGTTCTGAATCTTTGGTTATGTAAATTTTCGAGTGCATCTAGCTTCATATTCATATTTTATGAGATTTGGTTCAGCAGGCTTGCATTTGTCAATCAAAAATTTTATACCTTAAATGTTTCGCCCCGGCTAAGTTCAATTTCTGGATCCGCCACTGGATGGATGCATCTTTCTTCTTGCCTCCTGTAACCAGCACTGCATCGCCTCGTGACCTTAATGTTTAATTAGTGTATGGCATTTTTATTCCAGTCGTAACATTTTCACTGTGAGGTGGGGCCGCAGTTGAGCAAACCGACCATCGGCAAATCCCCACCCCGCCCACCATGCATCGGCTGAGTTAGAATTAGAAGAGAGAAACGAGGGAGAAGAGCTAGCTATAGCATGGACGCTGTTGTCAGATGGGACTCGTGTTGATAGAATAGGAGTACTGAGTACTCGTACCTCCTTTTTTTAGGGAAAAGTAGTCGTATGTCTAGTACCACTAGTTGGGTGCGTGCGACCTATACCTGTCATCACTTTAGGTCTCCTTTTCGAACCGCAGCTACGCTTCATAGTACATATTTTTTCACGCATTTATCCTCCTATATGTACTCCTAGGCTATTTCCACGTGCTCCCTTTCGCCGACATGTGGGACATAGAGCATCTGGGTCGTAGTCCATGCACAACTCGGAGCATATGCAACCATGCCGGCGTACTTTACATTTCAGACCTCATGAATTACATGCAAACCCCCCGCAGAAGAATAAATAAATAAATGAATTACTACATGCAAACCGGATTATTTTCATAGAAACCGGAGCACGTTCATTAAATTTTGGACATAACACATTTATAAAAAACGACCGGACCTAAACCAGTCTAAGGGCCTCTTTCATTTGCAGGATACTGAAAACACAGGAATGGGGAAAGTATGATGGCGATGAACCGAGACGAGGAGGAAGAGGAGTAGTACTGTACATGCTATAGACTAGACTGTAGCACATTGTTCTTTATGGCCATATCACCACATTGTTTTCTATGGCCTATCGCCTGCTGGTTCACTGGGCTGCCGTGGTTCGCACTCCTCCGACGTGAGTAGTAGTACTAGTATATACACTATATATATCGCATGATTCTTTGCTCCTTCTTACGTACTTCGCCGACATGTGGGAGAGCCAGCATCCGGGTCGACGTGTCATGCACCAGATTAGAGTGGGGAACGAAAGGGGGGCATCACCCCGGTCGTAGCGCTAGTAATTCATGACTATAGTGAGTAGTCATATCACAAGACCCCGTCTTTCCAGCAGTAACATGCCGTCAAATCGCACAGCCCTACCTTTCCAGCAGTAAGTTGAATCCGCTACTCCCTCACCCTCCTCGCCTCTCTATCAAACCGCCTACGCAAAAACTGCCGCGGGTACTGCCCGGGAAAAGCCCCGCCCTCAACTTTTAACTACTCATAGTATAATTTTGTATCGATGAATTGCGCCATGGAGCAGAAAACCAAAAGAAAAATGTGGTACATGTAAACAAATACAGTTCAAGCTCTAGCTAGCGATTCGGAATGTAAACCGTGCATGTGTTTATACGTATAGGTTACTTCAAAGTACTGAGTCCATTAATGCAATGTGGTCAAACTGTACCATCGATATCTCAAAGCCAAAATAGTTCGAGCTTGTTCGTTCTACATAAATACTAGTACTGTATGTTTATTGACCCGTGGGGTTGTTCAATGAATGGAGGGCCAGGGAGCACAAGTGAACAATACTACTACTAGTAAGTAGGAGTCATACAGTTAGTCACGTTAAATAGAGAGTTTCTTTTCTTTAATGCCACGTACCCAAATTGAAACGCTTGTTGTGGAGAGAAAAAGATAATCACTCCACTATATATATAGGCAGGGGCCTGAGCGCTTGCTTTACTAGGGCTACTGTCTTTATTCTCCCATCCTCTCCAGATCTAAACAAGACAGCAGTAGCGACATTTTCTCTCTGCTCATCGCTGGTCACAGATCCGGCCGGATCCCTTCGGCCAGTGTGTGTGTAGAGGACTAGGTGCATCGTTCACGCATTCATCGGTGGCGAGGGAGGAAACCCACAGCTGACGGCGGGTCCCGATCCTCTACCCGTGTCGTTCTCTCTGACACAGCGCTGGCTCGGGAGTTCCTCCGACCCTTCTTCCTCCCTACCGTATTGTGCGCAGATCCGACCTGCCGCCGCCGACATCCCGACGACCCTCAGGTATAAGTTCTTCGAAAGCGGCCTTGCTCTACTGCCCCAACTCCCCACGTTTTTGCATGTGCATCTTTTTCTACTTCCATCAGCTCTTCCAAAGCCACCTAAATTTTTAGTATTATTGGAGGTAAAGCTACTTCATGCAGTCGAATCTAGGACTTGGTTCAAACAACGAAGAAAGGGGGGAAAGTCGTAGCATGAATCTAGGACTTGATTCAAAGAGGAAATAACAGGGGGAAAGTAGTAGAGACTGGATAGCCAACCGGTCTCTTGGTTGAAAAGGGAAATAAAGGGAAAATACAGTACAAACTGGATAAGGAACAAATCTATTATTGGTTGAAAAAAGGATAGAAAGTGGCGGCTGGTGGACAAGTCAACAGAGTATGTCCAGGATTAGATTTGCTGCCCTCACATAGTAAAAGGTCTCCAGGATTAGATTTGCTGCCCTCACAGAGTATGAACAAACTCGGCATCACCACTTTATGCCTCCTTGTAGGTACATTGTGCTGATGTGTCCACTGTCGCATGTCCTTATACCAACTTTTTGCTGTTGTTAATGTAAGGGCGCATGTAAAATGAAGCAATCACACTGTTACCTTAAGGACATGTCTAACCAGTGTTATTGCTAATCTAATACCTCCAGTGATATGATGCAATTAAACTGTGTTACAAATGGTACTCCTGCTATTTTCCCTAGTATGATAAGTAAGTTGCTTCTTTACTCTGCTGAGGGTCCTGGTGTCCCCACGGTCCCATGCCCTTAAACCAACTCTTTAGCTGCTGTTGATCTACTGTATCTGGTAAACAAGCAATGCCACCATTAAAGTAATCCCATATTTGACAAATGTGATTGTTGATCGTAATGCTTCCGGTAACATGAAGCATTGCTGACGTTTTAAAATTTCTACTGTCCTTGCGTGATTGCCATGAACATAATCAAGATGCTTCTTTTCATTTCGTGTATGTTTCGTATCTTGTTATTGACCGGCAACTCTTTCTATCTTTTTGTGCAGATAGGGATATCCATTTCACCTTGTTGCTATTGTGACCTTTTGGTGAACTGCACAAAACACTTTTTTTTGGAATGAGTGTCTTGTGCAGTTCAACTAAAATGTCACATGGGCAACATCTCTCAATTTTGGTGGAACTGCACAAAATGGTGATTGGAGTTTCCAAAATCTCCGTCAAATTCTGCTGGTAATCTCGTGCAACATTTTATTAGCCTTTGCAAGATGAGCCGTCACTGTCACCACAATGGCACTTTATTTTAGTGGAACTGCACAAAAGGATAAGCAAATTATAGTTGCACCTTACATGAGCAGGACAGCCAACCTTAATGTTGCTCAATTTTAGTGCAACTACTAAAGAAGAACCTACCAGCTCATGAGAGCAACTACTTCTTGCTAGCTGAATGATGCAATCTTTGCTTCATTTCAGGTGAACTGCAGAAAAAGTCGCATGAATTGAATCATGGATCTGTAGGTTGACCTCATTGAGTCGTGGCGGCGTAGGGGTCCCTCTCTCAGTTATGGTTCCCATGACCGGGTATGTTCCTTTTTGGTTGATTTTGACTCTGCATCCAGCTAGTGATCTTGTGCTACTGCTTTGGCACTGCTACTACCACTGATAAAATGAAGTAATAATACATTTAAAATAGAACTACTGTCTTAGCTACCATTTCATTTCCAATGTAGATAATTTGCAGAAAAAAGTGATTGAAATGAGTCGATGCTCCTCCTCTCTAACTGGCGGGCGCCATAATTTTAGTTGAACTGCACAAAAAAAAGTGATTGAAATGAGTTGACGCTCCTCCTTTTACTGCCACACTGAGGTGTTAATGAATGTTAATGAATCGCTTTCATAGCAAGATATGGGGACATGAAGAATAACTTGATCTCCCAAAGTCATCTCACACCGGTCAGTACTGTCCTTTATCAACATGATTGTGCTTTGTCATACTGTGCTAACGTTGTATTTTTTTTAAATAAAGCTATTCTATCGCAATCTTTTCTCGTTTTGGAAATAAAGTTTGCTTCAACTAGTTGTACTATTATAGTAATCATGCTCTTTCTTATCTGTGCAAACAGGAATACTCAACTACAGATGTTGTGATGGTCAAGAGCATTCGCCAAGTTCTTGGGTTGTATGACACTGCTAGCCAAGATGGATTTAATCCCGATATTCACTTTATCAAAAGGCTCTAATGGGTTGGTTCTGAATCTTGCAAGCTGGGAATCAACAAGATGTGTAGGCATCTTTATTGTACTTATTTTTTGAATCTTATTTGTTGGTTCTGAATCTTACAAGCTGGGAATCAATGAGATGTGTAGGCATCTTTGTTGTACTTATTATTTGAATCTTATTTGTTGGTTCTGAATCTTGCAAGCTGGGAAACATGGCATGATGATGCAGAGACTGCAACCATAACAAACTGTTCAAACTTGGTAGTATTGTCTGTGTGAAAGTGCGACAAATGTGCTGATCGTGTGCGTCCTGAGAATAATAATTCTAATTGTTGTTCATGTTGATCCTGTGGCATTGATAGAACGAGCCAATGCATTTCTTGTTTTAAGAATAAATTTTAATTAAAGCTAATTAAATTTAAGTAAAGTGGCCACTAACACATGTTATTACAGTACCAATACAGACCCGCTCGTGAACCGACGTGTGGCCGGAATAGGTTTCTTAATGGAGGCGTTTGAATGCGCCGAGGGTTCATGTTCTACCGGGCGTGCAGAGGGCGAGGGAGGGGTAGTAACTGTTGTCGCCTGGACACACTCAGTTTACTGTTGAATCCAGTTCCCCAAGAGCTGAAAAACGAACTGCTGCCGCCGCCTACCCACTCGTTCACTTGAAGAGACTCCAATGGCGATCCGAGGGGTGAGCCTGCTGGATATGGACTTCAGTAAGGAGTTCACCTTTGAGTTCGTCATTCAGTCCCATGGCTGCACCAAGTTTAATGTGATGTACACCAATGATCCGGACTCGGTGAAGCTCTGCCTCACCGAGTTCAAGCAGTACCTACAGGAGGAGAAAGCACAAGGTCGCAGGACTAGACCTTGTGCCCATCCATTTGTCTCCTGACAGGGGCCAGCGGATCGCCGTCGCCCATGTATGCGTGCGGGACGAGGTTCTCGTCTACCACTGCTGTAGGGCCATCAGAGGTTCTGGAGCATTCGCCCGTTTCATCGGCAGCGCCGACTGCACCTTCGCTATGGTGGAGAGAAGGAAGAACGCGACGATTCGGCCATCTGGTGCAACAAGCTTGTCGACATCCAGAAGCAATACAAGATCATCGGCAACGGGTAGGAGAAGGACTCCGTGGTTGACCTCGCCGAGACCATCATCGACCCCTGCTACGCCAACATGAAAGAAGACAATGATACCAAGGACCTGAACACATGGGAGGTACCTCTGAATCTAGCCTACATAACCTACGCGGCCAAGGACACATACGCATGCTACGACATGTACAGGCGGATCTTGGACATGAGGGCGTGTCTGCTTCCCATAACCGACGAGTACACGGACAGCCGCAGCGTCATGATCAAGCGTGATAGGAAGGTCTAGATGATGTACTTTATCTGTTTAAGCACCTTTATCATCTGAGTGTTTCATGCATTAGCCTATGTGTCGTAATTATCTGTTTTGTCCGAAATATTTCGTCTAAGAACCCATTAACCTGTTTGCTTTTTTAGTGGCTATTTGCTTATGTATGTAACTAGTTCACTGGGCTGTCGTGCTTTGAATCTCCTTCCTCCCAACATATTCCTCTTCTCAGGTGGACCCAGCAGGTCTCGTACACAGACATCTGGGACCAACCACCTATCCATTTGTATTTCTTTATTTTGTTCAATCTTTCGTCCTCTTCCTATACAGCGGCTGGCGGCGCTACCGCGCATGCCTCGGTGACCCATCATAGCCTATGGCGTTGGCCAGGCCATCCCTCTACTCCCACACATTGTCCGGCGGCGGCAGCTCCACCGGCCCACCCTGCACCCGAACAAGTCAACCCTCGTACTCCCCTCCGCCTGCGTCTTCCCCCGCTCCGGTTCGTTCGGTCCAAGGTCTCGACATCGTCCTCCACCTTGGTGCTCTCGCCGCGGCGCCGCCGTCTGTCGTTCCCAACATGGTCAGCAAAACAAGAGGAATCGGGAGACGAATGTTCGTCGAGAGGATGACAGTCCCGGGCCCACCAGGTCCATGGCCTAGGTTGTGTTGTTTAACATGCGCAGCCCACGACATGTTTCAACTTTTTTTGGATCCAGCAGGTATCAAGCGGCCTCTAGGCCGCCCAGCCTAGCTTGTCTATAACATCAGCAACCCAAGTTATGTTTGTTTTTTCAAGACGACGCACAGCTCAGTTCTATTTTTCTATAAGAATGCAAAACTGAACCTATGTTTTCCCTTCTATAATAGCATATATATTTATATTTATATCTTATTTTATTACATATATATAATAGAAACAACATAAGGTTCCGTTAAACTTGTCGTTCGTCCAACCATTTTATAGACCTTCCCACTTCTGTTATTTTTCATTTTCATTAATCCTACATCTGAATTTTCTCCCACTTTCTTTTTCGATGTAATCTGAGTTTTCTCCCAGTAATTTTCCCTAGAACCAACTCAATTGTCCCACGTCTAGCCTAAAAAATAATAATACCCCACGTCCTATTAACTCATCAAATTAAAATGATATTTTATTTCGTAAATCGAAAGTTCTTACAAAATAATAATAATAATTGTTTATATATAACTTGGCAAGTTAACTCCTGGTGATTGCGTACATAAGCTTGCAAAGATTTTACTGACCAATGCAGTAATACACATGCAATCATGTGTTTATGTTTTTATAACATTTCTCCGTCCAGCCCAACATGATATTTTCACCCAGCCCAGCAAGTCTGCGGATTTCGAGAGAAATGCAAATGGGCTTTAAATTCTACCATAATATATAAACGGGCTGCATAGATGCTACATCATTGTTTCACCCAGCCCACCAAATGGACTGGCTGACATGTGGGCCAGTAGGTCGAAGCCTAAGCACTTTCGCAAAAAATAAAAATACAAAGGTCGAAGCCTAAGCAAGGCGTTGGATTTACATCCAACGGCCGGCATTCTTCTTCAATCTCTCGTCTTCTTCCCCCAGCACTACCGGGACCGCCTGCTCTAGCCTCCGGCGTCCAGCGGCGCTGTTTTGCGCGCCTCGCAGCGAAACGCTACCCCACCGACGGCCAGGCCATCCCTCCAGTCCTCCGCACCTCCTGTTATTCTCTGCTGAGTGTAGGCCCACCCCGCACCCGAACCAGTCAAGTTTCCACTCCTCTCCGTCTGCGACTCCACTGCCGCGTCTTCCCCATCTCCGGGGCATTCCAGTCTGGGGCCTCGCCGTCGTCCACCGGCTTGGTGCGCTCTGCACGGTGTGGTCAACGTGGTCAAGAAACGAGAGTCATCGGAAGATGACTGTACGTGGATGATACGTCTCCAACGTATCTATAATTTATGAAGTATTCATGCCATGTTTACAACAATTTTATATGGTTTTGGTATGATTTGCATGGAACTAAGCCGGACTGACGCTGTTTTCAGCAGAACTACCATGGTGTTGTTTTTTGTGCAGAAATGAAAGTTCTCCAAATGAGCTAAAACTTTTTGACAATTTTTTTGGAACATAAGAGACCCTCGAAGCTTCATGGAAGGACCAGAAGGTGAAGGAGTAGGGCACAAGACACCAGGGCGCGCCTGGGCCCTTGCCCGTGCCCCAGTGGGTTGGGGTTGTGCTCACCTCGAGGCCCATATTAGCATGAAACCAATGCCAAAAATTCCTATAAATAGAGAAACCATCAGTGGTAACCCTAGATCAGAAGTTCTGCCGCCGCAAGCCTCTATAGCCACGAAAAACCAATCTAGACCCCGTTCTGGCACCCTGCCGGAGGGGGAAATCATCACCGGTGGCCATCTTCATCATCCAGGCGGCCACCATGATGAGGAGGGAGTAGTCCACCCTCGGGGCTGAGGGTTTGTACCAGTTGCTATGTGTTTAATCTCTTTCTCTCTCTCATGTTCTTGAGATGTCACGATCTTGATGTATCGCGGGCTTTGTTAATATAGTTGGATCATATGGTGTTTTCCCATCTCTATCTTGTTGTGAATTGAGTTTTCCCTTTGAGATTTCGTTTTATCGGATTGAATACTTTTATGGATTTGAGAACACTTGATGTATGTCTTGCATATGAATACCCGTGGTGACAATGGGGTATTATATAGATTCACTTGAGATATGTTTTGGTACTCAACTCGCGGATTCCCGAGGTGACATTGGGGTAATCTATGCATAGGGGTTGATGCACATTCTCGTCTTTTGTTTCTCCGGTAGAAATCTTGGGGCACTCTTTGAGGTTCTTTGTGTTGGATTGAGTATTATGAATCTGAATTTGCTTTGGTGTTATTTTAGTACGAACTCTTGATAGGTCGATCAGAAAGAATAACTTAGTGTTATTTTAGTACGAACTCTTGATAGATCGATCAGAAAGAATAACTTGGTGTTATTTTAGTACGAACTCTTGGATAGATCGATCGGAAAGAATAGCTACAAACAATTTCTTCTTATGTTCTCGGCTAGATAAGAACTTTGGAGTGATTCTTCATCGCATGTTGAGGGATGGTTATATGATCCAACTAGATTAGCATTGTTGAGAGATTGCACTAGCGAAAGTACGGACCCTAGGCCTCATTTTCAAGCATTGCAATACCGTTTGTGCTCCGTTTTACCAATTGCTACCTTGCTGTTCTTTTTATTTGCAGATTACAAAAATATATTTCTACCATCCATATTACACTTTTATCACCATCTCTTCGCCGAACTAGTGCACCTATAAAATTTGCCATTGTATTGGGTGTGTTGGGGACACAAGAGACTTTTTATTATTTGGTTGCAGGGTTGTTTGAGAGAGACCATCTTCATCCTACGCCTCCCATGGATTGATAAACCTTAGGTCATCCACTTGAGGGAAATTTGCTACTGTCCTACAAAACTCTGCGCTTGGAGGCCCAACACGAGTCTAAAAGAACAAGTTGTGTAGTAGACATCAGTGGAGAGGCTGACAGTGGGGACGCACCACGCCCATGGACGCATGCATGCAACTGCATCCTTTTGACCCTAAAAATAATGTTTTGTCCCCCTGACAGCTGGGACCCACCAGCTACATCTTCACACGCAAGGAAGTGCGTCCTTATTATGGGCAAAAAAATGATTCTTCCCCCTGACAGCTGGGACCATCCAGCTATATCTTCGCATGCAAGGAAGTGCGTCCTTATCCTCCCTGACAGCTGGGACCCACCCGGTCGAAGCGTACGTAGCGTTGTCTGTGTACATACCGGTCGATCGGTCTGTCTGCCATGATGAACCGTGGCCGAGTAAGGAGCGGTAGCAGTTCAGGCAGTCCAGTCAAAACTGTGTATACATACGAACAGCCAGATGCCAAAAAATACGGCCACGTACATACATACGGGCGGGGTCTCGAACGCGTACTCGCGCATACGTATGGCTAGGGCTTGTGTACATGGAGAGGCAACGGACGGCAGCAACGGCGTCCTGTTCATCAGAAGCTAACCGGCTGGGTCAGAACGGAGAAACTGCGTCGTGTTCATGAGAAGGCAACGGAATGCGTCGTGTTCATCGAGAGGCAACGGAATACGTCGTGTTCATCGGGAGCCAACCGGATTGGATGGAACAGCCGAAATGAGGTCTGGCGTATGGCAAAACGGAGGAAACATGCCTTCTATTCGACCGCGTACGGTCGAAACGGGGTCCTGTTCATTGGGAAGGGTCTAGCGTACCACATAACAGAGGAAACGGACTTGTGTTCGACCGCATACGGTCGAAACAGGGTCCTGTTCATCGGGAAGGGTCTGGCGTACCGCAAAATGGAGGAAACGGACTTGTGTTGGAGCGCCTACGGTCAAAACGGGGTCCTGTTGATCGGGAGGGGTGTGGTGTACCGCAAAACAGAGGAAACAGACTTGTGTTGGAGCGCCTATGGTCAAAACGGGGTCCTGTTCATCCACCATCTACTGCCTCGCTCCAGCCTCCACCAGCTACTGTTCATCCACCATTGACTTCCTCCAACCTCCACCTACTACTATTCATCCACCGTGGATTTCCTCCAGCCTCCACCAGCTACTGTTCATCAACGGGGGTCCTGTTCATCCAGCCTCCACCAGCTACTGTTCAACCAGCCCTCCACGGGGTCCTGTTCATCAAACCTCCACCGGCTACTGTTCATGGAGCCTCCACGGGGTCCTGTTCATCCACCCTCCATCGGCCTCCTCGATCGGGGTCCTGTTCATCCAGCGACAACGGCCTAGTACTACCATGGGGTCCTGTTCATCCAACCCCCACCGGGAACTGTTCATCCAACCCCAACCACGTACGTCGCGACTCGTTCAACCAACCCCCACGTTCACTGTTCATCAAGAGGCAGCATGTTCGATCGGCTTTAGTTAGCAGTAGTAGTGAAGGAATCCCTCAATCAGGTTCAGTTAACAGCAAGGGATCGATCGGGGTTCAGTAACGTAGCTAGTGCAATCGCTCGGGTTCAGTTAGAGCCCAACGCCTTGCTCGGGTTCAGTTAGAGCGCAACGCCTCGCACACATGCGCGTACGTGTATGACAGAAACGCGCAAACCTCCGTGCATCGCTCGGCCCCGACCACCCACCGTAACCGGGAACTCCCCGAAATTTTCCTCGCCCTCGCTTCTACCATGATTTTTTCCTCATGGACGGCCCAAAGAATGTCATGCAGGTGCGTCTCCGGCCCGCCCAGGATGAAAAGCCCATTTTTTGTCATGATTTTTTGTCATAGAAGTAGGAGCCCACCACATCTATGATGATACCGGGTTTTGTCACAATTATCGTCATAGAAGTGTCATAAGCATGACAGGAAAAAAATTCGTTCGGCCCAAAATGTCATGGATGTGTCTTTTTTTTGTAGTGTAGGGCAGGAGCCCAAGGAGGATTCGGCCTCCTTCGGGGCGCCTCCTGGCTGCCTCCCCTCTCCCCCCACCTATATATATGAGGGAGGGGCGCCACACAACACCACGACAATCTCTTAGCCGTGTGCAGCGCCCCTCTCCACAGTTTCGTCCCTCGGTCATATTTTCGGAGTGCTTAGGCGAAGCCCTGCAGAGATAGCTTCTCCACCACCGTCACCATGCCGTCGTGCTGCCGGAACTCATCTACTACTTCGTCCGTCTTGTTGGATCAAGAAGGCGAGGATGTCACCGAGCTCAACGTGTGCTGAACACGGAGGTGTCGTATGTTCGGTACTTGATCGGTTGGATTGCGAAGAAGTTTGACTGCATCAACCGCGTTAATAAACGCTTCCGCTTACGGTCTACGAGAGTACGTAGACACACTCTCCCCTCTTGTTGCTATGCATCTCCATGGATAGATCTTGCGTGTGCATAGAAATTTTTTTGTTTTCCATGCAACGTTCCCCAACAATCATTGACAACATTATTGCCTTCCCTCCAACACAAACTTGTTCATGTTTTGTGTTGAACCTTGAGTTCCTTGCTATCCAGCTTATGTTATGTTCTACCCTGGAGTATTACCATCCTTTATGTCAAGAATGTCATGAGAATTTCACCACCTCTTAGGAATTCTTGATACAAGTGATACTTATCGCCATCACCATTCTTTTCTTGGTCCCCGTGTTGTTTCTAACCGGAATACCGACAAATGTACTATGATGAGTAAATTCAAAACTTATAGCAACCCTATTGCTTGTAAGTTATGAATGATAGTTTCACTCTTCGTGTGTTGGTTATTGACTCGTCATCCTAACATTCATCGTGCTACTTGGTCCATATTTTTGGATGCACTTTTCGATCAATGTTTAATTGTGGATGTTTTCCTTGAGCTGCTATTACCTTGTTCACATAATTGTGGAAATCCATCTATTGAAATACCGATCAATTGTTATTGAGCCCATCAGCCATATCCTCATATTCTCCATGGTTCACGATGAGCATCTAAGCTAATGTTGGAAACTTCTGAAAGCATTTTCATTGAGCCTAGCTCATGAAGTATATGTTTGATGCAAGAAGTATCTTCTCTAGGTTCGTGTACATTGTATGCAAGTTACTGCCACAAATATGAGAAAAGTTGTTTCGCTTCCTTTGGAATCGTCCCAATTCATTCATGCATGTGCGAAGTATTCTATGGTTTGACAATTTGCTACCTACACTCTATATGATTTTCCTAGCACGCCAAGCCACTGATTGATTTGTTCGAGGAAAAGGAGTTCATTCATAAGAGCTAATCCGGACTTACACATGGACTTTGATATCCTCGATGATGTTTCCCAACCATAACTTGGTTACATTTCGTTGTAAGACTTCCAATTGGTCATAATTGTCTTGGACAGTGTACTCGTGTGTGTCTTGCAATCCAACTCATGTTTCGGAACTTGCTTCCATAGTTCATTTCTTGAGAATCTTGTAATGTCATCTCGTCGACTTGTGTCGCACCCCTTTTCTTCTCAGGCATCCTGAGTCTAAAGTAACCTCACACCAATCAGATCTGAATCTCGGGCAGATATGACAGTTGGATCATTTTTCCAAGAATTATAACATTGGTCTCTATGCAACCTGGTAAGGTGATGTTATGGCTACCACACATGTCCGGTGGACCTAGTGTTATAGTATCTCGTTCAGCAAGATTAGCCATTCTTCCATGAGGAAATTGTATGACTTGTTTTATAAGTTATTCCTGATGGATCCTTTGTGTATCCAAAGTTTGACCTTTACCTGATGACCATGTCAATGCTATCCCGAAGCATGTCTGTGGTAGTCCGATCAACAACAAAACATTGGAAGCGCAATGCTAAATTTTTCTTGATCAATTATCCAAACACCGTTGTATGGGTAAACATCATAAATTCCTTGCCCCTTTTTCTAAATGGTTACATACTTGGAGTCTTGTCATGATTATCCTGCTCTGCTTGCACTTGGGAAGGATATACACCTAATACTCGTGTATACACATTTTCCTTTCCATTGGTCTGTTTAATCTGATAATCACATTTTCCTTTCCATTGTTTTGTTTAAACTTTCTTGTGATTTATATGATCTAAGGAGTAATAATTCCCTGGTTATGTAAACACCTCAGTGTACAACTCTTTCAGTAAGACCATGTTACTATTGTTGATGTCATCCCGGTAACCACCGATGGACGAGAACCTTGCCTATTGGTCCGCCTCGCCTTGCGAGTAGGAAAATGGTTCTCTTCGTCCCCCGCCCTTGGTACCGACGTTGTTGCTGACATAGCTAACAAACTTTCCTATGACATGCCTTGCTATCGTGACTGTGCAAGATGTCACCATCCTCCCTACTTTTAACCCACACTAACCTAGTTCCACAGGATCGAAACCTGACTCTCCTGTACATCCCTGTTTCCAAAGTTATTCCTCGTGCTTGCCTTCGTGTGTAATTCACGAGCCACTTTCTTAGGGATGATCTAGTCTGGTATCAGACGCAATATTTCTTTTCGTTGCTCTTAACCCCTTTCACCTTCTGATTAGGCATCAAATGATTGCCTGCTCGCTCGAAACTTCTTATGCTGCCTTCTTACTTTTCTCTCGATGTTTTCTCAAGTTTCAACTCGAGAGATACTTTCTGCCACATTCCCTAAATTATCTACCAGATAATCAACCTCGTAGAGGTCCATTCTTCCAAAGTTACCCCTTATCCTTTTCGTAAGTACGGTGGAGATTCGAAGAACGGATGACGACTTCATCATGATGCCCTGATGCAGTGAATTGAAGACATCAACGTAATGGATCAATTTCTTCGAGAAGAGCAACCAAGGACGAGAAGATCTATTAGATTTTCATAACCAAAACTTTCCCCCTTACTCTACCTCTTAAATCTCGGGACGAGATTTCTTGTAGTGGAGGAGATTTGTAACACCCCAAAAATCATGCTACAGTAATCTCCCCCTAATGGTGGCCATGTCATCATGATTACTATGCAAATTGCCATTTGTCCAAAGCAAAGTCAAATTCAAATTCCAAATGCAAGTCAAAAAAATAATAATTCTTCAATTGGCAAATCTAAAATGTTTACGTTATGTCATAAATACCTAAAGTATTTGTAAAATTGAAATCAAACTCAATTGGATTCTCATCTTGTCCCTAGCATCAATTTTTTGGACCAAAATGAATAAATAAAACCATAGAAATCAAAATACCAATTTGAGTGTTTCCAAATGGTTTGAAACTTGTTGAACAGACCCTTGCTTTTTCCTAGTAATTGTGTGCTAAATTTTATGTTCAAAAAAATCATTTGATAATAAAATAAAATACAAAACAGAGGTCAAAATAAAAGAAACAGAAAAAGTATAGAAAAAAGAAGAAACAAATCCCTGGTGGACTGGGCTTCGAGTGGGCACAGTGCAGCCCAGCCCACCACAGACATCGTCCTCCTCCCCCTGTTCATCCAGGGCGCGGTGGACACCCGTGCGTCGTCCATGGCTCATGAGCCACATGCATCAATCATCCCGCTGCACCCCCTCCCTCGTCGGAGCCTACTAGTCCCTCCTTGCAACCCCTGGCAACCCTAGCGCCACTCCCTCTCTTCCCTTGCGCCGCTTCTTTCTCCCCCGCGATGAACCAAACCACCGCCGCCATGCCCTCCTCCATTCACGCGGCCTCCGTCGTCCCCTTCGGCTGAATTGGTGTCAGGAAGGTGCGCTGCCGTCTGCTTCGTCCTCCTTGTCCATTGATCAACCCGGGGCTGTCTGCATCACCTACATCAACCCCATACTCAGCCTCCGGCCAACGGCGACCCCCCCCCCCCCCCCCCCCCCCGTCGATCCGCTACCACTATTGCCTCCCTGTCTCCGTCGAGCTCGTCTTCCGCACCAATGTGAGCTTCGCCTCTTCCCCGCCCTTTCCCGAGCTCGGATTCGAGCTCGAGCACGCTCGCCACCGTGTCGTAGCCCCATCGCCGCCGCTCCCGCTCACCACGCGCCGCCCGCGCCCCCTGGCCTCTCATGCCCGCGTGCACCGCCGCCCCTGGCCGCGTCCGCCCTATGCTCGCCGCAGCCACCGCGCCCCAGGCTCCCTACCTTGCCCCCTAGCCTAGCTAGCTACCATTGCTGAAGCTTGCTTCCACCGCTCGCCTCTCCATTACTGCCACAAACCCCACAGCTCACGTCCGCGCATAGAATCGTGCTCCTGGAGCTGCCAGGAGGCCGACAAGCCCTTCAGCGCCTGCTACCGTGCCCCGCTACCCCTTCCCCGGCGAGATCCCGTGGCGTCCACCACCTCCGCTCGTCGCCGGCATCTGGCCCGGCACCTCTTACACCAACTGCTAGCCCCACTCGACGCGCGCCGACGCGCTCATCCTTCTGGTGCTCGTGGGTGACCAAATGGTCGCCCGAACGCAACTCCGGCGAGCCTTCGCTGCGTATTGTGGCTACTGGCGTCTAAACGCCGACATCGCTGATGTGGCACCATTAACTCAGCTGATAATCGCACCCAGAGACGCTGACAAGTGGGTCCCACATCCTATAGCCTCGGTTTAATTTAAAGACTAACTAGATTAACCCCCTGGGTCACCGACATACTGGCCCCGCCTCCTAAACAACCTAATTAGATTAAACTAAACACTGTTAGTAGCCCCTGAGACACTGACATATGGGTCCCACAGGGCCATTTGACTAGTCAACTCTGACTAGTTGACTTGCTGACTGGGCGGTTGACCTAGTCAGCCCCTAAGGCACGTCTCTGGGTACCCATAGCCTTTTCACATTAAAATTTTGAATTAATTAAATCTAGTAAATTAGAAAATAATTTAAAACTTTGAAAATCATATAAAATAAACCGTAAGTCAGATGAAAATAATTTATATTTGAAAGTTGCTTAGAAAAATATGACGAATCTGAATACGCTATCCACATACCTATCACATGCCTCTAACACTGCAAACATGGAACCTTCCCCTTCGGTTCATCTATCCTATAACTGACTAAAGCCAAGAAAACATTCCCAGATAATTTCCCGCTCCGTCTGTAATGCGTAGCACTGCAATAGGTCAACCCTAGCACATCATATTGCCATGTCTTGCATCATGATGCATTTGATTGCTTTATATTTATTGTTTCTTCCCCCTCTTCTCTCCGGTAGGCACCGAGACTGACGCTGCTCCCGAGTTCGACTACACTCCTGACGACCAGCCCTTTTCAGCAGAGCTTCCATGCAAGCAAAACCCCCTTGATCATTCCTATATCGCCCATTTCCTTCTCTCTCATGCTTGCATTAGAATTTGCCACTGTATTTGATTGATCATATTCTGATGCATAGCCTGATTTTGTAACCTGCTTGTCCTATATGCTTAGTATAGGTTGGTTAGTGATCCACTAGTGACCCCTCCCCTTGTCCCTGTTGCCCCTGCTTTTTCATCGATGACTCGATCAACGTGATTGACGTCCAGAGCTCGACACATCACCTCACACCCCTGTTAGTTGTATGACTCTGCAGAGTTACTATCGAGTGTCGAGGGTGATACCTCGTATAGCGCTTCTGATGAGATCTCTGTAGTGAATCTAGTCGGTCGTGCTCTATGGAGGGTGATTGCTCCTTCACCACTCCCGATAACGACTCTGTCGTGCAACACCTCAAGTGTGAACCCTTCGAGGGTGATTCCTCCAAGTTCACCTTGACAGTTACATCGAGTAGGAATCCTTCGAGGGTGATTCCTCAGATTCCCCTTGATGTTGTGGACCATCGAGTGGAAATCCATTGAGGGTGATTCCTCGGATTTCCCCCTTGATATTTGGACACACGGTTACTTTGACTATATCCCCAGAACCATGTTGAAGTCGGGTCGGCCCTGAGGGGTACCTGCGAGAGTTACTGAAGTCGGGTCGGCCCCGAGGGGTACCCGCAAGTGATGTGGAGTCAGGTTGACCTGGAGGGTACCCACGAGATAACTACGCGGCACGGCCGGGCATTCCTATCCCTTGCCGTAAGTCCGCGAGATGGGGCGATGGGACCATAGATCGTGGATCATTGATCATCTCCGCGTGCTCCCAAGACACTAACGGGTTTGGATATCTGATCTGAGTAGGCCTATGGCCTTTTTGCACTAACCACCATGCGGGAATAAGCATGGGCACTCTGCGTCGTACGATTCTCTGAAAGCTCTTCATCAGCGATTGAGCGGCGCACGCCCGGTTGGACGAGAACCACCCGGAAAAGTGTGCCCGGCCTTAGTTGATCGAGTGTGTTGGGTAAGTTGGTGCATCCCTGTAGGGAAGTATATCTATTCAAATAGCCATGTCCATGGTAACGGACGCTCGGAGTTGTATCCCGATCTGTACAACTAGAACTGGATACTGGAGACACGAGATGGATATGATGGCTCCGGGATCGCTTTCTCGCAGGGAGTCGAGGAAGGATCTCTGGGCGTTGATACTACAACATACTTACTACTATTATGTTATGTTACTCTACTCTCTTCTGTTGCTGCAAGATGCCAGTCTTCGATAGGTTAGGCCTTCCCTCTATTCTGGCATTTCTGCAGTCTAGTCCAAAGATACGGCCCCACTCCTTTGATACTGATGCATACTTAGCATAGATCTGATGTAAGTCTTGCGAGTACTTCGAATGAGTACTCACGGTTGCTTTGCTACCCGTTTTTCTCCTCTACCCAATTGATGCGGTCAGATGAGGAGCCCAGGGGCCAGCTGATCCCGCTGACGACTACTACTACCACTACAAAAAAAATACACTTCCGTGATGATACGTGTTTGTCACAGTAGGTCATATTTTCTGTCATGCATGTACATCCATGACGATTTTATGACAGAATCAAGATAGTCATACATGTGTTGTCGTAGAAGTGTTCCATGACAATACAAAATTATCATCACGGAAGTGTCCACTTCCATGATGATAAATGGCGCGTCATGGAAGTGTTTTCGTCAAGGGTAACCGACATGTGGCATCCACCGTAACAGGTCGCCATTAAGCTACCAGGTTCCGGTTTGGATCCGATAACCCGTTAACAGCACCGACCAATGGGGATTTTCCACGTGTAAAATTCTCATTCGCCGGATGATCCACGTGTCACCTCATCGTTGGGACAGATGTCATCCCTACAATGGATGGAAGACGCCTATGATATGTCGACATGTGGCACAGCCCAACAGTGGCCCATTTAAGGTAAAAAGGCCGGCCCAGCTAAAGGCCCACCATATTTTTTCAGACACTAGTGGGCTGGCCCATTAACAGCCTGCCATGTTTTGGGTCAAATTAAGGCCCATATCATATCTGGCCCATTCATAGCCTGTCGTGTTCTGGGCTAATTTATGGCCCATATCAGATCAAGCCCGTTAACAGGCCACTGTTCTTTTGGGCCCATTCTAAGTCGGGTTTGTATTTCAGCCTGTTAAATGCCCGTTTACCAGTTCGGCCCGATAATAGTTTCGGCCTGTTAGTGGCCCGTGGTGCATCTGGGCCATTGTCGGCCCAGTTTCACTTTAGGCCATTTAACGGCCCATGCTGAAACTGGGCTATTTATTGTCCGAAGTGACTTTAGGCCTCTTAAAGGCCCGTAGACTTCGTGGATAAATTTCAGCCCAACTGGCCTATCGGCCTGTTAATGGCCTTGTAACAGTTGGGAATGCAATTCCTGCTGCCTCTCTATATGTCGCAACATGCATTTGGAAGCTCAAGTGGGACCTCACTACAAAAAATAGACACATCCGTGACATTTTGGGCCGAACGAAAAAATTTCTGTCATGCTTATGATACTTCTATGACGATAATTGTGACAAAACTTGGTATCATCATAGATGTTGTGGGCTCCTACTTCTATGACAAAAAATCATGACAAAAAATGGGCTTTTCATCCTGGGCGGGCCGGAGACGCACCTGCATGACATTCTTTGGACCGTCCATGACAGAAAAAATCGTGGTAGAAGCGAGGGCGAGGAAATTTTCGGGGAGTTCCCGGTTACGGTGGGTGGTCGGGGCCAAGCGATGCACGGAGGGATTGCGCGTTTCTCTCGTACACATACGCGCGTGGGTGTGAGGCGTTGGGATCTAACTGAACCCAAGCGAGGCGTTCGCTTACTGAACCCGAGTGATTGCACTAGCTACATTACTGAACCCGAGCGATCGATCCCTGGCTGTTAACTGAACCCGAGCGATTCCTTCGCTACTGCTGCTAACTAAACCCGAGCGATCGATCATTGCTGCTACTTTGCTTGCTGAAGCCGATCGAACCTACTGCCTCTTGATGAACAGTGAACGTGGGGGTTGGTTGAACGAGTCGAGACGTACGTGGTTTGGGGTTGGATGAACAATTCCCGGTGGGGGTTGGATGAACAGGACCCCGTGGTAGTAGAGGTCGTTGCCGCTGGATGAACAGGACCCCGATCGAGAGGAGGCCGCCACACACCCGAGCCGGTTGGGGGTGGATGAACAAGACCCCGTGGAGGGCTGGTTGAATAGGACCCCATGGAGAGGGCTGGTTGAACAGTAGTTGGTGGAGGCTAGATGAACAGGACCCCGTGGTGAACAGTAGCTGGTGGAGGCTGGAGGAAGTCGATGGTGGATGAACAGTAGCCCGTGGAGGCTGGAGCGAGGCAGTAGACGGTGGATGAATAGTAGCCCGTGGAGTCCCGTTTTAGGGTACGCCACACCCCTCCCAATGAACAGGACCCCGTTTCGACCGTAGCCGCTCCAACACAAGTCTGTTTCCTCCGTTTTGCGGTATGCCACACCCCTCCCGATCAACAGCACCCCGTGTCGACCGTAGGCACTCGAACACAACTCCATTTCCTCCGTTTTGCGGTACGCCAGACCCTTCCTGATGAACAGGACCCCATTTCGACCGTACGTGGTCGAACAGAAGGCCGTTTTCCTCCGTTTTGCGGTACGCCAGACCCCTTTCCGGCTGTTCCGTCCAAGCCAGTTGGCTCCCGTTGAACACGACCCATTTCGACCCAGTCTGTTGCCTCCCGATGAACAGGATGCTGTTTCTCTGTTCCGACCCAGCCGGTTGGCTGCCGATGAACAGGACGTCGTTGCTGCCGTCCGTTGCCTCTCCATGTACATGAGCCCTGGTCATACAAATGCGCGAGTAGGCGTTCGTGACCCCGCCCGTATGTACGTACGTGGCCATATTTTTGGCATCTGGTTGTACGTACATGTACACGGTTTTGACTGGACTGCCTGAACTGCTATGTCGGGGGCTCTACTACTACACGTGCCGCTGCTTGCTCGGCCACGGTTCATTGTTGCAGAGAGACCAATCGACCAGTATGTACGTACACGTTCGCGACCAGAATGACAACGCTACGTACGCTTCAACCGGGTGGGTCCCGACTGTCAGGGAGGATAAGGAGGCACTTCCTTGCATGCAAAGTTATTGATGGTGGGCTGTCCCAGCGGTCAGGGGGAGAATCATTTTTTTTGCCCGTAATATGGATGCACTTCCTTGCGTGCGAAGATGTAGCTGGTAGGTCCCAGCTGTCAGGGGGCAAACATTTTTTCACGAAATACAGAGTCCCTTCCGGTGGGTCCCCGCTGTCAGGTGGAGGAATAATTATTTTACGCATAATAAGGAGGCACTTCCTTGCTGCGGCCGTGGACCCAGCTGTCAGCCTCTCCATGTATAGTCCTCTTTCGATGGAAGTCGTTCCTTGACCATGTTGACCACGCCGCACTGAGAGCACCAAGGCGGTGGATGACGACGAGGCCTAGGAAGGGGACGACGTGGAGCCAGGGAAGACACGGCAATGGATGCCCACGCGGAGAGGAGTACGAGGGTTGACTGGTTCGGCTGCGGTGTGAGGTTGTCGTCGCCGCAGAATAACATGGGTTGTGGGTGAGTAGAGGGATGGCCTGCCCAGCGGTGGGAGTAGGGTGGGGCGGTGAGGCCTGCGCAGCAGCACAGCCGGCCACTGGAGGCAAGAGCAGGCAGTCTCACCGATGCCGGTTTGGGCGGCTGGTGTAAGAAGATCAGCGATTGAAGAAGCAGCAGGACCGTTCGATTAAAATCCAACGGTCACTGCTGCTAGAATCGTTTGTTGACTAAGTTGACAAAGCCCTGCGTACGCGTCAACTTAGTAGGCCCACAGGTCAACCTCCAAACTGGTGCGCCCCAGATGTCAGTGGGAGGAATCATTTTTTCACGTAATAAGGAGGCAGTTGCTTGCGTGCGGCCATGGATCATGGGGGTCCCTACTGTCAGCCTCTCCACATACATCCCTATTCTGATGGTTGTCGTTTGTTGAATGTTGAGCACGCCGCGCCTAGAGCACCAACGCGATGGACAACGGTGAGGCCTAGGAATGGAACGACTCGGAGCCGGCGAAGACACAGCAGTGGATGCCCACGCTGAGGAGAGTATGACGGTTGACTGGTTCGGCTGCGGCATGAGGCTGCCATCACTGGAGAATAACAAGAGGTGCGGGTGGGTAGAGGGATGGCCAGGCCAGCGGAGGGAGTAGGGTGGGCCGATGAAGCCTGTGCGGCATCACAGCTGGCCACAAGAGGAGGGAGCAAGCAGTCCCGCCGGCGCTGGTTTAGGCGGCTGGAGCAGGAAGATCAGAGATTGAAGAAGCACGTCGGCCTTTGGATGGACATCCAACAGTCATTGCTGCTAGAATTGTGTGTTGACTGACAAAGCCTTGCGTAAACAAGTCAGCCTCGAAATTTATGGTGTGTACAGCCCATTTGCTATTATTTTTATAATTTACAGCCCATTTGCTAATCCATATGGAATTTTTTGCAGCCCATTTTCCATTTTTAGAATTGCTGCCCATTTTTTGGTCAGTGCCAGGGTTAAAAATTTGAACTAAAAAAAATGCAAAATTTTAAAAATTCGCATATTTTTGCTGGGGAACAAAATATTCTTAATCCAAAAATTAGTAGCCATACTAAAACAAATTTAAAAATAAAGTAGTACTATGTTATGTTAAAATCCAATGAAATATAAAATATCAGTGAAGAACAAAAACAAAAAAACCTAATTGCCCATTTGCTATATTTTTTTTGGAATTTGCAACCTCTTTCATATTACTTTTAAGATTTACTGCCCATACTCTTTGGCCAGGATGGAATGCATCCCTCCTCGTCTTGAAAGATTTGCAGCCCAGTAAGTCAGAGAAAACAAATGGGCCTATTTTCCCAAAGAAAAAACTGCTGGGCTGGTCATGTTGTTAGACGGGCCATAGAGACCGCACAACCCAGTTTATAGCCTGCTCCTCTGAACAAATCCTCAAAAAAAATGTTGTGCAATTATGTCATTAATTGACTATACGTTGACAATGATGTGGGTCCCAGATATCAGCAGGGTGGATTAGTAAAGAGGTGCTTGCTTGTGTTCGAGAGTGGACCTGGTGGGTCCATACTGTCGTACTCACAACTACAGTCCTCTCCCGATTCACTATGTTAATAGGGCTGGACGGCGGCACCGCTGCGAGCGCACCAAGGCGGAGGACGACGGCGAGGCCTCGGACGGGAATGAACAGGAGCCGGGGAACATGCGGCAGTATGGTCGTAGGCAGAGGGGAGTACGAGGGTTCACTAGTTCTGGTGCGGGGTAGGCTGCCGTCACCGGAGAAGAATAGGATGTTAGGGGAAGTAAAGGGATGGCCTGGCCAGCATTTCAGGGTACGACAGGGCGGCGATGCGTGCACGGAAACGCAACCAGCCATAGAAGGCGGGAACAGGCGCTCCCGCCAGCGCAGGTTTGGTTTTGGCGGCTGGACCGGTCAGACCCAAAAACTCATTATGCTGGATTATAAGAATTAATTTTATATGGCTAAAACTTATTGAAAAATGCTGCGGAGCACCTTTTTCTTCTTGAGGTTTTTTTTTAGACAATTTTCTTCTTGAGGTGTGAAGCCGAGCACATTCAGAAGCCCTGGGATAAAGTGGTGTCGCCAATGTGTTGAGCTGGGTTGGGCATTCTTATCAAAAAATAATAATGGACCAGAACTATTTACGATGTTGACTACGATTTGCATGGGTCCGCTCGTTGCAGGAAGAAAATGGTGGGAGAAAAAAGACTGGTCGCTATCTTTGCCTAAGAATAATATCGACTGAATGTAACGACACTCCCATAGGAAATAATGTCCTCCTATTAAAATTTGACTTTTCAAATCGTAAATTTAAAGAACTGGTGCATGAGCATTTAGCTTTATTTATTTATTTATTTACTTACTTATTTATGTTTAGGGGACCATGAGCATGTACCTGGGCTGGATTCATGTGAGAGCCTCCCTTCCAGTTAATTATGGGCTCCTCTATTGGGCCTTCATCACTGGGTTGCATGTTATCGACAAGTGGAAAATGTGTTCCATACCAAAAATAGTATGCGCTACGTACGGGGCACTAAAGGATCGAACCGTGCAACGACTTCCAAAACATTGTGTTTGTCATTCTAACAACACATTTATTCAACCAACAGACGAAATATACTACTGATTGTACATTGAAAACAGCAGCAGCAGCAACCAGGGCTGGGGGTGCAACAGAAGCAGTAAGCAGGCCAGAAGAGTAAAGACGTAGCTCTCTCTTCCAAACCAAACATCAGCCATCATTACAAAAGGGCTACCAAAAAAGAACAAGTGTATGCATCAAACTAAATAAAGATCCGTACTACACCAAGTGTACGCATCTAACTAACTGGCTCAGTTAGACATTACTATTTATTAAGCTGTGGAGATTGGCTGACGGCTTGAACCAGATGGGTGCCTGACGGGGGAAACTCCAGCTAGCAGGTCGAAGTCTGATACTTGCGACCCTCTCTCCTACTTTGGGCTGCAGAGTGTGGCGGCACATATCAAGGTATGGTGCATGGAGAGACGCATGGTATGCTGTGTACACACAGTTTTGCCTGATGAATGAAACTGCGCTGGCATCATGATCCTTGCCATCGGTTATCTCCTGGTTAATTGGATAATTCAGTCTGAGAAACAGAGAGCGTGTACCAAGGCTACTTACCAGCCTCCAGTCAAAAATTCTTGAAGGCCCAGAGAAGCTGGGATCCTGCTCAAAGACCTTGCAGTGACTGTGATTGTATTCCGTGAAACAACACGTCCGGTACATGCTAACGATCATCAATCGTTCACCGTCGTCTGATTGAGCCAGGAACCACCTGCAACTACCATGCCGCTTTTCTTTGAAAGGTTCTGGGATTAGGAAGGGTAGGGACACTAGGCGGCCTACAACATCATATCAAGTTGGAGTCAAATAAAAAAGGGCTCGTATTGTAGTCAATCTTAAGAATAGCATGTTATGAGCATGAATATTTTTTCAGTAAATGTTGACAGTAATATAAGGAAGCCATCATGATATCATAGGAAAGTAACATACTGCTATAACAGCCATTTGTAGCGATGACTGGAGTAGGCCAGCAATACGTCCAGCCATAGAAGGAGTCCACAGCGTAAATGAAGCCCTTGTGTTCAATGGCATCAGAGAACCATGGAGGATGTATGATCCTGTGATGGACGCGCAGATTTATCCACTTACTGCAGTGACCTGTCAGATAGGCAAGACCGCGGTTGAAGAACGCAATTAGCCTGAAGTCTTTATAATTCGCAGATCTTGTGGGCACTTGGCAGATTACAACCTTGAGCAAATCAAACTTGGTATCATGTTGGCTACTGTAAGATTCTGAGTATTCTGGGCCGCGGTGCCAAAGCAGTGCAGTGTTAATCGAAGGAAGGGGGATCAATCGCCGGGTGTAGACCTCCACGAGCATCCAGCTGCCGCGACCGTCGACGAGCACCATCCAAGACGTGTTCATGCCTACCTAGTACATACCGTTAATGTAGTTGAGGGTGACGGGGATCGGATTGCAGTCGAGGGGGTTGATGCTCGCCACCCTATGATCGTTATGCTACATGACACGACATTTCTGAAGATCAGGCGGCATCAGCAAGCAGGGAGCTGGCTTAAAAAGCTCCAGCCTGAGGGCTTTGAGTAAACGGTACAGCCCCGACAAGCACGCGGCGAGCGGCATGGTACTGAGATTTTCCACACGCGAAACAATGAGCTTGATTACCTCTGTGGGGAGCGAATTCCAGCCACTCTTTCGGTGGACGCTGCTCGGTTCTACCATTGTTAGTGCTTGGGTTTCGGAAGAGGGGGGAGGCGCCTGGCGGGGATGGAAGATTGGACGATTATGTGCAGACGAGGATGGAGAAGCGAATATGTGCTGCGGGAAGTGGACAGGTGATGATGACAATGTAGTAGCAGCACGCCTCTTGACTTACGAGACACATCCCAGCAGCGTAGGGTCATATCGATGCCAGACAACTTGCTTGAGTGATCACAGTACTAGTACAATAAACTACAGTACCTACTACTATGCCCTAGTTTGCATATAGTGGAGTAGGACTCTGCTCTACTACTAGCATCGGAGGAGTAGTATATTGTAAAATAGTTACAAACTTCAATGCCCGAGCGTGGAACGACTACGAACCGCCATCGGTGCTAACTCCAATCCCCAGCAAACGTTCGCTGGGAGACATGGCAGTTCCAAACGCCCGCGACGCAGTTACAATACGTGTGTAAGGGTGGCGGTTTTGTCAAATACTATGGCTTAAAAATAGGCCACCGTCGGATGGAAATCTGACGGTTATGTGGGATTCTCCAGGATTGGGCTTGTGGCGAACAATCGCCAGATATCATTACTAAAAAAAGGTTAAAACAGCCGGGGCTATAACTTGCACCGGCTGACCACTAACAATGATACTAACATAGTTGTAAAATGGTCAAAGAACGTGTCTACGTGGTGTTTGGAATTATATGCAAACTAGCAAGATGCCCGAGCATTGCACGGAACATCAAGATGCATTTTTTACAAAACACCTGTTGTGATTGACCCATGCAGGAGTAATCCCATGTGTAAAAACTAATGATATCTCGAGAATTTCATCGGAAAAATGGTATCTCGAGAATTTCATCGAAAAAATGATATCTCGAGAAAGATGAGAGATAAGGTGAGGAGGAGTGGGGTGTGGTGGTGACTGGTGGTCGGACTGGGCGGAGGCATGGGGATGGACGGTGCCGGCAGCGGCCACCATGCCAGATTGTTCTAGAGACTTCCTTTTTTAATTGCTCAACAATGAGGTTGTGGGAGATAAGGATGAACGAGGGAAGGCCTTATCTGCAAATGTGGAGAGAGGTGCGGGTATCTTTTTGCAAAATTGCCATAGTTTGCTTTCTATCCGTCAGATATAGATCGGATGGTCTATATTGCAAGATGGCAGGCACACCATCATCACCAACTCAGTTTTTTATAAGAGAAAGTAGAGAAGTAGAGAAAGTAGAGAGTAGAGAAACAGAGGGAATACTAGTAAGGACACCATCTACTGCTTTGTGTGCTACTCCTACGCTCCATTCGGCGGGCGCAACGTCCCCTACAGCCACTCCCATTTCATGGACGGCCTAGTCGATGCCTACAAGGTGCCCTGCGTCCACAAGAGTTTCGGCTGCGAGAGGTATGTCGACCAACACTCGCTGGCGGAGCATAGTTCCAGATGCGCGCACGCGCCCTGCTACTGCTATGAGTGCACGCCGCCGTTTGAGGGCTCGCCGGTGAGTCTCGTGCATCACCTCACGGCACCGTCCATCAATCACTACTGGCCCGCGGCGGTGAACATCAAGTACAAGACGTGCTACCCGTTCGCCGTGCCGGAGTTGCTGGAGGATCACCGCCGCCTGCTAGTCGCGGAGGAGGATGGCAGCGTCTTCCTCTTGGTCGTGGGCACCGGCAAGGCCCGCGCAGGCCGCCCCCCCCCCATCTCTGTAGTGTGCGTCAGGGGCAACGCCCCTGACGCTGACATGAGGCTGTTGTACCGGTGCGTGCTCACTGTTACTGTCCCTCCGAAGTACGAGGGCGCCCACGCCACCTCCCTCACGCTGAATGGGACTATGCCGAGCTGCTCCGTTCCTGGCAATGTGGACATGGAAGATGCCTGGTATGATTTTCACCCCAAGATGATGCACGGGGACTCCAAGAAGGTTCACCTGGTCATATGCCTTACCAAGTCAACTGTTCATCATTAGTCTTCGCTCAATGTAATCCACTGTCTAAGCATGTGGAGACTTCTTATTTATATAGTATAGAACCTTCCATGCATGATCTTTCTCTATTAGAGTATCGCGGTTGAATAAAAGTGTATCCATTTATGGTTTAGTCTAGAATCTTCCATGTATGCTTTTGCTCCATTAGAGTTCTCGCTTGCCATTTATGAGATTAATTGTGAATTTTTACTACAGTAACGGTGAAAGACTTAAGATGAACCATTTCTTACATCTCCTCTGCCCCCTTCCAAGTCATCCTAATTTACATTCATGGTGGTCTAGAAAAAAGAAACAAAATTGATACTCAAAAAATAATTCTTAAAGATCATTTCCTGCAAAGCACAATAAGTGTTATTTTTTCAAAAGTTTTGGATGCAGGTTGAACAGTTGAACGCTTTTGTTTGCAAAAGATACTTTTTTTATCAATTTAGCCTACATTTACTATTCACCTGGATGCTTGTGAGCTCTAGAGAAGAAATAATATCCGACGAAACCTATCGATACTCGTTACACATGAGATGACCCCCACATACTTTGTCAAAATAAACAACTCCCGGATCAATGCATTTCACTGTTCCATGCAACGCACGGGCACCTTACTATATATAGTACGACCATAAATTTAACTAACATTATATATAGTACGATAAATGCTCATGCATGTCACCAAAAATTATATCATTGAAAACTATGTTCAAATACGAATCCAACGATATAGTTTTTGGTGACATGCACTAACATTTTGTCAGTTAAATCTTCAGTCAAATTACATGGGGGACTAATAAACCACGACGGAGGTAGTACTAGTGTAGAGGGCGGCACTGCATGGGAGTTTCACCCCGCTCGTGGCGCGGCAGTAAAGCCGTCATATCACAAAGCCCCACCACTCCCAATAATAAGTGGCCTGGTAAAATAAACGGACAAGCAACCATCATATCCCTCTATCTTTTTTGCATTTCATCTCTCTGCATTTACTTTGTCTGGTTCATCTCGCACACTCGATCCCTAGCTACTACTCCTAGTATCCCTAGCTACTACTCCTAGGGCTAGTTCTTTTGGCGGCTTAAAAAATAAGCCGTCTCTTCCCCAGCTTTTCCCATAAGGCGCCACACTCATTCATCTGGGCTTCTAAACTAGTAGTAGTTATGGGATTACTAATCTAGAAGCTTGGTACTCCTAGTAGTAGTACTCAGGTTGGAATTCCAATTGCACGGCACAACTTGTTAGGCAAAAAATTCGATACAGGGTGTACGAAGCGGTTTGGGAATTTGCATGCCTTCCCGACCAGTGAGATACTCCGTATAAAGTACGATAGAGAAATAACTACAGAGAAGGAAGCTAAAAGTAAACAATCAAATGAGCACTTTTGCATTTCTTTTGCATTGAATCGTTTAACAAGCTTGACTAGTGATGTTTTTCTACTTTTACAAAAACCGCATCGTAATGTTAAAACGTGCATTTGCACGTACATAAGTAATAGTAGTAGCACAGTCTGCAAGCATATAGAGAGAGAGACGTGTAGTGCGATATATAGTTAAGTTTGTGCTATATGCACGTACTTACAAAATGCGTACGGATACACAAGGTTTCCAAACTTTTCCTTTTACATACTTAATTAAGGACGCTAATAATTCCCGAACGTTCGGGATTTATCATTTCTGTCCCAAAACTAATGAGATCGCCTTACGAAACTAAATTATTCCTAATAAAAGCCACAGCGCTCGCAGGAGCGCTTGCGGCGCACCATGAGTGCCCTGGTGCATGGCCGTTTCCCAGCGCGGCGACACAACACCTCTTCCTCAGCCTCGCAACTCGCGAGGTGCTGATTGGCGGCTTGCTGGCGGGCGAGCACGATCTCACCGGTCTGGTGATCCGGCGCCAACAGGTACTCCTCCTCGCTGGAAGCGTGCACCCGGTCCATGTACCGCCAAGCGTAGATGAGGCGCTTGGGCCCGACTGCACTCAGGGCTTTGGCACGGGCATCCTCCGCCACCCTCACGGTCCTTGCACGAGCCTTCTGCCAAAGAGCCAATTGCCTGACTCTCTCGGACGTGACATAGGCCTGCCAAGTAGCATGCCTCGCGGTGCGCTTCTCTTCCTCGGCCTTCTTCTCCGCCTCTATTTTGGCGCGCTCTGCCGAAGGCAAACCCTCCCACAAGGCGACCTCCATTTCTTTCTAAAGCTCCTCAAGGCTGGGGGGCTCGGCGGGCGGCGCGACGTTCTCCTCGTAGCGGGGAGCCAACGCGTCCTCCGACGCGCGTGCTGGCGAGACTGGGAACGCCGACGCGTCCACCTCGACGCATCGCGGCGAGGAGTGGAACGCCGACGCGTCCACCTCGACGCATTGCGGCGAGGAGCGAAACGCCGACGCGTCCACCTCGACTTGTGGCGGTGAGGAAAGGAACGGCGATGCGTGACCCTCCACGCGGGGCAGCGAGGGGAGCCTAGGGCTTGGGAGGGGCGATGCCATGGTGGTCGACGTGAGAGGGAGGGGGAGGAGATAGCGATGAACGTGAGCGTTCTTCCGAATGCCGTGGGAGGTGCAGTATTTATAGCGAGCAATGGCACACCTGCGTAAGATATGTTGTGTGATTAACGTAACAGCTAGGTGGGCATACTTGTTGGAGTAAATTACAGGGGAGGGAAGGGGTGGAAATATTGCTGGTCACAACGAATTGGACGAGCGTGGGGGGAGGAGAGTCATGCATGCAGATTTTTTTCACATGGGGTGGAGTGGTGGGACTGCCGGAGGGAGAAGGAGAGTCAAGTAGGCAGATTGTTTTCACACATGGAGAGGAAAAGATTTGGAGACGAATGGGCTTCCTGCAGGTATGGGGAACGGTGCATAATAAGTCATCTTACATGCAATGAACTGACCATTGCATGCTGGGCTAGGTATAGTCTCAAGTCATTAAAAACATATATGCCCCACACATGTTCAGATTTTAAGGTGCACTAAATTATTGCATGCGATGATTAAGGCTGGCCATAGTGGTGGTATCTTAGCTGGTATCATGCACACGGGAATAGCAAACATGCTGATGTGGCAAAGAATTAAAGAAGAGAGGGGGGTTAGAGTAACATAGGTAGATACCGTATCATGTTAAATACTATGCTACTTTGTGTCATGCATGGCACTATAAAGGTAGTCCCGTATCATACACTAGTATCATGCACATGATACTAGTATATGATACTTTCCACTATGAGTAGCCTAAAGAGAATATTGACTAATGCATGTAAAAATCTTTGTCATTTACTAGTGTTCATGTATGCATGCCATGCGATAATGCATTGGTAAACACATTTTTTTGTGAAGAATGAGAGCATTAATTGAGTACTTTTGCAGACTACAAAAAAATATTACATCGCCTCTATCTTGGTAAGAGTAGGTGAAAATTTTGAATCGAGCCCTTTAAACTAGAAGGGAGGTAGTAGTACTCTAATAGCTAACCTTGTTGTGATGACTAGATAGGACATGGCACGCACCTAGATGGAGGAACTAGTCTGCATTGTGCATATAAGTTTTGTCTGAAGTCAATGTACCTCTACTTTGACCAAACTTATAGAAAAATGTATCAACATTCACAATGTCAAATCAATATTTTTATACTCATTATGAAATGTAGTTTCATAAAATATATATTTGGTATTGTACATATTGATATTTTTAGTATAAATTTGGTCAAACTTTGCAAACTTTGACTTGACACAAATCTTACGCGGAGTAAAAAGGACCAGAGGGAGTATCATGCATGCGGAGTAGGCAAAAAAATTGCTCATTTATTGCCGTCCGAAGTCTCAAAGGGCGCGACCGCACGAGGGAGGCGAAGGTCGTGGGAGGCGCGACGGTTGACGGAATTAAGTGAAGTTACATGCACGCGCCGGCATGGCGTGCGAACACGCAGAAGCTATACCGTCAGGCCTACGATGTGGGTCTAGTAGACATGACATCTAGTGGGTCCCGCATAGTACTCGAGAACTCTTTGGGGGCATGCAGCCGTTTATCCACCGGGCAAGCCACCACCCCACACCGTTCGCACGCCCTACTCGTGCCCGTCTTCTACCTTACAACAGTTCGCTCCCAGTCATCCCGTCCTTTCACATTACACCAGTTCCACTTCTCCTAGCCCGCCTCCAAATCCACGGCCTCCCAAATCTCCATGATCGGCGGTGAGTACAAGGTTAGAACCATCAACAGCGATGAGTTCATCGTCATCTACACCCGTAGATCCACGACGGTGGAAGCATGCCTTGGTCGCTTCCTACACATGTTCAAAAGTTCAAAGGATGAGTGGGTCGCTGGGCTAGATGTTGAGTACACCACAGTCCTGGAAAAGGAAAAGCTTCTAAAGGTGGCAGAGATGAAGAAGCCCGCCGTGATCCAGGTTTGCGTACATAACATGTGCTTGGTCTACCACATATGCCATGCCGACGTTAGGTGCCAAGATTTTGAGTTCTTCCTCAAGGACAAAAGAGTGAAATTCATTATTGTAGACTTTACGAACGACAGGAGAGTCCTGGATCGGATAGGCCTCGTTGTAGGCCAGCCCTTCAATCTCCAGAAGGAAAGCCTGGTGTCCTCCTCTCAGCCTTCAATGCTGACCCTGGCAGCAACCATGATTGATCCTTCATAAGCTCAACTGAAGAAACCTCACCCGGAGTTTCATCATGCATGGGAGTCGAAGACAATAGATGAAGATCACATCGTGTACGCAGCAACGGATGCCTACCTTTGTTTAAATATCTACAAGGGTGGATGAAGAAGCAGAGCCCAGTGTCCGGTTCAAGCAAAGAAGTGTCGGCGAAGAGGAAGAGGGACGAGGACGAAGTCGAGGACGTGGACGTGGACTCAGACTCCGAGTAATGTGGCAGTGTCATTGCTCATGCTGGTTCTACTGCAGTGTCAAGCGGACTAGTTGCTTAGTTTTATTTCAGGGGTGTGTTGTGCTGAGCCCCCAGCAGAACTATGTTATGTTCTTTCTTGTTATTTGAACTCTTTAGTACGTACAGTAGTACTAGTATGTCTTACTAATGTTCTTCTTGTAGTTGGTACTACTACTCGCATCTTCGCGTTCCTACTGTACTTAATACGTACTAGTAGTATAATTTGGGTCAGTCGATTTGTGAAAGAAGTTCGACGGAGCGAAGGAAGAAGACGGCAGAGAAGCTACCCCGGTATCTATATTAGGGTGGCAGGGTGCCCATGATCTATCTTATGAGTGTTAGGTGTGGAATGCAGCTCGCTGGAAAAAATGGATCCTGCCCGGGGTTAAACAGATGGCGGGGGTGGGGGGAGCATGGCGGTGGCAGGCGGTTCAGGGGAGGGCGGGGCGGCACCGGCAGGCGGTTAGGCATGTGGCGGGTTGGCGGCTCGATGCCTAAGAGAGAAGATGAACAGTGCATCATTTTCTAAGGTTGAAGAAGCCCTTCTGGCCGTCCATGTTGCATCCAACGGCTCACAAGAGTCGACTGACCCAAATTGTTCCTTCAGATTTGCAGGATCCACGTGGCATTCAAGGTCTCGAAGGTAGATTCCACGTCCGCACCCAGTTTGCGGGCTCGGCGCGGGCGCGACCGGCTTCCGCCGCGACAGCCACCATGCGCGCCTCCTCCGCGCGGGCGGAGACGACAATGACACGCTAGCTCCTCCTCGCCGGCGTGCTGGAGCACGCTCTTGTCCTCCTCTTCGTACGCTGCGGGCATAGACGCGGCTCCACCTGCTCACGTGCTTGGCAACACGGCGGCATCGCGAGGAGGGACTGCAGATGATGTGAGTGGGCGAGCCTTTGGCTTCATGGCACAGGGATGGCGGGGACACGGCGGTGATGGGCGAGAAATGGTCGGCCGGAGCAGGCGGGCGCCGGCATGCGGAACGGCGGCGGCGGCATATTGATGAGTGCGCGTATGGGAGCTTAGTTTAGTTTTATATAGGGTTGGTCAAACTTAAAAGAACACAGTACTAGTACACGTAAACATTAGACTGAGGCAGCACTTATACTACCACATTAGTTAGCACAACATCGATATGGAATCCTATGCAAGCGCGTGCACCGCGGCCGCGTGGTCGATCGAACGGTGCGTCACAGTGTCGCGCTCGAAGGACATCCAATGAACCTTTGTGTGTGTGTGAAAACAATCCCCGAATATTACTCTACTTTTTTTTCCTGGAAAAGTTCTTCATGCTACAATATTTTCATATATTTGAATTTAGCTTTAGTTCGTGCTTATTTGGATTTGGACGTTTTAGGTGCGCCCTAGACATTTTTTTTAATACTGATTATGTGTGTGTGACTGAGAGAGAACGTGTGTACGTGTCCATATGTGTGTTGTGGCGGAAGGGCAATGTGGAGACGGTGTGCGTGTGATAGAGACATCGAGAGGTGTGAATGTGCAAATGATCATGCATGAGTGAGACATAGATAGATGCCGATATGTTTTGTATACATGAGAGAACGGTCTTCTATTTATACTTGTGTGTGCGAGAGAGAGAGAGAGAGAGAGAGAGAGAGAGGAGCATCCGTAACACAACAACCATCTCTCTCGATTCGTCCGTCGCTCGCACGATCGCATGTAACACATGCATCAACGCACACATTTTGACACCCTCACCCGGCCCCTGCCCGCCTCAAGGCCCGCACATCGCTCTCTATCTCGCATGCACAATCTCTTCGTGAAAACCCTATTTAGCATGTAGCTTTTCGTCACATACACACACATTCTCTCCATAGGTTTGATTTCTCTCAATATCTGACACACACACACACACACACTGCACACAAACTCCCCCCTCCCCAGAGCACACAATTCATCCCCATCCAAGGTTATATGGCGACCACTCTCGCTTGTGCTTCTCTTCACCCCAGCATGCACACCACCTCAATCTTCAAAGAGGGCATCGAGGAGATCGAAGACGGCGACCACACTGCACTAGAGAATGCACGGCCATTTGGAAGCAGGATGGTGTGACGACGGCTGACTGACTCCTCCCCCCCCCCCCCCCCTCTCTCCCGCACAAAATTATCAATCCCTCAACCCACGAGATCCTTCCCCTCTCGTCCATGTTTTTCCAGTTCTCTCATCAAACCCGTTGTCTCTTCTCCTTCCACATGTACAAAATCCGGATGCACATGCATCTCACGTATATTACATGTCTCCATCTTTCTCACAGACCTAACTTCTTCCTCTCTCTCTCTCTCTCGTGAGGTTTGTCTCCTACTCTCTCGCCCACATACATACAATCTTTCCCGCCCTATTTGCTCCATCTTCACAAGCTCTCTCTACAAGTTTCATTCACACATTGGGATGTGTTCAAAATGTTGCTTTATAATGGATCATGTAGAGTTATGGTTGGTTTTGTTGCACCTATACAAAGTAATAACTATGAAATGCATTTAGATTTTCATTTGATTGGGATTATGTGAGTTTGAGCATATTGTGAAGTACTATAGACCTGGTATACATCTTGGAATTCAACAATGATTCTAACTATTGAATTGTATAAACCATTACATTCGAAGTCAGTAGCTTAATATATTTATTTCACGATTACAACAAATGATTAATTCCACTACAAACTAAGAAAACAAATGTGTACTCCCTCTGTTTTTATTTAAGGGTCAGTTCTTTTGGCGGCTTAAAAAATAAGCCGCCTCCTCCCCCGCTTTTCCCATAAGCCATCAACGTCATTCATTGGGGCTTTTAAACTAGTTATGGGATAAGTAATTTAGAAGCCTCAAATTTTTTTGGGATCGGCTTATTTTTTAAGCTGGGGAGAGGCATCTTATTTGTTAAGCCGCCCAAGAGAACTGGCCCTTAAGTCCGCGTACTAGCATTGGTCAAAGTCAAGTTTTGTAAACTCTCCCAAAGTTTATAACAAAAAATATTAACATATACAATAACAAATAAATACCATTAGATTCATTATTGAATGTACTTTCACATCATACATATTTGTTATGGTAAATGTTTATATTTTTCTATAAACTTGGTCAAACTTTAGGAAGTTTGACTTCGGTCAAACCTAATATGCAGAGTTAATAAAAACGGAGGGAGTACTAGTAGTTACTAGTACTACTCGCTAGTTGCTTAACCCAATCACCCAACACGCCAGACGGGGAGTTCAGTGTTACAAAATTTTGAGGCCGGCGGGAAAATCTCCCGTGACCCTGATTCAAGCAGTGCGAAGTGACCATCATACCCTTCGGAACAGGCCTACGGATGCTGGTGGGTAGGGGGCTATTTTGGTAACTTCAGGTTCACCCTACCCAGCCAACCCCACCCCGGCACCCAGAGTAGTACACCTGAATACTCCCCATTTGCAATCCCCACCGCAAAATAGACTTCTCCACAACACCGCAGCCTTCGTGCTCCTCCCCTTCTATATCGGCGCACTCATCCACCGCAGCGCATCTGCCTCATCGACGATGTCGTACGCCGCTCTAGTGCCGGTCCACCGTCGTCGTCGTACACGGAGCCTCTTCCCCAGCACCGTCTTCCACGGTCTCGGATCTGCTTCCCGGAAGCTGACGCCAAGCGCAGAAGCACCACCGTCGTGGACAATGAACTGACTCCCGTTGCCGACCATGATGCACAGATGCCGCCACGACCATCGTACTCCTCCTCGATTGGTAATGTGTATATTGAATCTCTTAGCAGTACATGTGCAGTTCCAATTTTGTTCATACCTACCCTTCAAATTTCCTGGTTGCTATTGTTCCGGTAAAAGTAATTGGTTATAGCTTACATTGTCCAATAGAATATCACCTTGTAATTGTGCATCACTCCTGTATTGCGTTGTGCTTGGGTAGGTTCTTCATCTGCAACCAGTAGTGTGGCAAATGATGGAAAGTTTTTTAGAACTAGCAAGATGCCCATGCGTTGCACGGAACATCAAGATGCATTTGTATGAGTAGTTTATCTTGTGGGAGAAAAGGATGAACGAGGGAAGGCCTTATTTGCAAATGTGGAGAGGAGTGTGGGTATCTTTTTGCAAAATTGCCATAGTTTCCTTCCTATCCGTCAGATATAAATCGGACGGCCTATATTGCAGGATGGCAGGCACACCATCATCACCAACTCTGTTTTTTATAAGAGTATAGATAAATATAAATATAAAATAAATATATAATATATATAAGAGTAGAGAAGAGAGTAGAGATAGAAGGGACGTCGGGAAAGGATCGCGCGCGCGCTGGAAAAAGCGGCCGTGCGCGTGCTAGTTTTGGCGCACGGCGTCCGGCGCGCTTTATAAAATCCAACGCCCTCCTGCGCCCTCCCACCACTCTGTGCCTCGCCACCGCTCTCTCCCCGCTCTTTCTTGCCTCACCGCCGCCGCGCCACCATGCCACCGCGCCACCGGGAAACTTGGGGCTACCGTGGCGTCCGCGCGTGCCCCTCCGGCGGCTTCTCAGCTGAGATCTGGTTCAGTGAGATGCGCCTCGGCCTCGGCACTTTCGACACATCCCACAAGGCCGCCCGCGCATATGACGCGGTGGCGTGGCGCCTCCGGTGCCCTCGTAGGTTCATGAACTTCCCCAACGTGCCGACGCGGGAGCAGGCGCAGGAGCTCGCGCCTCCCCCGTGGCTTATCACCGACGAGGATCGTCGCGACAATCGAAGGCGGGAGCACCGTCTCCGCATCGCCGAGATGGACGAGGAATCCATGGCGATGTGGCCCCAACGCTTCCCGCAGGACATCATCAACGAGCGCAAGTTCTACGTTCAAAGGAGGACGGAGAGGGAGAAGAGGAGGATGGAGCGAGCAGCCTATCGCGAGGACAGGCGTACGCGGAAGGCGGTCGCTCAATTCAACATCAAGCTAGGAGCAGCGTCGCCCTGGGACTCCGACGACGATCAGTATCTTGACGCCTACATTGAGACGTCGGAGGAGGACATCACCGAGGCGGAGTCGGACGACGAGGAGTAGTTGAACTATCTATTTTTTTATCTATCTATGCTGAGAACTATCTATGTATCTATCTATGCCAGTATCGACTCAGAGTCGAATGTGTATCGAGTCAGAGTAGAAAGGAGAAAAAAATATAGCGCGTCTGCTGGAGCGGCGCGCCCGTGCAATTTTTTGCAGCGGCCGCTGGAGCCAGCACTCCGCGGCCCACAAAAACTGGCTATTCCAGCGTTGTAAACGCTTTTTGAAAGCGCCACGCGTTGCGCTTCTGTTGGAGATGCTCTAACATGGCAGATGAGTGCTTTAATGTTGCCCACAAGATGCGTGAGTATTACTATATTTTTCTTGCCATGTTGAGATTTTAAAACTACGAATGCGAACATGCAGAGGAGCAATGAAGACCAAACACGCGATATTGGGGACATCTTCAAAGAACGTGGCAAGTTAAAGAGGAGCTGCACCGAACCTGTAAAACGAGGTTTGGTAAGTAACACCCTTTCAATTACTTTCGTTTAGCCTCGTGTTCTTCAATGTGTATATGTTGTAGTTTCTATTTCTCTTAGCCTCGTGTTCTTCGATGTGTAATCAGAAGAGTCTTAATCATCCTAATGCTTTCGTTTTTAGCTTGATGTAGGAAGTGGGTGTTCTCACCTTGGAGTCTGTTTTTATATTTCTCCTTTTGAATTCACTTCTCCGAGTCCTGTTTATCTGGCTTCTACTTAATGGATCTGGGTAGCTCTGACTATTGATATAAAAAAGAAGTAACTTCATGTCAGGATGTAGTTCCTGCGAGGAGGGAAGTATGGTCAACCTCAAGATCATGTTTCTAAAATGAGGCTGGATTACACACAAGGTGCCCGTTCCCTAATGATGCTGGATTAGACACATGTCAGTGTAGTGAATAGGGGGTGTTCATTACCCCTGGACACGCACCGACGAGTTGCAGCCCCCAGGCGGGAAGGGCATGGCAGGGGAGCGAGCCTTCCTGGGAGAAGACAACTGGGAACAAGCACAAGACTATCCAAAAAGCATTCAAGTCAATAATTAGAAGGTAGAAGACCAAAGGCCGAAGCCCCAGCAAGATTCTTGCTGGGATGAGCCCCAGCAAGATTCTTGCTAATGGGCCCCAGCAAGATTCTTGCTGATGAGCCCCAGCAAGACTTGCTGGGATGGCTGACGAAAGCCCCAGCAAGATTCTTGCTGGGATGAGCCCCAGCAAGATTCTTGCTGATGGGCCCCAGCAAGACTTGCTGGGATGGCTGACGAAAGCCCCAGCAAGATTCTTGCTGGGATGAGCCCCAGCAAGATTCTTGCTGATGAGCCCCGGCAAGATTCTTGCCGATAAGCCCCAGCAAGATTCTTGCTGATGAGCCCCGGCAAGATGATCCCGGCAAGCTTGGCCCCGACAAGATGACCCCGCCAAGATCCTGCCACTCTGCCACCGCTCCAGTGCAGCGACCAAACCTGTCAGATGGGTTTTGTCCTCCTGGATGCATGTCAAGGCACCAACGGCGGGTGTGCATATGCGGTGCTGATGGGACGGCCCCTTTTCCCGTCCCCAAGAAGCTAAGGGACACCTAGACAGAGCATTTAATGCACTCGTCCTAATCCGTCAGTGATAAGCATGTAAACCCTGTAGCTACTTTACACCTCAATGTATGTACATTTTGCCACTGTGGTGACCCCTTTGAGCGTATAAAAGGAGGCCCAAGGAAACTGCTACATGGGAGGAGGATCTTTTAGCCCATTCTGTATGCGTAGCTGCTCTTTGAACGTACTGTTCATTGCGAGCGCTCCTGGAGCCTGGGCTCAAGAACACTCATAATTAAACAAGGCAGGAGTAGGGTTTTACGCTGATCAGCGGCCCGAACCTGGGTAAAATCGCCCCGCGTCGATCGTTGGTTCTGCTCTTTGCGCATACCTCTCCCCCCGCCGAATCGTAAAGGGATTCCTTGAGGGTCCCATAGGTGTCGCACGCCGACAACACAAGGTGCAAATTCCCAGATGATGCTAGATTACACACAAGCCAGGTGGAGTCGTCAACTGTTCGTGTCCTCGTGGCTCTAGTAAAGGCTAAAAGAAAGCGTGCAGCGGCCCTTGAGAATGTAGCTGAGTTCCTAAAGAAGCGAAAAGAGCAATCAGATGCTCTCTTCACCCAAGCCAAAGAAGAGATGGAAGAAGCCAGAAAGAAGCTAGCAAAGGCAGAGCAGGCTAGGCGTCTCCTGCTATCTAAAACTGTTGTCAATACAAATTTTCCTTCATAATAGATATGTTCAAATGTTTATCCAGTCAGCATGCCTGTTGTGATGTCCGTGCATCTACTGATGTGGCACAAAATAAATTTTTTTGGGTCATGTAATAACAGCCATTACTTTCCAAACAATAACAGACGAACCATTGGACATGGTATAGTTCACACGCAAGCCCAACATTCCAAGTTCAACTTCCACACCAAACTCATGTTCACAGATATCTGCACATTCATAGATAATGTCCACAACCATGATTCACTTCAAAGCCAAAAAAATGTGAGGAGAGTTATAAATAAAGAAAAATCTCTAGTTCCTACTACCAGTGCGAGCACAACAAGTCAAGACCATACGTAATTAATTATATTTTGGACATTTTTTGACTAAACGCGAATAACTTCTGGAAGCAGGTATAATCTCTAATGCCGGCTACGGATGGGGTCCATGATGTTTTGAGCCAAACCAGGCAACACACTGGGTGTCTATGCCGGCAACGCGGTGGTCGTAGCATTCGTGGGTTCGGAGCGGCGGCGGCTCCTGTGGTCTACTATTCCTTGGTGTCGGCGATGGCCGCGGACGTGTTGGCCACCTCCGCTAGCATGCCGCAGTTCCGCCAATGTTTGCGTCGGATGGCGTGGCCAACCACGGTGCACTGGACGCCGTGGTCCCCCGTGTGCCGGCGTGCAGCAACTGGCCACTCCTCTGCGAGCAGGCTTGGAGCGTCGAGTTGATGCACCAGGGGCCAGCTTGGAGCGGTGGCTTGCTCCTCCGCTTGCTCGCTTGCAGCCTCGCCCATGGTACTGACGGCCTGGGGCGGGGAGGGAGGTGGGGCAGCGAGTTGCCTGGCTCGTCGGGGCACCCAGCCAGCTTTTATGCTACAGAACTCATCTTCCTGCTCACCGGATGCTATGGAGAGTGTCGAGAAAATGGTGCAAGGAGGATATGGGGAGCGGCGGTGTGGTGCGGTTCTTGCCAGGCATCTGGCCTCGTTTAAATAGCGGGCGGACGAGAGGAGCCAACCGGCGTTGTGTTCTAAAATGCCGACCGGCTCGCGGAAGGACGTGTTGCCGGCACATGCGCGGATTCAATGGAGGTAGGCGGGGCAGTCTGAAGCCGGTTGCATGCGGCGAGGAGGTGTGTTCAGCCTGGCCTGCAGTGAATGGGGCCCTCTTGGCCGACGCGCCGGTTCAATGCCTGCGCTATGAGAGGTCGCGTCCGTGTCAAAGCAATCACTCCCTCCGGTCCTTTTTTGTTTGGGTATAACAAAATCTCATTTTCCATTCACATTTTACAAGTAAAATTCGTGGACAAACTTTGTCCCAAAATACGATGGGGACTAGTAAACCATGACGGAGGTAGTAGTTATGAATTCCATTTTCGCTCCATACCAATCGTTCTAAAAACTAGTATAATGCGCCATTGAAAATCGGAACTCTTACCCCGCTAAAAAAATGATATTTTAAACATGGCTACTCGATCAGTGGCGACTGGCGAGCCACCGCCTCCAGGTCGTTCACCTGTGGTCCCGACCATCAACTCCTACGGATCAAATTATCACGCGAGCTGACTATTCCTACAAAGGTGCGCTCCACCACGTACCCGGTACCCGCGCATGCAGCAATTGTGCACCTAGGGTTTATTTGTTTACGGTGCCTTTACGTAACTCTCATGTGTGTGAGACAGCGAGAGGCCGACTGCGTGCGTGCGCCTCTTCTCTTCGTATATGTACTCCACCGTTTGTCTGGTGTCCAAAAAATTATACAGTAATAACTAGCAATGTGCCAATGCGTTGCCACACGTTCAAAGTAGATTAATACATATTCTACGATTTGATAGAAAAGTGTCTAGTTTTGAAATACATATATCACTAAAAATATGTTGTGTTTCACTCAAAATATATTCCTTTGGCGGTTTTGATGAGATAAGGAAGGAATGTGGTTGGTTTCAAGATTCGAGAAGTAGTATATTGTTGCAAAAAGCCCATGTGTGTGTGTGTGTGGTGTGTGTGAGAGAGAGAGAGGGAGAGAGGAGGAGGACGGAGTGCGTGTGTGACAAAGACACAAAGAGTGTGTGTGCGAGAGGTATCACCATAAAATGAGGCGATAGTGTGTGTGTGCACGATCGAGAAGGCGTGTCTCAAGAAGGGACGAAAAATCTACATAGATACAAGGAGCGCGAGAGAGACATGTACGAGATAGTGGAAGCAAGAGTGTGCGGATGTATAAACCTATCTGGAGGCTGGTTGATCAATGTTTGTGAGAGAAATACGAGTCGGGGGTGCGAAAGCGAGAGTTTTGTGTGTGCGTGAGAGAGAGAGAGACAGTAGTCGGGAGGGGGAGTGGAAGTAGGAGTTGTGTGTGAGAGAGAGAGAGAGAAAGGGGGGGAGAGTTTGTCTGATCGGTAAACAAATGAATAATGTCAGTTTTATAACTGAGATGAAGACGGAAAGGAGATCCCAACAAACGTTGTGTGTGCGGGAGAGAGTAATTTTAGTGGTAGGAGTCATATCTAGAAAGATATAGGGTGCGTGAGAGAACCCTAGAGAGAAAGACAAAGTGAAAGACGAGTGAGAGTGTGTGTGTGCCGGTGAAAAAGAAAGCTTAGGTACCTAGTGATACCAGAGAATGATAGAGATGTGAGAGATAATGAAAACCATGTAATGTATAATGATAGGGAGAGTGTGACACTTCTCAAGGGAGACGGCGAGAGACCATGTTTGCGAAAATAGGAGAAACATGAAGTGAGCGTGCGGGTGAGCTGGAGAAAAGAGAGTGATAGCTACATGAAGGAGCACGCGAGAGAGATGGGCGTGAAAGGAGATTCAAATATTTAGTTGCGTGTATAGAAAATGTCAACATAAAAGGGATTCAAATATTTAAATTCGAGATGATGATAAATGTAATTCATACTCGAACCAAAATTGATATATCAAACATGCATACTCATATGAATTCGCGCGCATCTATGTTATTTAATATCTAGATATTACTGATCCATACATTTGAGTAGAACATAATTTGGTTTAAAATTTTTGAATTCAACCTTATGATTTTGAGATCATTGTATTTGTAAATCATATTATATATATAAAGGAGCAGAATTCTTTGTTGTGCTTTTGAAAGTATATATAAAAAAATGAAGTATATAGAATTTTATTCGAATCGAAAATGGATCCTGCCCGGAAAAAAAGAATACAAAATTGATTGGAATTGAATTGGCATGGTAAAGGTGCAAGCTTTTTCTCAAAAATTTGAACAAAGCAGCCAAACTCGCAGTAACCGCCCGAAACCAAAATATGGGAGATGGAAATTACTGCATGTCCCTAACATGCAACGCATGTCGGCTCGATTTCAATAGGTCTTGATAGGGGCAGGTTTGTAATTTCACTCAACATGACATAACCGCCTCTCACCCGGATTCATACACGGCGGGCGCCAAAACACAGTGGTTCCTCAGCCAAAATCACCTCTCACCCGGATTCATACATGGTGGGCGCCAAAACAAACTCTCCTCGGCCGAAATCTCTGTCGGCAAATATTCGGTGTATGCGAGATTACCGTCCTATCCCCAACAGCCCAATATTCCTGTGATGTCTGAATTTTAAACGGGGGATAAGTTGGTAACCTTCCCCGCATTTGAGACAAGTGCATCCCAAAGACATGGTTCCCCCTACCTCTCTCCCTCCATTTCCCATTCGTACTTCGTGGGTGCCAAAACACCCTCTCCACCCCAGCCTCCTCCGTCCGCCACCCCATCCACCGCCGTCCTTCTCCACCATGCCGGAGCTGATACCCTGACTCCGTCGTCCATTACAAGAGATCGACCTCTCTCATCCACAGCTTCGGACCAGGATCCTTGCATCCCGTCCTCTCACTTCATCCCCGTCGTCGTCCACCTTGCCGGCGCCGCTCCTACGACCGTCTCGTCCACCACGCCGGGATATTTCCCCCGCCGCCACCGTATACCCTCCTAGATCTGCTTCCACACCGCCGATAGCCATCGCTACCGCAACACCGTCAAATTCTCAGCAGATGCATACACGGCGCCGCACCAGAGGCGGTACTCTTTCTATCTGCTCAACTTATTTATCGCAGCAAGAAAATAGATTGCCACTGCTTTACTGTGATTTCTTGTCCATCACTTAGGATCTTACTTGTTAGTTGAAACCAAACATTGGTTGCGAAGTTGCCTTTGTCTGGTTTGTACCTTCAGATCCGCCATGGCACGCTCAACACTATACTCGCAATGCTTATGGTTTTCCCCTTTTATATTCCACATTAGTTAAATGATAGTAGACTAAATTTCAAAATTTGGTCAGTCGATTTTTGAGAGCTCGCCGGAGTTCGCCGGAGGGAAGGAAGGGGCTCGGGTGGGGATGGTGGTTGTGGGGGCGGTGGTGGGGCCTCGCCGAACGAAAAAACTCGACACGGGTGGGGACAGGGGTGGGGGTGGGGGTGGCGGAGGAACACAGTTGGTGGAGGGCGGTTCAGGGGAGGGCGGGGGGGGGGTCGGGGCCGGTGGTTCGGCCGGCGGCCTATGCGGTGTTCTGTAGGGGAAGAATCAGAGACAATGAAGAAGAAGGGTTAGGAGACGTAGGATCTTCATCCAACCGCCTGAAATGGTCGACTGACCCAAATGATGAAAGTCACGCGAATTGCATGCAGACATTCCTTTATATTCAGTACCATCATCGTAGCTACTTAGCACTGCTCCTCAATCCATCAAGCTAAACAATGTGCCACTCATAATTCCAAACTGTTTGCTCAAATATGAATCTGATATGATGCTGATATTACTAAAACAGATAACGTTTAATTGGTCAGCTAATGTTCCTACTTTACTTTCGAAAAGCACGTGCACCACATATAGAGAGACAGCAGGGAGTTGCATTCTTAATGCACTCTGGTTCATCATGTGTGGGCACTGCGCAACGAACATTTTATTATCCAAAATCTGATTGCTCTTCTTTAGCATGTTCCTCTTCTGTTCTTCTTTAATAAGTACTCTCTCCGTTCCTAAGTACAAGTCTTTGTATAGATTCCACCATGGACTACATATGGAGCAAAATGAGTGAATCTACACTCTAAAATGTATCTGTATACATCTGTATGTGATCCATAGTGGAAATCTCTACAAAGACTTATTTTTTGGAATGGAGGGAGTATAATAGTAGTACAGTATGTTCCTTGTAGTGAAGAGGAGCAGGGACATTTGCAGTGTAGAGGTCTATTCGTTCGATTGTGATGGACACTTTCAACTCTTCGAGCCTCTTTGATTCGTAGGATTTTGTAAACATAGGAATAGGAATTGTAGTGGCCTGCCCACTTGAATCCTATAAGGTTAGCAAGGAAATGCGGGGAGGTGTGTCGCCTTTGAGAGTTACACTGATATTAACAGTACCGCACCTTCAGTTGGAGAGCTGGTATCCGAAGCCTTTTTAGCCGTACCGGCAATAGTAGCCCATATTTTTCCAGCAAGTTCCACTTTCCTGATTTTACTTGTGATGCTTACGGTTTTCCCGTTATATCTACACTATGATCTGTGTAGTTGCTTTGTGTCGCACTAGCAGCAGTCCACTCTTGAAGCTAAACAACACACCAATCATAAGTCCAAAGCTTACTTCTTCAAATACGAATTGTGATATGATACTGATATTAGTTAACAGACACACATTTAATTGGTCAGTTAATGCTCCCACTTGATTTTCCAAATGCATGTGGCCACATATAGAGAGACAGCATGGAATTGCATTTCTTTGGGCTCTGTGATTCATCATGAGTGGGCAACCAACATTGTATGGAAAGAAGCAGAATCTCAAGAATATGCTTCCTCTTCTGTTCTTTAACATGTTCCTCTTTTGTTATGTTGTATTTAGTACGTACAGTATGTTCCTTGTCAGGAAGGGGGCAGGGACATCTGCAGTCAATAGCTGATAGAGCTGGCCTGTACTTGATCGATAGGCTTTCAATTAGTAGCGGCAATACAACACCGTATTTTCCAGCCAGTTCCACTTTCCCGATTTACATATGCTGGTTATGGTGTACCCCTTTTATGTACACTACGATCTGCCTAGTTGTTGTGTGCTCTTGTTATCATGGTTTGGCAATAAACTCTCTATACAGTATATTATCAACCTATCATCTGCCAACTATCCTTACTTCTGGAGCCTATTTTTTTGTGTACTTGTGCCAGATTATATTAATGCACGCACCATATTACAGCACACATGGGCTCTCATCAAAATCCAGTGATAGCACACAAGGGTTTACAGGGAGCCCCTATATTAGAATATCCTCTGCATTACAAAGATAATCTCACTACTATTTATGTTTTCATGCTTCTCAGATATTGTACGTAATCACAACGAATATGAGGATGTGTGCATCAGAAGAATATTGTGGAACACTGCAATGACTAACAAAATTGGCACCAAGGCATTGAGTTCCATTCTGGATGCAATGAAACTCATATGCTCCCCACCTCTAGATTCTTGTTCAGAATATGATCCTAATGACTATTCTGACCTCGAGGAGTCGAAGGCAGATGGCCTGTCCTGTTCACCCATCAAGGTGCCTGTTCTAATTTGGCAAGGTTTTATTGATTTCGCGTATCTTGCATAAGGTGTCTTGCATTTCTTCTACTTTGTTGCACCACCATCTGCTTAGTTTACTCATCATATATGTCAAGATGCCATGCCCATCCATTATCAATACATATTCCATCTGTCACCATACCATGTTTTTCCACTCAAATGTTGTTCTTGTGCATCAGACATCAAAAAGGAAGAGGGTGATTGCCGAACCTGAAGCAGCACCAGCAAAGTCCTTGAAAAACGTGGTGGTGCCGGAGAAATCGGATAGCACCCCACTTATATTGGCTCTACAACCAGTGACACAAAACGTAGGACCGACTCCAGCAGACTGTACCCATACTTCACTGGCCACACCACTAGCCCCACCACACAGGACCTGCACTCCAGCAAAAGGTATGCCGATGTCAGTTGCCATAGCACCAGTTGTACCACAGAAAAATCCCACTCCAGCAAAAAGTACAGCAAGTCCACCGGCCAAAGATCGATCCCAACTACAGAGACGGCCAATTCCTGCAGATTGGAACCCTATTCCAGTTATTCCCAGTTTAAAAGACAATGCTTTCAATGTTGTTAGGGACTATGTGCATATATTCCCATCATGGGAAGATTATAGTGAAGACAAACACCATTTTCACATCTTCCTGTCCCACTTACGTGTAAGTGCTATTATTCATGGTGATTATTTTCCTATTTTCTGCTGATTGAACACATCAATGACTTACATTACATTGTTGTAAGTAGGCGAGGGTCAATCTGGATAGTCATGACAAGCAATGCTTGCTTGCGCTTTTCAAGGAAGCATTGCAGCAGTATCGGTGTTACCTGAGGAAATCACACTTTGATGGCAAGTCTATAAACGAATTTCCGGTGAAGTCTCCTGTGCTAAATTTAGAAGACATTGAATGGAAAAACCTTGTTATGCACTGGTCTCGTTCCCAGGATGAGGTACTATCTATGATATCACATGTCAATTTGAACTTCTACTTTTCTGCATGTGCCTTACGGATCTCTTTTGCAGGAAATCTGCTCGAAGAAGAATTCTGGTTTGAAGATCTCTTTCGCAAATATGCTGCCCGCTGCTTTGCTCTTGTTAGTACCTGTTGTCCTGTATCACTGTACTTGCATTCATACCTGGTTCATTATGTGATAGCAGTATGCATGATAGCTTGCTTATCAATTGTTCGCTCCAAATTATCAAATCTGTATTAATGGTTACATTAATGTAGAATATACCCAACACCAATGAAAAAGTTTAGCTCTGCATTGTTCTTGTAAGTACCTGTTGTCCTTTATCAGTGTACTTATATTGACAGCTAGTTGTTCATGTACCATCACTCTGCAGCTTATTTTCCTTTGCCCTCCATTTTCTACACATCAGATCTATATTTACTCTTACCATAAGGTTGGATAACACCAATGGTACTGAAGAAGTTTAGCTCTGCATTACTCTTGGCTGTACCTTTTGCCTGTATCGCTGTACTTACATTTATAGCTACTTGGTTATGTAGCATCACTCTTCATTTTATCTTAAATATTATCCATTTTTTCTTATATTATCACATCTATATTTACTCTTAACAAAATGTAGAATAAAGGCAATGCTTATGAAGAAGATTATGTGGTAAACTTCTTGAATTGCCCCCCCCCCCCCCCCATCGGCATGGATAAGGGCTTTATAGAGCAGGTCTTCACCACTAATGTAAGTTTGTCCTTCTCAAGCCTTCAAACTTTGTTGTGTATATTTGGTTAGGCATGACTGCAACAGCTGCTTATTTGTCATGTTTGCATCAAATTGCATGTTTAAAGTTTATTATGAAGTTCATAAACAAAAGTTTGTCCTTCTCAATTTAAGTTTTTAGTTGTACAACCAAGTTCCTTCTTCATACCATGTAAATTAAACTATATAGAGCAAGTGATCTTCTTTTGCACTGCATGTATTCTTTTGTTCTTGATCCGTAATCCAGTGGTGTGGTGAAACTACCCACTACAGCACAATGTCATATTCTGCAATGTCTTAACTATGAACAATGTAATATCATTCTACTATTATTTAAACCGTCTCTTTATTTACCAATCCGAAATGGGATAAATAGACAGCACACTAACCATTGATACTTATGAGTTCTTGATCTGTAATCCAGTGGTGTCGTGAAGCTGCCAACTCCTTCACAATGTCATTTCCTGCCATGTCTTAACCTGAACAATACCATATTGTGTTAATGCTATTTTAAACTGTGTCTCTTTATTCGCCAATAAGAAATGTGATGAATTGTCAGCACTGATACTTATATGTGCAAAACCTGTCATATGTCTGCTTGTTTCTCTTTCAGAGTGAGGAGGATATAAGCGTCAAACAAGCGCAGTCTCATCAGCTTGCTCAGTTGCTTGCGCTGCAGCTCCCGAGCAGGGCTAACCTTTCTTGAACTCTATTGAAGTGCTGTCGGTTTTGTATATTATTTTGTCAGCATGTTTATTTGCACTGGTGGCGATCTTTGATGCCCAGTCTATGTAATCTGCTGTCTGCTTGTGCTTTACACTCATAGTGGCGAACTTTGATGCCCAGTGGATGTAATATGTCGTAATTTCTTTATTGTATAGTCTAGGTCTTTTCTTATTCACGATGCTGCAGTTATTTTACTGTATATATATCCTGTCTTCGCTCCATGAAAAGTAAACCGGCCAAACCGTAAAATTAAGGTACATAATTGGGCCGTCATGCAAATCACTATATATGGGCCGCATCATGGGCCCAGTCATCTTGGTTCAGTTAACAGGCCTAAATGTAAACTGGCCCACTAGTAGTTTCGAGCTTTTAATAGGCCGAGTAAACCGCCGGCCCTATTTTGGCAAGAAAATTCAATGGGCTTTTAGTAGGCTGAAAAGTAGGTTGGGCCTGAAACGTGCCGAACAGCTCACGGGCCGACAGCAGGCCGAAATATACCCTGGCCCATGATTGTGCCAATCACATCAAGGGCCGTTAATAGGCCAAAATTGTCTCGGTCCTTGTTTGGCCCAATCAGATTATCAGCTGTGAGCAGGCCGGATGCAAAGCGGGCTATAATTAGGCCCAACTATATGACGGGCTTTTAACAGGCCGAAATAAATATATGGCCGAAATGTTAAACGGGCCTTTAACAGGCCAAAACTAATATCAAGCTGTACTATTAAATGGGCCTTTAGCAAACAAAAATCCTAACCGGGCCTCAAGTGGGCCCAAAAGCACAGCGTCCAGTTGACGGGCCGAATCTGATATGGGCCATAATTTAGCCCAAAGAATGAAAGGCTCTTAAAGGGCCGGATCTAATATGGGCCATAATATGGCCCAGAACGTGGTAGGCTATTAACGGGCCGGATCTCATATGGGCTCTTATTAGGCCTAGAACGTGGCAGGCTGTTAATGGACCGGATCAAATATGGGCCGGCATTTGGCCCAAAACATGGCAGTCTGTTAAAGGGCCGGCCCACTAGTGTCTTCAAAATCTTGTGGGCCTTTAGCTGGGCCGGCCCATTAAGGTCTGCAAAATCTTGTGGGCCTTTAGCTGGGCCGGCCCATTATGGTCTGCAAAATCTTGTGGGCCTTTAGCTGGGCCGGCCCATTTAATCTTTATGGGCCACTTATGGGCCGGTCCACGTGTCAACATATCATAGGCGCATCTCACCCATTGGATGAGTGACATCTGTGCCAACGCGGAGCTGACACATGGTTCCGTCGGCCAATGAGAATTTTACATGTGGAAAATCGCCATTGGTCGTGGCTGTTAGCGGGTTATCGGATCCAAAATCAGACCCGATAGCTTAACGGCGACCCGTTACGGTGGATGCCATGTGTCGGTTACCCTTGACGAAAGCACTTCTATGACGCGCGATTTATCGTCATGGAAGTGGACACTTCCGTCATGATAATTTTGGTAATGTCATGGAACACTTCTACGACAGCACAGGTATGACTATCTTGATTCTGTCATAAAATCGTCATGGATGTACATGCATGACAGAAAACGTGACCTACTGTGAGAAACACGTATCATCACGAAAGTGTATTTTTTTTGTAGTGCCTTTGGCTAACCAATTAAATGTGTCTGTTAACTAATATCAGTATCATATCACAATCATATTTGAACAACTAAGCTTTGGAATTATGAGTGTTGTGTCGTTTAGCTTGAAGGGTGGAGTACTGCTAGTACGACAGAAAGCACCTATGCAGATCATAGTAGTGTAGATAAAAGGGGAAAACCCTAAGCATCACGAGTAAAATCAGGAAAGTGGAACTAGCTGGAACATATGGGCTTGTATTGCCAGTACGGCTAGAAAGGGTTCGGAAAGGTTTCGGCCCCAAAAGGGGCAGCTCTATTCAACTGAAGGCACAATACTGTTACTATCAGTCTAGACTCTCAAATGTTAGAAGTATATTGTGTTTAAGATAGAGATAGGAGTTATAGAGAGAATATATTAAATCATGTATGACTTGCCCTCTACTCCGTCTCTCTCTCTCACACACACACACATGTACATCTATATATACCCTACACAAGGGTCAGATCAATACAACGAATATTATAGATTCTATATTTTCTACATCAAAGACGACATAGCTCCCAGCATTTCCCGGATATTATGGCAGACCATCTAGAATAGTTGAAAGCATCCATCTGAAGCGACCCAACAGACCTGTCGACTGCAAATGTCCCTGCTCCACTTCCCAACAAGGAACATACTGTACTATTCCCTCCGTTACTAAATATAAGTCTCTTAGAGATTCGAATGCAGACTACATACGGAGCAAAATTAGTGAATGTACACTCTAAAACATGTCTATATACATCTGTATGTAGTTCTTATTGGAATATCTAAAAAGACTTACGTTTTACCGAAAAAGGCTTTGCTCTGCTTTATAAATATAGCAACGATGAACAACACCCGGTCCAAACGCACGCCATCACAACAAACGCACGCACCCAAGGAAGTTTAGGAACGGAGGAAGTAATATACTTATTAAGAAGAACAGAAGAGGAACATGATAACAAAGAGCATGCAGATTTTAGATAATGCAATGTGTGTTGCCCACCCATGATGAACCAGAGCGCACAGAGAAATACTATTCCTTCCGGTCTCTCCATATGTGGCTCACATGCATTTCGAAACTAAAGTAGGAACATTTAGCTGACCAATTAAACCTGTCTCAGTATTACTAATATCATCATCATATCAGATTCGAATTTGTACAACTAAGCTTGTTTAGCTTGATGGGTGGAGCAGTGCTATTACGACACGAACCACGTAGGCTGATCGTGGTCATCATAAAATGGGGAAACCGTAAGCATGATGAGTATAGTGTTGACCGTGCCAGTGGCATGGCAGTTCTGAAGCTGCAAACCGAGCAAAGGGTACTTAGCAACCGATGTTTGCTTTGAAATAACAACTAAGATTTGGTATGGACAAGAAAGTATAGTCAACAAGTGACAAAGAAATGCAATTCCTATTGTCTCTCTATATGCCGCAGCATGCATTTGGAAACTCAAGTGGGACCTTTAGCTAACCAATTAAATGTGTCTGTTAACTAATATCAGTATCATATCACAATCATATTTGAACAACTAAGCTTTGGAATTATGAGTGTTGTGTTGTTTAGCTTGAAGGGTGGAGTACTACTAGTATGACAGAAAGCACCTACGCAGATCATAGTAGGGTAGATAAAAGGGGAAAACCCTAAGCATCAAGAGTAAAATCAAGAAAGTGGAACTAGCTGGACCATATGGGCTCGTATTGCCGGTACGGCAAGAAAGGATTCGGAAAGGCTTCGGCCCCAAAAGGGACAGCTCTATTCAACTGAAGGCACAATACTATTACTATCAGTCTAGACTATCAAAGACAACATAGCTCCCAGCATTTCCCGGATATTATGGCAGACCATCTAGAATCGTTGAAAGCATCCATTTGAAGTGACCCAATAGACCTGTCGACTGCAAATGTCCCTGCTCCACTTCTCGACAAGGAACATATTGTACTACTCCCTCCGTTCTTAAATATAAATCTCTTAGTGATTCGAATGCGGACTGCATACGGAGAAAAATGAGTGAATGTACACTCTAAAATATGTCTATATACATCAGTATGTAGTTCTTATTGGAATTCTAAAAGACATATGTTTTACCGAAAAAGGCTTTCGCCCCGCTTTATAAATAAAGCAACAATGAACAACACCCGGTACAAACGCACGCCACCACAACACACGCACGCACCCAAGGCAGTTTATGAATGGAGGAAGTAATATACTTATTAAGAAGAACAGAAGTGGAACATGATAACACTTCGCTCCTGCCTCCGTGCGACTCCCATCTAGGGTTTCCCTACGTCTCGCCGGCGCCGCCGCCGGTCCGCCTTGTCTTCTATGGTCCTTGGACCATGGAGGCGAGGTGGATCCCGGCCCTTGCCGGCGGGAGGGCTCCGTTTTTAGGTGTTTTTCTAAGTTTTGTTAGGGTCTGTGCGATAAGCAAGAAGACGAGGCGGTGTCGGCTTCTTGAAGATGGAATAAGGTCCTCCCCGCCTAGCCCCCGTCCCGGTGATGCTTCAAGCGTCGTCGGAGGGCGTGTGGAGGTGTGTCTCCGGCGGATCTCGTGGGATCCGGTCGGTGTTTGTCTTTGGTGGATCTGTCTGGATTCGGTCTTCGTTCGTCTACGTCTATGTGTCTGCAGGTTGGATCCTTCCGATCAACGCTTCTCTTCATCGACGACGGTTACTGTTCTGTTGCGCTGGTCCTATGGGGCCTTAGCACGACGACTTCCCGACTGTCTACTACAACAGTGTTTGCCCGGCTCCGAGGAGGGAGGGGTGATGACGGCGGCGCGCCTTCGGCTCGCTCTAGTGCTTGTAGTCGTCGCTAGGTGGTCTACGGACATAGATGTAAATTTTACTTCTAGTGTTCTTTGTACTACCTTCACAATTGATGAATAGATCGGAAGTTTTCTCGCAAAAAAAAGAGGAACATGGTAACAAAGAGCAAGCCGATTTTAGATAATACAATGTGTGTTGCCCACCCATGATGAACCAGAGCGCACAGAGAAATGCAAATCCCTGCTGTCTCTCTATGTGTGGCGCACATGCTTTTCAAAACGAATATAGGAACATTAGCTGACCAATTAAACGTTCTCTATTTTAGTAATATGAGCATCATATCAGATTCGTATTTGAACAACTAAGCTTTGGAATTATGAGTGGCATGTTGTTTCGCTTGATGGGTTGAGGTCTTGAGGAGCAGTGCTAGCACGACACGAAGCACCTACGATGATGGTAGTGAATATAAAGGGGGGAAACCATAAGCTTTATGAGTATAGTGACCGTGCCATGGCGGATCTGAAGGTGCAAACCGGACAGAGGCTACTTCACAACCAATGTTTGCTTTCAACTAGCCACTACGATTTGGTATGGACAAGAAAAGTACAGTAAACAAGTTACGATCTATTTTCCGGGTAAGATCAATAACTTAAGTAGATATGAAAGAGTACCACCTCTCTTGTGACGCCGTGTAGGCCCCTGCTGATACGTTGAGGGTGCTGCGGGTGCGACGGCTGTCGGCGGCGCAGAAGAAGACTTGAGACGGCAGATGGCCGGGTCGAGGGATAAGTCCTGCTGCCGTGGACAAGGCGGTCGTAGGAGCGGCAACGGCAAGGTGGACGATGGCGCCGATGAAGCGAGAGGACGCAATGAAAGGATCCTGGTCCGGCGCCGTGGATGAGAGATGTCCATCTCTTGCAGTGGACGACGGGGTAGGGGTAGCGGCTCCCACGAGGTGGAGGATGGGGTGGCGGACGGAGGAGGCTGGCCGGTGTGGGGAGGTTGTTGTGGCGCCGACGGTGTATGTATGGGGAAATGGAGGGGGAGGGGACGTCAAACTTTGGGACGCGCTTTTCTGAAAGGTGGGAAAGTTACAAACTTAGCCCCCGTTTAAAATTCCGGACATCTCGTCGGTTGGGGATAGGACGGTAATCTCACATCTCCCCAATATTTGCCGATAGCAATTTCAGGCGAGGAGAGGGTGTTTTGCCGCCCACGGTTGGCGCCCATGGTGTATGAATGGGGCTGACAGCTAGGGCAGTTGTGTCACATCTGAGGGAACTTACACACCTGCCCCTATTTAAAATATTTGCCTACATCGATTTCGGACGATGAGAGTTTGTTTTGCCGCCCACGTGTATGAATGGAAAAATGGAGGGAGAGAGAGAGGTCTTTCGGACGGGTTTGAATCAAATGTGTGTTTGCCGCCCACCGTGTCGAAATGGGGAGACAGGCGGTCGTGTCACGTCTGATTGAAGTTACAACCTACCCCTATCGACGGCAGTGGAAATCAGGCGGATTAGGATGTGAAGTGTCAAGGGTAGACAGTAATTTCCATCTCGCAAACAGTGGCTTCGGGCAGCCGACAAATGATAGTGGGTGTTTTACCGCTTCATTCAAAATTTGGGAGAATTAGCATTCACGTTTACCCTGGGCCCTGGCAACTAAATTCAAATCCAATTTGTATTCAATTACGAATATCCATACATCATTCTACATTTTGTTATTTACTAGTAAATATGCCCGTGCGTTGCAACGGGAAAAAAATTAAATACATCATAGGCCTCTACGCCAAACACATACACCCTCATCTCCCACACACAACACGTCCATGTCCTCTATTTCAACACAACATACAACGCATGTTGCAGCTTATCCTACACACAATCAACATATTTTTTACCTGCATAAAAAGGTAATACTAAACTAATTGGAAATTTTCAAGAGGGGATGAGCGTACGTGTGTAATTAATGCTATGCCACAGTAGGGAGTGGGATTGTTTTATTACTTTCTCCTAGGAAACAAAGGAAAAAAATTATGAGCATAAAATAAGCATGAACAAATTAAAGAGCTAAAATGTAGCCCATTGGCTGTCTGTCCACCAGCTCTCTGTAAACCTGGCAGAACAATAAGTTTGAAGGCTTGAAGTTAAAACTAAGCTTGAATTAATATATAAATTATTAAGAATCAAAGAGATGAGAGAGGAAGGGAGAAAATAATAGAACAGTGCCATGTGAACCACAAAACTGTGTCTGATTTATGGCCGACACGCTGTGGCCACCATCGGATGCAGTTGGCCAACACTTCTACCCCACTCAATTAGAGTGTCGTGTGCATATCAGCCAGGAAACGTCGTGTGCACAACATTTTTGAAATAATATAGTATGATTTCGAAAGGTAAAAAAATGCACATCTTGCAAAAGTAGCCTCTTTTATTGGAACTTCAGATTATGATTTCAAAAGAAAGGGAGCTTCTCGTTGTACACAAGTACAACTATTCTCTTTGTCTCCCAAAGTTGTGTCAACTATTTTTGCTACCTCCCAAAATTTGAAGTTTGTGCCGACGTCTATACATTTAATCTATTGTATGTCCGTATCTAAAGACAAGATGGCAAAATATCTAAGTCAAGAAAACTTGCAAATACATTGGCTATCTCCGCCAGCCTGTATGCTGGCCATGATTTGTCAGTCTCTTGCTTCATGATTTTAGCCGCCAACAACTCTTGTGTGTGTACACTGATTGTGTGCCTTTTGATCAGCTAGCTTGGTATACATAGCCAGCTAGCATCCTCATGAAATCAACCATGATGCTTGCTTGGGCTTGCCCTATGTACATTGCCATGTATAATAGGAGATTGATCATCCCAGAAAATGAGGAGCACCAGAACATACCTTTCAAACTCTAGCTTCTGGACGACAATACCATTCAGCAAAAGCTTCGAGTCAAATATTCCCAAACCTGCAATGCCAAGGAATTGCAGAATTGGTGCATAAATTCGAGGGATAGAGATAGCACATAAGAACTTATAAGTACAGAAGGTATATATGGTGCCAGTGTATTGGTAAATACCATTCTTAATGAACCGTAAACAGATGTTGCGGTCTTGTTAACAAGAGATTACAAAGCCTCCTTCCAAATTCAAATTCTTATTCTTCATCATAGACACTATGATCCTCTCCAACAGCTGACAAGCCATCAAAACATACTCAACATTAAAACAAGTTAAGAAAATATATAATGATGTCTAGAAGTCCTTGAATTGTATCCATGACAGCCATGGAAAAAAGTGGCAATTGTTCAATTTATGGCAACACAAGTGCACATCAAGAAGAAATAACTAAGTCAAGAAAACAGAATGTAACACAGGTCACAAGAAAATCTTCTAAGTAACAGATACAGGGCTGCACTTTGGCTCCATAGGATACTTACTGTACCTCACAGATTCTTTTTAGTATTCACTGCAATCAAAAGGTCTCAGAATTTTGGGTGTAATTTACATAACTTGAAAATTGAAATCATTTATTAGCATTGCCACAAAGTACTAAAATATTAGTCACTTGGACAATTCATCAAATCCAAAAATTAAAATATATATTCAGAACATTAAACCTCACACTGGAAAACAGTTTAGAAGTCAACTGACACTAAGAAGTGAACGCAGCAAATGGTATATATATTTTACTACAAACCACAACATGATGCAGATCATCACTACCAAAAGAAAATGGACATTGTCATGGATAGAGGTAGGATAACCAATTTCTTTGAAAGAAATGATGTAGGATAACCAATTGCGTACCTTCTAGGCTTAGCATACTGGAGCCCTGGAAATACAGGTCAAAACAGAGCGGCACAACCCATTCGATGAGATCGCTATTGATGCCTTCCTCATAAGATTAGTCTTGTCAGTTGGTTGTGATCATGATAACATTAGTACTAAATGGAACACCAAAGTAAAAAACAGAAAATTACCTCTGGTCTGTTGGGTCAATTGGCCGAACAGTTAGAATGCAAACGGATGACAGCTCAAGAAAGCTATGACCGTCCTAGATGGAAACTACAATGGCGCGGGGGTGGCATCAGGTGTCATGGACGTCACACAGCGTCAGCCGGAGCTCGAGGAAAGGCCGAAAGTCGGAGAGGAGGGCTGGCAGTGCCAAAAGTAAGAGGAGGACAGGCTGTGCTGGGTGTCGGGATAGAGATATGGGGTAGAGCTCCCAATTCAGAAGCAGATCATGTTTTAGTCACCTAAACCTGGACTGTGGGTTGATTATCTGAAAATAAAGACAAAGTATCCCACACCATCCTACTAAAAGCGCATAACAATGGTTGATTCGACATTGTGATCCATTTTCGGTAATATCAACAAATAAAATAAAATTAAACCTCCCATATTTTTTCAAACAATAATTCAGATTTTGCAACAAGAGCCCAAACATTAGCACATGCGACAGGAGCACATCAGCAAAACCCAGCAGTAGTACAGGATGGGCTTGTTCCTAAATCTACATACTTTCTCGAACAACACCTCTATGTCTAACTTGCATAAACATAATCTACTAAAAGTATAGCAAACTATTACAACCACTAATAGCAATTTAAATCAATTTCCCAAGTCAATAATACAAAATACATGGTATTAATGTTATCATGTTTAGCTAGCAACACATGATTAAAGCTTGGAAAGGATCATGCTCACATGTTGAAGCTGTCCTGACACTTGATATCCTGCAGACAGAACACAAAGACAAAAGGGGCCAGGAGACAAATCAATTGAACGAGAAAGGAATATTTCCTCTGGACCATACATGATCTGATGCGCACATACAGGGTGATTTGATGGCTTGCACGAGATGCTTCTTCTTGTGCTTGCTTCTCTAGCTCAGCCAGCGGGTTAAGGAGGTTGATGTCGTTCTGCAATCTGCAACACCTGCTCTGATTCCCAACAAAAAAGACAGACATGTTAAATTCCATGGCAAACAGCAGGGAAGCAGGAGCATCACGCCATAGGAGAGTGTCTGGAGGCAACAACTACACATATGTATGTGCAGTTCGGCACCATTATTTGTTTGGCACTATAATCGAAGAGAAGGGAAACCAATATTAGTGTTTGCATAATAGTGCTTCTCTGCTAAACATTGCAAGAGATTAACCTTACTACCTCATTTATATCCTCTGGTTTCTCCAGGTAAGCACTTCCTTTCAGCGGAAACTACCGAAGAAGAGAAATAAATAAACAGAAGCAAGAATTGATCGATGAAAAAATATATGCTAATTCTGCTGAAGATTGACACTATTTTTCAGCAGAAGCATTTGAAATCACACTACTTTTCAGTAGAAGCCTTTGGAACCAGATTGTTCTAGGATTTTGTAGCAGGCTAGCAGACTAATAGAGATTGAGGGAGCGTAGGCTAGAGTGGCAGCGATCTCACCGAGAGGGAGGAGAGATGCTGTCCGGAGGGCTCGCCTGCAGCTGGATCTGGCCACTCGGCGACGACGAGCCATGGAGGGGGCACGCTGGAGGGAGCAGCTTGGGTTCTCGGCCTCCGCCATGCTCACCCTGCCGTGCCTCCCCTCGTTTCTCTCCTTCTACCTGGTTCTCTCTCCCCCCCTCATCCTTCCTCGTTTTCTTGCAGGAGCACGCCGAAGCAACCATGGTGCCGCCCTGGAGAACCCCGACGCCTTGCAAGGTCCCACCGCCGCTCGCCTGGATCCGTACACCCCGTCGTTCCGCACGTCCAGCCCGTCCGCCGCCGCCCTGTGCAGACTTCACTTGATCTAACCGAGCGGGAGAATCACCTAGCGCCCACACACTCGGTGACCCGCCTCGATCCGGAGATAGGGGTAGGTGCGGTGGATGGGGTAGGCGGTGGCGGCGTGCGCCGGCGGCCGGCGGGGCGGGGCGGGGCGTGGCAGGAGGTGCGACGACGATGGAAGGCCGTGGGTGAAGGTTGAGAAACTGGAGATCAGATCGGGAGGCACGACCTTTTTTTTTTTTTTTTCTTTCTCTCGCACGTACCGGTTCGTGTTGACTTTTTATTAGGAGTGCGGGTTGAATAGCGAAAAACCACAGGACCTTTGTGTAAAAAGAACACGACGGTGAACCCGACGGACTCCATCTATGCTTTATTATTAGGGAAAGATTTCTTAAAAAAGATTTATTCCACCTTTATATATGAATATGATTTAGAAATGTCGTGATTTTCGAATTCAGTAGGTTGGATACACTTTGAGTCAAACAGTTATTTCATCCAATACAATCTGCTCACATGAAAAACAGTTCACCTTATGTCAATCATACAAGTACTGAGGATTACCTCGCCTAAAAAATTCAGATCATTACAACACATGGACAACAAAGGGGTCTTACAACATAATCCATTCAGAGACATGACACAACATGCAAGTATACTAATCTAATGACAGTTTCAACTGGTATGTAAAGAAGAACTGGGATTACCCTGGGCTTCAGATGGCAAAAGCAGCAGGACCTCTGTCGTGGGAAACCACGGCCACCTATGGGGCCATCAGCCCCTTGTGGTTCGGCAGGGGGGATGAGCACATTGCACAAAGAGCGGAGAACATAGCACAGCACGGCAGAGATCATGCGGGCAGTTTTTACCGAGGTTCGGGCCGCCACGAGGCGTAAAACCCTACTCCTACTTTGGTGGATTGATGGTGGATTGTGGTGGAAACGCAACGCTCTTGCCCGGCACGGTTGCCTCGGGGCGAGGGCAGCTACGCGCGTACGAGTGTACAAGGTTCTGAACCTCCAAACCCTTTCTCTGGTTGCCATGGCCCTCCTTTTATAGATCAAGGGGTCACCACAGTGGCAAATCAGTCATTGTGTACTAATTAGATAGCGAACAGTGATATCATACCTAACTCTGCAGATAAAGCAGAGTGCATTAAATGGGCCGCTTAACGTCACATCGAGGCATGCCCGGCAAGCCTTGCCGGGCCGCTCGGCCACCTTCTCGCCTGTCTGCTTGACACCTCTCTGGACGGATGTCATTTGGAGGTGATTTCCATAGGAAGTGGCTGCCACATGCCAAATAACAGCCACTTAGTTATTTGGGGGCTTGACACCGCACCGATCGATGACTTGCGTCGCTGTGAGGTGGAGCGGTGGAGCCTTGGCGGGGCAGTTTGCCCTCGTCGCGCCCGGCAAGCCTGCCGGGACGGTCTTGAGGCTTGTCTTCGGGGCCACCTCGTCCTCGCCACGCTCACCTGCCCGGCAAGGGAGGCTTTCCCTTAGTGGTGTCTTGCTCATTTAACTTGTCTTGGTCTTCTTGATCTGCCCTTTGATTCCTCAAAGAGCTATCTCTTCAACTTGACCTTGTCTTGGATATTGCAACCTTGCTCTTTTAGGCCTGTGCACGGTCTGTGCAACAGACCCAGGATTTGTTGCACCAACAGGAGCCCCCGGGCCTGGCCTGAACGCGCTGCCGGGCGTCGTCGGGGTAGGCTCTATCCAGTGCACAGGCAAGAGGGTAGCAGTTGCTTGTCCTTTGAGATCTTCTTTGCTTCTTTATTAACCTGAGCCCAGGTCAGTTTCCGGTTTTCCTGTGCGTCGCGTAACGCCAATTGTGGTGGAAGAGATAATGGGCCACGATCTGCGGGGTACCCACGTCCCACTTTCACGGGGCGGTAACCGCCACCCCATTATCTTTCCCGCTCCAAGCGCCTCTGCCACGTGTATTGCATGCATTGTGCAAAGTTGGTGGCGGATGCGGAGGGCGCGGGAACAAGCACCGTGGCAGAAAACCAGGCGTCGCGGATTGGTGCTGGGGGTCGGCCTTGATTCCTCGAGCCGTTAATGGCGAAGGGGGAGCCGGACTGGTTGAACGGGGCGGTTGCTTCAATGGAAAAAATCTAGCCCCCCTGTCCCGCTCGTCTATAAAAGGGGACGTGGGGCAAGATGTTTTTCCACACATCCTTCTCCTTCCATTCCCGCAGCAGTCCTCGCCCACCATGGCGAGAGGTCGGGGGCGCGGCGCTGCTCCAGTGGCAGCGACGAGAACTTCTGCTCGACAGCGTCTCCCTCCTCCCTCCGAACAAGTGGGTGCGGAGCCCGCCGTGAGAGGAGGTGGGAGGGGGGGAAGTCGTGGTCGTCGTGGCGCCCGAGGCCGAGGAGGACGAGGTGGCGCTCTGAGCGCCCCCGCCGGCCGCTCCTCCCCCGATGGAAGGCCACGTTGGAGACCAACCCCTGGAGTTCATCATCAGACTGTACAAGCCTCCGCGCGGCCGCCTCCGTCTCCCCACTCCATTCGCAAGAGCGATGGAGCTTGAACAGCCGCGCGCATTGAAGCTGCACATGAGGGGTTCCGGGAACAGCGGCATGCGGGTGGATGTGGATTTCCCTGCCCCTCATGTCATGTTCTTTCGACGCGGCTGGAAGACCTTTGCTCGCGCCCATAGCTTGTCGGAGGGGCACGTCCTCCATTTTAAATTAATGGAGGCTGACATGCTCTCCGTCAAGGTCTTTGGGTGATCGGGTGCTCGCTTAGGGTGCTGCACGGAGAGCTCGACCGACGACGAAAGCTCCTCCTCGAGCAACAGCGACGAGGAGGATAGTGACGGCGATGACGACGGCGCCGATGGGGAGGGCGACGGCTCTGACTCCGGCTGAACACCAGCCGCACCGTCACCGTCAGGCGGCAGCACCACCATCTGCACCTGCACCCCGCTCCCGGCAAGGCGATTCGCCAGGGAGTTGGGTGCTGAGGTATGGATGGCATCCCTGGTTCCTCCAGCAACCTTCCAGCTGGACCCCGGCAGGCTACCTCGTGGCCTCCGGCTTTGTTCGCCCTGCCGCGTCCTGCTGGCCCTGGTGGTGGCGACTGGTGGGTCGTCTCCGCCGATCTCTTCACCATCACCTTCGCCCGCACCCTCCTGCTCTTGTTAGGCCCCTCGCCAAGGGGCCTGACGGGGTCAGGCTGGGCTTCTGCCCAGGTGCTCCTTTTGCCTTCTTCACCTTCCGCCGCAGTGCCTGGGAGGAGAAGGGCAAGAAAGGGCATCACGGGGCACTTATCTTTTTTTTAGTCTAAAATATGTAGGCACTTGCCAAACTTTAGTCTAAATTATGTAATCTTCTTTATCCATGTTTGTGTTCTGTAAGATCTGTACTTGCTTATCAGCATATTAATGAAAAAGTCAAGCTTTGCCGGGTACTTGTGCATGTATCAAACTCATGCAGAGGTGAAATGCCTCTATACATTCAAGTAAACAAGTTTCCCCGACAGGCTATCCTGCCGATACCCTCAGTTTGTTGCCGTTGAGCTAAGCCTTTCGGGCACAAAACTCAAAGAGGGACCAGCCCCCCACCAAGCCTTCTCCGCCAAAGGCCACTGCGACCATCCTGTCCGAAGCAACGTTCGAGTCAAGGGATGGGAGCACCTAAGTTTCAAAGGTGGCGAGGTTTTCATATGCACAAGTTTCTACTTACAGAACACGAATGGATAAGAAGAGAACGTATCTGTTTGGCTTGTCGGGGTTCGTCACGTAGGCTTGTCTTCTTTTCTTCTCTTCGGGAACAAGTCCACGGCAAGAACCCTGCAACTTAATGCAGATGAAAACAATGCCTCATGCGACCTCATCTACATGATCATGCGATGCTCATGATATGCTTATGCATGCATGCAAGTTTTGGGGGCCCCCCAGTGCTTCATTTATTTCTCTGTTGCTTAGGGTCTGCGCCTGGCTTTGTACAAGGGGTTACATGCAACATCGGCAAGGCTTGTACAAAAGGGTGGCTGCCGGGCAGGGCCCGACAGCCGCGCCTTACGGGTAGAACTTACGGAGATGCTCAATGTTCCATGAGTTTTGCAATTGAATGCCATCTCCAGTCTCCAGACGGACTGCGCCAGGTCTGGTGACTCGTACTACCCGATAAGGGCCTTCCCACTTCGGCGTCTACTTGTTTGTACCCTTGGCGGACTGAACACGCCTAAGTACAAGGTCGCCTTCCTCAAGACTCCGGGCATGAACCCTGCGGCTGTCATAGCGACGCAGGGCTTGCTGGTAGCGTGCAGCACGCGTAGTAGCCCGGAGACAGTTCTCCTCGAGTAGCATAGCGTCATCACGCCGGTGTTGTTCTTGCGCCACTTCATCATAGGCAAGTACTCGAGGTGACCCGTAAATGAGTTCCGTGGGGATAACTGCTTCTGCCCCATAGACTAGGGAGAAGGGAGTCTGCCCGGTAGCTTGATTTGGTGTCATTCTGAGGGACCAAAGAACCACCGACAGCTCGTCGATCCATCGCCTGCCGCACTTCTGTAGTCTATCAAATGTTCTTGTCTTGAGACCTCGCAACACTTCAGCGTTCGCCCTCTCAGCTTGTCCATTGCTCCTCGGATGGGCGATAGAGGCAAATGAGATCTTGCTTCCGAGGGCATGAACGTATTTCATGAAGGCGTGGCTCGTGAATTGGGTGCCATTGTCAGTGATGATCCGGGCAGGGACCCCGAAGCGGCACACCAATCCTTTCAAGAACTTGATAGCTGACTGAGCAGTCACCTTTCTCACGGGCTCTACTTCCGGCCACTTTGTAAACTTGTCGATTGCAACGAACAAGAATTCAAAGCCCCCGGCAGCACGGGGGAAGGGGCCAAAGATGTCGAGCCCCCAGACCAAAAACGGCCATGACAAAGGGATTGTCTGAAGAGCTTGGGCGGGCAGATGGATATTCTTGGAATGGAACTGGCAGGCTTCACATCTGGTGATGAGCTCAACCGCATCTTGGAGGGTTGTGGGCCAAGAGAAACCTTGCCGGAAGGCTTTTCCAACCAGAGCCCTTGATCCAATGTGGGAGCCGCACATACCCTTGTGTATCTCTGCCAACAGTTCCTTTCCTCCTTCCCGGCAAATGCACTTCAATTTCCCACCGTTGGGTCTCCTCCTGTATAGTGCGTCATCGACGAACTGATATATACTAGCCCTCCGGGCTACTCTTTCAGCTTATTCTTGCTCTTCGGGAAGTTCTCCAGTTTGGAGGAAATGGACTATGTGCCGCGCCCAAGTTGGAGCCTGGGGCTCGGCAACAAGGACTAGCAGCACCTCCTCATTCATGGGAGCGCATTCCTCGACAGCAGGGACCGGTGGTCTAGCGGGAGGGTGCAGCTCAGCGATCGAAAGGGAGTTGTTCCCGCCAAGCTCTCCGCCGGGGGGCCTCGGGAGGCTCTGCCGGGAGAGGCTTGCCGGAGTCCAGTTTCCTCCTCTTTCTGGCCATTGTTGCTGAGGATACGGAGGGCTGAGTCAGATGGAGAACAAAAGTCCCTGGTTCCACAGGGAGTTTTTGCGCAGCGCACTTCGACAGATGATCAGCGATGCTGTTTTTCGCATGGGGTACATGCTCTGTTTGCAATCCGTCAAAGTGCTCCTCCAACTTCCTCACTTCCTCGACGTATGCCTCCATCAATGGGCTTTGGTAATCCTTGTTGACTTGTCTCACCACAAGTTGTGAATCTTCGCGGATGATCAGCTTCTTGATTCCCAGTTCCGTTGCAATCCTGAGCCCGGCAAGGAGCCCTTCATACTCTGCAGTATTATTGGTAGCCTCCTCCCGAGGGAAATGCATCTGAACGACATACTTCAGGTGCTCCTCAGTGGGGGCAACAAGAAGCACGCCAGCTCCTGCACCTTGTAGGGAGAAGGCTCCATCAAAATACATGATCCATTCTTGGGGCGCTTCCTTGCCCGGGATGACTATCTCCAACACTTCTCCATCAGGGGTTAGTGTCCACTCTGCAATAAATTATGCCAGTGCTCTGCTCTGGATGGTTGACGTGCTTTCAAACTTCAGACCAAAATTGGACAATTCCAAAGCCCATTCCATAATCCTGCCAGTAGCCTCGGGGTTTCGGAGTATGCGTTGCAAGGGGAAGCGGGTGACAACTGTGATCTCGTGGGCTTGGAAGTAGTGGCGCAGTTTCCTTGAGGCCATGATGAGGCCAAAAATCAAATTTTGCATGCCAGAGTACCTTGATCTAGCTCCCTGCAGCAGGGAACTGATGAAGTAAACTGGGCGCTGCACCACTTTCCTCTTTGCCGCGACCATAGAACTGCTTCCGCTGCCCTGCCTTTCTTCGCTTTGGACTGACTCTGGTCTTGCCGGAACGGGTTCACTTTCCTCTCCAGAGGGGACAATGGTTGTAGCTGCCGCTCCATCCACTTCCCGCTGCGCCACCAGAGCTGCACTAACCACTTGATTGGTTGCCGCCAAGTATAGCGGCAACGGCTCTTGTGGTTTGAGAGTGACCAGAGTGGGCACAGAGGAAAGGTAGGTCTTCAAATCTTGTAGCGCAGCGTCTGCCTCTAGGGTCCACTCCATAGGCCCTGCGTTCTTCAAGTTTTTGAAGAACGGCAAGGCGCGCTTGGCAGACTTGGAAATGAACCTGCTAAGCGCGGCAACACGTCCAATCAAACGCCTCATGTCCTTAACTATCTTGGGTGCTTGAATCTGCTCGATAGCCTTGATCTTGTCGGGGTTGGCCTCTATCCCCCGATGGGACACAAAGAAGCCAAGTAGCTTGCCGGAAGGAACGCCAAACACACACTTCTCCGGGTTCAGCTTCAAGTTGATCTTTCACAGATTAGCAAAGGTTTCTTCCACATCCTGGATGAGGGTTGATCTGTCCTTGGTCTTGACCACAATATCATCCATGTAAGCTTCAACATTTTTGTGCAGCTGGGACTCAAAGCCAATCTGTACTGCTCTTGCAAAAGTGGATCCGGTGCTCTTCAACCCAAAGGGCATCCGTACAAACTAGTACGTGCCACATGGGGTGATGAACACGGTCTTCTCTTCGTCTTCCTTAGACATGAAGATCTGGTGGTATCCGGAGTAGGCGTCCAAAAAGGAAAGCAAATCACACCCGGAGGTGGAATCCACAATCTGGTCGATGCGCGGCAAGGGGAATGGGTCCTTCGCGCAGGCCTTATTCAGATCTGTGAAGTCTATGCAAAGCCTCCATTTCCCATTCGCCTTGCGCACCACCACTGGATTTGCCAACCATGTTGGATGCAACACTCCTCTGACCAAACCAGCTGCTTCAAGTTTCTTGATCTCCTCGGCAATAAACTGTTGCCGCTCCAAAGCGTGCTTACGGACCTTCTGCTTGACGGGCCGGGCATGTGGGCAGACAACAAGGTGGTGCTTGATTACCTCCCTGGGAACACTGGGGATGTTAGATGGTTGCCAAGCAAACACATCGACATTCGCCCACAGGAAGGCAATGAGCGCGCTTTCCTATTTGTCATCGAGGGTGGCATTGATAGTGAAGGTACCATCAGCGCCAGCCAGCCCTGCCGGGACCTTCCTCACAGCAGGTGCAGCAACTTTGGATCTCTTGCTATTGGAACTCTCCGGCAAGTCATCAACAGGCGCAGCGCACTCCGGAGAGGTACGCTTCCAGGATTCCTTGCTGGCGTCCTTGCTAGCTTTCTTCTTTTTCGTGCTTTCCTTCGTGGGAGCAATGACTTCCACAGCCTCTGCAGGGACTGCTTCACGGTACATCTTGTCCATGCATATGATTGCGTCCTTCCGGTCTGACAGAATGGAAATGACACCTATCGGCCCTGGAATCTTCAAGGTATTGTAGGCATAGTGGGATGCCGCCATGAATTTGGCCAGGTCTGGGCGACCAAGGATCCCATTGTACGGCAGGGGGAGGTCAACCACATCAAATACGACCTTCTCAGTCCGGTAGTTTAACTCCCCTCCGAATGTCACCGGCAGCATGATCTTTCCCTTTGGACGACTCCTACCGGGGTTGATTCCTTGGAACGTGCGAGTAACCTTGAGCTCTTCCTCTGCAATCTAAAGTTTCCTGATGACCTTTGGAGAGATCAGATTCAACCCGGCCCCACCGTCAACCAACATCTTTGTGACCTTGAGGTTGCGGATTGTTGGTGAGACCAACAATGGCAAGCACCCTACCATAGTGGTGCGGTCTGGGTGATCCTCTTCATCAAAGATGATGGGTGTGCGGGACCACTTGAGCAGCTTCCGAGAATCTACCACTAGCTCCACGGCATTGACTTCACGTGCCCACTATTTAAATTGGCGGCGAGAGGAGTGCAGAGATGCACCCCCCGTCAATGCACAGGGCGTCAGTGGCTTTCTATAACTCCTGCTCGCTGGTTTCCTCTTCATCTCCTCCATCACTCTCATCATTGCAAACCACTTCCTTACGGCCTCTGGCGGGTTTTCCTAGATTCCGAGGAGCCTTGTCGGGGCGGCTTGCTTTGCCGCCTCGGCCCTTCCCACCAGTGCCCTCTTGACCTTTCTCCTTATCACGCTTCTCGTACTCAGCCCTCTGCTTCTTGACGAGTTGCTCAACCTGATGACACTCTTGGAGATCGTGGCCCTTAGTCCGATGGATCTTGCAATACGGCCCATCACCTTTCCCAGCCTTCTCAGCGGCCGCAGCTTCCCAGCAATCAGTGCACGCGGCAACTTCCTTGCCGGGAACTTTGTCCTTGGCCTTCTTGCCAGTACTAGGGGTGCCCGATCCCTCAACGGTCATCACTACCTTATCCTTGCATCTTTTGTTGCGCTTCTTGCTCTTCTTCTTCTGACTGGTGGTCTCGTTGTCATCCTCTGAGTCGATGTCGATGCCATCCTCTTCACCGGGGAGCCGCCTCCCCTCCTCTACCCGAGCACACTTATCCACTAGAGTGTAAAGCTCCTTCACAGTCTTGGGCAGTCGAACGTTCATCTTGGAACGTATCCGACGCGCACGTTGGACTGGAACGCAGCTATCACAGCTGCCGGGTGGATGTCTGGAATGTTCCTGTGCACTCGGCCGAACCTCTGCATGTACTTCCGCAGGGTCTCTCATTCCTTCTGCGGGAGGAGCTGCAAGTCGCTGGGCTGCCCTAGTTCTTGATGGCCGCCCGTGAAGGTGCCAACAAACTCATGGCACAGGTCAGCCCAGGTCGAAATGGAGTTCTCTGGCAGGTGCATCAGCCAAGACCTCACATTTGGCTTGAGTGCCAAAGGGAAGTAGTTGGCGAACACCTTCTCGCCTCTTCCTCCGGCAGCTTGAACAGTGATGGTGTAGATCCTCAAGAACTCTGCCGGGTTTAGCTTCCCGTCATACTTCTCTGGTATTTCTGGCTTGAACGTGCGGGTAGATGGCCAACGGACTTGTTGCAACTCACGAGTGAAGGCGGGGCACCCAACCTCGAAAGGTCGGCATCCACCTTCACCGAGAGTGGGCTCCTCGACGTCAGGGCCATGGTGCCTATCGGACTGGCGGTGGGTGCCGTAGCGTCTCTCAATGGTGACGCGTGCGGCTTCCCTTTGCCTGTCCTCTAGAACCCGCCGTTGGCCTTGACGCGCTTGAGGGTCGGACGAAGCCATCGAGACGTCGTCGGGTTCTTGATCGCATAGCTCTGGCTGTGGCCCCTGCGCTGGCTGTCACGGAGGGAACTGCACAGTGGGGGTGGCCCCTTCGGCTCGGCCAGCAGCGCGGGCCATAGTCGTCACCTGGGGAGGCCATGGCGGGCCAGCGCGCTGTGATCCTCCCGCCCCGGCGAAACCAATCAGGCTATGAATGGTGGCTCTCCATGCATCCATCTGATCAGCTGCCGGCGGAAATCTCAACAGCAGCTGGGCCCGCGCCATGGCCTCCGAAGCGACGCTTGGCATGGATGTCGACGTAAACCGTAGCATTGCCTGGCTCCTTACGGTGCCCGTAGTAGCCGCGTCGTGCTCTCGCCGTCGTGAGCCCGTCGCCAGGGTGGCGTGGTGACGAGGTGGAGGCGCTTGAGGGCCAGCGGCTCCATTTGGCGCATCGACTGGGTCAGCTCGTTCCGGGAGTGGCGCAAGCACTGCAGCCGCGCCCGCAGTGGGAGCGGCCGGAGAGTTGCGATTCGCTCCAGAGCGAGCGCCTCCGCTGCGGCTGTGCCCTTCGGATGGGCGGAGAAGTGTAGATGGAATGATTTCTCCACCCATACCTCGTGGAGCATGGCCGCTGAGATGCTGTTGGTGCTGTCCTTCCCCGGTGCCTTCTGCTCTCGTTTCGGCCACAGGGGAGGTGGTGGCGACACCGCTTGCGCCGGCCACGTCCCCCGCAGCGTGCGCGCCTCCGTGCGCCCCTGTAGCCCCCGCAGCGTCGGCGACCGTGTACGACGAGGCCTTCGAAGCGGCCGGATGGGCTGCAGCACCGGGCTTCTTCTTGGGCGCCATGGGCGTTGGAGCCGTCGATGAAGATGATGCGCTGCGTACGCTTCTCGGGTTCGCGCAAGCGCTTCCCCCTACCTGGTGCGCCAAAGATGTCGTGGGAAACCACGGCCACCTATGGGGCCATCAACCCCTTGTGGTTCGGCAGGGGGGATGAGCACATTGCACAAAGAGCGGAGAACATAGCACAGCATGGCAGAGATCACGCGGGCAGTTTTTACCCAGGTTCGGGCCGTTGCGAGGCGTAAAACCGTACTCCTGCTTTGGTGGATTGATGGTGGATTGTGGTGGTAACGCAGTGCTCTTGCCTGGCAGGGTTGCCTCGGGGCGAGGGCAGCTACACGCGTACGAATGTACAAGGTTCCGAACCTCCGAACCCTTTCTCTGGTTGCCATGGCCCTCCTTTTATAGATCAAGGGGTCACCACAGTGGAAAATCAGTCATTGTGTACTGATTAGATAGCGAACAGTGCTATCATACCTAACTCTACAGACAGAGCAGAGCGCATTAAATGCATCGCTTAACCTCACATCGAGGCATGCCCGGCAAGCCTTGTCGGGCCGCTCGGCCACCTTCTCGTCTGTCTGCTTGACACGTTTCTGGACGGGTGTCATTTGGAGGTGATTTCCATAGGAAGTGGCTGCCACGTGCCAAATAAGAACCACTTAGTCATTTGGGGGCTTGACACCGCACCGATCGATGACTTGCGTCACTGTGAGGTGGAGCGGTGGAGCCTTGGGGGGGCAGTTTGCCCTCGTCGCGCCCAGCAAGCCTGCCGGGACAGTCTTGAGGCTCGTCTTTGGGGCCACCTCGTCCTTGCCAGGTTCGCCTGCCCGGCAAGGGAGGCTTTCCCTTAGTGGTGTCTTGCTCATTTAACTTGTCTTGGTCTTCTTGATCTGCCCTTTGATTCCTCAAAGAGCTATCTCTTCAACTTGACCTTGTCTTGGATATTGCAACCTTGCTCTTTTAGGCCTGTGCACGGTCTGTGCAACAGACCCAGGGTTTGTTGCACCGACAACCTCCTCCGTCTTCAAATGCAACATTCTTACTTCCTCCAATTCTTGGCTTGCTTGCATAATGTGTGCAGCTAATTGCATAATTTCCAGCCTCAAGATCAAGATTACCTCATTCATGGCAGCCACACCATCTCTTTCTTCCTCTAGTAGAGCCTCAAGAACTGTAATATCTATGCTCAGACTGCTCTCCAATGGTGTTGCCTCTGAACTGCTACCATCTGGTAACATGGATGGCACACTGCTTCCACAAATAGATTCCGGGGTTGTACATTGTGTCCTAGTGTGAACGGCATCCTGAAAGGTTTCCGCTAGACATAAGTAAGAGAGAGTTATCGCATGATCCAGGTAGTAAGCTTACATGGTAAACGTCATACGAATTATTGCCGAGCATGGTAAGCTATATTTAAATTGTTCAAAGCAGCATCAGCCGAAAACAAATTAAAATGGTAAGATGAAAGGCAGTGTACCACCGCTATATTTAAGTTGCCCAGGCATATAAGCAGTTGAAATAATCTGAGAAAGCACTTAAACAGTGTGGCCTCATATAAACTACGAAGGCAGTCTTGTGATGAAGTTCATAGGAAAAGTTAAGGAGTCAAATGAATTAGGCATGCATTTCTTTACGATAGTACAGTAGGCACTGCTGACATATTGGCCAACTCAAGTATAGAATAACAAGTAACAAACAAGCATTCGAATCAAGCAATACAGCAAAGCAGACAACTGAACTATTTTTAATTCTGTAGGAGTACAGGTTGAGGGCACAAGCCAAGAAAGCAGCCCACAAGCATTACATTTCACATGTACTAAAACACACTAGCTTACCATATGTTGTTGTGAAGCCTCGCTGCTGTTGCAATGTTCTTTGAAAATATCGTCAGCATCTCGTGGTTGCAAATCTAGTCGATGTTGTTTATTCTTCCCCCTCTATTTAGGTAAAATTAATTTTAATCACATGCACTGGTTCGAATTGATCATCAATGGTTAATCTAAACTAATGAAAGAAGGGTGTGTGCTTACACGACAATATATGTGCTTCACTCTATTTTTTATGCTTGTCCGAGGTGCCAGCCCCAAAAGAACAAATATTTTGCTTGATGGGGTTGGCAACTCCATAATGAATAGAAGCATCAAATTAGTCATGCAACTTGGGAAGATCAAGAACGCACAAAAAAGTAATGAACAGAGGCTCGGAGCAGTGATGTAATAGCTAGCATCGGAAAATGTAGGGTAAAACGAACAAAAAGCAGCGTAACCACAAGCTAGTTTGTTGATGTGTAATTAAGCATAGAGAACATAGGCTCTGTTTGGATCCATGGGTTAGAGCTAGTTTGGGCTCAAATAGCCCTAAAGTATCCAAACATGAGGGCTAGTTTGAGCTAGTTGCATCTAACCCACCCAAAAAAACTTATCCCACCCAAGAGGTGCTCATTGGAGCTAGTTCTCCTAGTGCATTTATTGTCAATCTAACCCTGTCATTCAAACACCTTTTTAGCTAGAGTTAGTTCAGGGTTAGTCATGAGCTCGAAACTAACTCTAACCTCTAGCTAAGTTAGAGTATCCAAATAGGGCCATAGAAGCAGTCTGATGTAACCAACAGGTGGCATCAGAACAACACCATTATCATAAATATAGCATGCAAGAAGTAAAATAGTAGGCAGTGATATCTAGGAAGTACAGTAATACTTAGGACAAAACAAAAGCATTGTAACTATATGTGCACTGGTTTGTAATTTGGCACATGTAACTTGTTCACTGCCACACGTATGGCCCTACAGGTGCAAGCAAAAGAACGCGTATGATGAAAAATTGAATGATGCCCTGAAGAAATTCGAAGGTGCGGTGCTTATGCTAAGAAAGTGAACATAGGTGCCAGCCGTTGGATAATAGTACCTGATTCTCGGCGGCGTATGGGTATCATTGTCATACGGGAAAGCTAAGGATCGTCGATGGTGCTCGTGTTGCGGTTGAGTTTGGGCCGGCTGTCGCCGTTGCTGAAGCGGCTCCGGTGCTTCGGTTGCGGCGCCTGTCGACATACAAGAAAGCTCATCTGTGGTAAGTGAATAGTTCCATGATAAAGAAGAGAAAAACTGAAGGAGTACAAATCGAAATAACCTGATGAGGCTGCGGTGTCAGTAAAGCAGGGCTGGTGGAGTTGAATATGGCATCCGTGGAGTGGGTCCGGTGCAGTGGACAAAGGCGTCGGCGAAGCACATCCGGCATGGTGTATAGTGCTTCTGGTGAGGTGGATCTGTTGCGGCGGACGAGGGCTTGTATGAAGGGCCAGCAATGTGGCGGACGAGGGAGTCGGTGAAGGGCCTACATTGTGGTGGACGAGGGCGCCGGTGAAGCAGATCTGGTGCGGTGGACCATGATGGCGGTCAAGGAGATCTAGAGCGGTGGACAAGCCAGTCGTTGAAGTGGCTCCGGTGAAGTGGTGAGTTGGCAGTTGGGGGTTCCAAGGTGCGGAAGGTAGATCCGGCGGGGTGTGAGGTCCACCGCTGCGGCGGAGGACTAGATTCGGCGGCTCGGCGTGGTTGGGGGGGAGGAGGCGGGGAGGGGAAGGGGAGGGGCTCTGGGGAAGAATGTTGGGGGCAAAGATGGGAAAACAATAGAGTTACCAAAGCAGCCCTTTTTCGTTAATGTGGCAGGGGTAAAACAGGAATATCGCAGGCCTAAACTTTCGGGCGCGAGATATTTCGATATGAGCGGGAAGTTTGAAAGCTTTTGGCGGCTGAAATTAAGTGTTCTGCTCTTGTACAGCTGACTATGATATCATGATCGAGAATTTATTTGTTGTGCACGCAAAAAAAAGTGCAAGTTTTGAAAATCAATGTCTCCAACTCGAAACTTAGATTGTCCATTCAATTCAAATATGGATCATTGAGCTAGTGGAAGAAAATACCATCATATGGTCCAATTCAAATGAAATTCCAAATGTGTTTATCCTAAATATGATGACAAAAACAAAATTGTGTATGTGTATGAATAAAGTGGACGATTATAAGGTTTGAACATGACAGTATGTGTATATCTCTAGGTTTAATATATGAATTTAAAATCACGAAATCCCGGCTTAAAAATGTACCCCCCCTTTAAATGAATTACAAAAGCTAATAATGGAGTCGAATTCCAAAATTCCACTCTTAGGTTTGTAATTCTGGTACTTCAAAGTATATCACGCATGTTCAAAAGTATCGTTATCTCATAGTCCAAACTGTGAAACAAATTGATCAACCATGAGTGCACACACTATTGACCATATATATCTCAATTACGCTTAAGTCTCTCAAATATAGACACCTCACTCTTTATCTGAAGCCCACCACCCCGTCCCCACTCCTCCCCCCTCCCAAGCCTTTCTCTCCCCCGGACATGAACACAGGAGGACATTAACCCGCTTCTCTCTTCTAAGTCCAGACCCCAATATAGGTCTCTATCACTTTGTCTCTCGGGCATGCACACATCTCTTCCCCCACTCTCTAGGTCTCCTGGCATCTCTCTTTCCCAAGCACACGCACTATATAGCAGTGTATCTTTCCCGTACACACAAAACGTCGCCCCCAAACATCTATCTCCCTAGTTATGTGGTTCTCGCACACTCTCCACCATCTCTCTGTCTCTCTCTCGCATTAATTGATACACACCTCACTCACCACCCCCACTACAAACACAAGCACTCTTTGTCTCCTTGTGCACCACTCTCCTCTTTCTATCTCTCCCACATGCGGACCCGACCCAGCTCCTTCCCTATATACATATATGTTGTGACTCTTTCCATAGCTTCCTAGCGTACTCAATCTTTCACGTTGTTCTCTACACCATCTATTCTAGATCTCTTATGAAGTCTCTATCGCACACACGATGACTCGCTTTCCTTGCATCTCCATACATAGGCCACTTTCGAACAACATCAACCTTGTCTCCCTATCTATACGCCACTCCCGCACACAAACGACCCCTCTCTCTCCCCCTCTCTTCCTCTCTCTCTCTCCCTCACTCGCTCTCTCTCTCACTCTCACACCCCTCTCCCACACACACTCGATGTCTCTTCCAAATAGTCTGATCCCCGCCCGCACCCATGCTATCCCGCTACTACACATGCCTTTCTCTCTCTTGGACACACATGTCACACCATTCCCCCTTCCCTACTAGGTTTACATCATTAGTGGTCTCTCTTCTCCACATACACACACTCCCTCTCACACACACGCGCGCGCACAAACACACACAGACACGCATAACACCCATCTATCTGGATCCTTCTTTTAAGACACACACCCTTGCATATTCTCTCAAGTATATATCCCCCTCTCTCTCTAGCTCACATGTACACCAAAAGTCTCCATCTCTCTAACTCACACATCTCTCCCCATGTCCGCATGTGTATCTCACACACTCACTCTCTGATTATGTCTATGTGTCTCCATGTTACACAACATAAAGCCCCATGCACATGTCTCTCTCTATCCTCCACACACAGAGACACACAAAGAAACTCTTATCATTGCCTCAGTCTCTACATGTCACACACATGCGCGCTATATCTCTCTCGCACACACACTCAACCAAGGTTTTCTCGTGAATAACTTACCGTCTATTCATCAACAGTCGTGGCAGTATGACAAACACGAGACATGAAAAATAATAAATCTACATGTCTGTCGACCACCTAGTATGACTACTACGACTAGAGCGAGCCGAAAGCGCGCCGCCGTCACCCCCTCCTTATCGGCGATGGGAAAACCTTTGTTTTACATAGTCGGGAAGTCATCGTGCTAAGGCCCCACATGCTCAGCCGTTGAATAGAACGTAGATACAAGTTTATGGAAACAAGTATCGATAATACGTTTGTATCTCCATACTTATATCTCTTCTCTCTTATAAAAAAAATCGAGTTGGTGATGATGGTATGCCTGCCATCTTGCAATATAGACTGTCCGATCTATATCTGACGGATAGAAAGCAAACAATGGCAATTTTGCAAAAAGATACCTGCACCTCTCTCCACATTTGCACATAAGGCTTTCCCTCGTTCATCCTTATCTCCCACAACCTCATTGTTGAGCAATTAAAAAAGGAAGCCTCTGGAACAATCTGGCATGGTGGCCGCTGCCGGCGTCGTCCATCCCCATGCCTCCGCTCAGTCCGACCACCAATCACCACCACGCCCCACTCCTCCTCACCTTATCTCTCCTCTTTCTCGAGATATCATTAGTTTTTACATATGGGATTACTCCCGCATGGGTCAACAACAACAAGTGTTTTATAAAAAAACTAGCAAGATGCCCATGCGTTGCAAGGAACATCAAGATGCATTTGTATGAGTAGTTTATCTTGTGGGAGAAAAGGATGAACGAGGGAAGGCCTTATTTGCAAATGTGGAGAGGGGTGTGGGTATCTTTTTGCAAAATTGCCATAGTTTCCTTCCTATCCGTCAGATATAAATCGGACGGTCTATATTGCAGGATGGCAGGCACACCATCATCACCAACTCTGTTTTTTATAAGAGTAGAGAAATGCATCTTGATGTTCCATGCAATGCATGGGCATCTTGCTAGTACTCCTACAGAAGACTTAGTTGGTGATGATGGTGTGTCTGCCATCCGTCATTTCTGACCATTAGATCTACATCTAACGACTGTGAGGTAAGTTGTTGCCTTTTCGCAACAACATCCCACTTCTCTACCCAATTTGCAGAAAACCCCTTAGTATCTTAAAACCAACCACATCCCTCCCTCACCTCATCAAAACAGCCCAATGAATATATTCTGATTGAAACATAATATATTTTTAATGATATATGTATATCAAAATTAGAGTGTTTTCTATCAAGTTTGTGAATAAGTATTATTCTACTTGTGATCCGTTGCAACGCACGTGCACATTGCTAGTATTTCCAACCATGCAAAAAAATTGCTAGTATTTCCATAGTTTCGAGTTTTTCATCAAGATATTAGTCACTCATGGTCGATATTTAGTTTGAATTATGTACACATAGGCACTATGTAACTAGCTATGCTTATTGGCTTCCAAAGCTTAACTTTCACTCCTACTTACAGTGTGTAGAGTATTTCACAAAAAACTACCACTTTCAACCAGCCCTAGGAAGAAACTACTGTACAAAAAGTAGCAAAAACATACCCAAAATGTCTTAATCCACGCCAAAAAACTACTACCTAGTGCCGATTAGGCTCGTTTAAACCCGTTTATGACAGGGTTGGCCCACACGTCTGTGCTGACGAGGCACCTTAAACCAACACCGTTTGTTTAACCGTTGTGTTGACCGTTAAGACACGAGGGACCCACATCTGAGCTTCTATCCTCTTCTTCCTCCTCCAATCATTATTTTTCCTGAACATTACTACTTCAAATAGTTCGTATGCGTGTTCGCCGGTGGCTCCGGTGATGAGCAAGCTGGCCGCCGCTCCGCCAGACGGGCCGGACGCCGCGCTGGCCTCCACACGGGTTGGCTGGCTGGCCCGAGTGTGGCTCACGCGTGAGCAAGCCGCCGCGCTGGCCTTCGCTCGAGCTAGATGGATGGCCTTAGCACGGCGCGCGCGAGCAAGCCGCCGCACCGCCGTGCCAACCTAGCTAGCAAACCTTGCAGACAAGCAGTTGGATGCATCCAGCAGGGTGTGTGCTAGCTTGGCTAGCTAGCGGCCGCGAGCGCCGCAGGGAGCTGGCATCCAGGCTGCCGCAAGATGGGCTCCGCACCGCCGGCGCTTTTGACCTCGCCTTCTGCCGGCGGCGGTAGCTGCGTCCCATGGCCGAGGATGACTAGGTGGACGGGCTGGAGGTAAGAGGTCACTCGGGGATTTTTGTCCAGACTGACATGTAGGTCCCACAAGTCATAACGCCTAACTTGCTGGTCAAATAGACGGCGTTGACTTAAGGGGCGACATGGGTTGAAAAATGGCTATAACGGCACTTGGTAGTTTATTGCGACGGATTAAGAAAATTTCGGTATGTTTTTGCTAATTTTTGTAGAGTACTGTAGTGGTTTCTTGGTAGGGCTGGTTGGAAAGTGGTACCTAGTTTCTTGGTAGTGGTTTCTTGTAAGGAACAATGTACTAGCGACAAAAGGCGATTCTAGGTTGCGTTGTACTACTAGTGGTCGCGGGAGTGTATAGCTCGTTTTGTGGGTTCGATCCCGGCCGAACGCACGACGGCCTTTTTTAAAAATATTAACCTCGCTGCGAGCCAATATTGTACACTGGTAGTTTGACTTTTGAAGTCAAACGGACGTGTTGCACCACAATCTGGGTGCACTGGATAGCCCAGCCACGTGAACGGGTTTTCCCTCCCATCATCTCGTGGCTCGCGTACTAGAGTGGTACTAGTACTCCTATATCTCTACTCTTATAAAAAACAGAGTTGGTGATGATGTTGTGCCTGCCATCCTGCAATATAGGCCGTCTGATTTATATCTGACGGATAGGAAGGAAACTATGAAAATTTTGCAAAAAGATACCCACACCCCTCTCCACATTTGCAAATAAGGCCTTCCTCGTTCATCCTTTTCTCCCACAAGATAAACTACTCATACAAATGCATCTTGATGTTCCGTGCAACACATGGGCATCTTGCTAGTACAGTATTAATTCACACTGTGCAACATTTCTAGCCTGCGTGCTCGCCCTAGCCGCACCTCGCTTGCTGCTTCCTCATCAGCTACCATCTTTACTAGGGGTATAGAAACTAGCGCCTCCCAATTAAGCCCGAGGAGCCAAAAAAGCCTGGCGCGGCATTGGGAATTGTGCAATATGGCTCTGTACGTAAAGTGCTATACTCTGTAGCTTGTGGCGTTGCACACATGGACTTCGCTCCATTATCTCAAGGCCAGCTACGCGCTTGAATAGAGCACGGAGAGTACGCAGGTGTACTTTCCTTACATTGATAGTACAGCGATGGTTCTAGACAACAGTAGTACCCTCCAGTTGCAACTGTAGCTCCTTGGCCTTGAGTTTCTAGAGTTCAAAACTGGTGACTATAGAAGTACAATACTCCGTAGTAAGTAATAACCGCACCATCACACTACCACTATGCGTGCCCGCATAACTTCCTTAACGAAGGGACGAGGCCCGTTACGCTCTTATCTCCTCCTCACCAGTTCCCCTCCCCATGAAGAGACCAAGGCAGTTCGTCGCTTCTGCCATGGATTCGCCAGGCGGTTCTCCTCCTCGTCGGGGCTGGGAGACCTAGGACGACAATCCTCTGGGAGAAATCGCACACCGCTCCAACGTCCTCACCGCCACAAGTCTCGGTACTTCCTGCACCAACTATTTTAAGACGGTGCGTAAACAGGCTTGGGAAAAGGCCATGCTTGTTGGTCTTCCATGCGTTCTCGAGCAGAAGGTTATTCTATGGGACAATCCATCGAACAGTCCACCGCTACTTGGTCGTGGTTGCACGTTGACTCCACTAGAGTTGCCGACGTTGAGAGGTAGTTGAATTTTGTCCGATGAGTAGGTCAGTCATGGAGTTTGATCATGTAGTGTATATTCTAAATATAGTACTTAGTTATTCCATCCCGTAATTTCTCCGCTGCCCACCGTCTTATATATAGGTCTGGGTTGGTGCCAATGGAGATTGGCTTGCGTACCTCCGGCCGGATACCACCATCATTTTGCACAACATACACAGCAGTGTTGTCGTTCCCGTAGACCCCTTCTCCACCATTGGGATCGGCCTTTCGGACCGGCTGGGCTTGAATACATATGATGATGCCTACATGAGATTGAAGAAGATAGCAATTGCGGACCCATCGACAAAGCGACGCAGCTACGACGATTACTATCTCATCGCGGTGTTCGACATAAGGATTGCCATCAATACAAAAGGCCATAATGGCAGAGGCTGGCACATGTTGGCCGCGGCAGATTTGTACCCCTACACGTTCGAAGACGCCGTGTGCCATGTAGGCCGCATATTCGCGTTGACAAGCCAGGGGACTTGTTTCATCTGGTTGCCATCCTACGGTACGGGAGATTACAAACGGAATGCACAAACCATCATTTGTATCCCTAATGGTACTCCATTATTTTGCAGGGACCAGTCATCCCCCGATCAAAATAAGATCGCCGATCCTGGATGTGCATTTGCATTCGCGATTCGGTCTAACCTAGAACCTTGTAGTTGACTTTGGCATATTGGGATCAACTATCTTAGCAGTTGTTACCCATGGTACCACTGATGTGCAACATGGTCACACGATCTACCACGATCGGACCGTCACCATCTACGCAGGTATTCCATTTTCTCATTGATGTGTGTTAGAGTAGTAGTACTTTTTAGAGCAAGTACAATAGGATGATGTAGGTGGGTTGTAAGGCTTTAAATAACATATTTTTGATGAGTTGGATAAGAGAGAAGAGGAGAGAGAAGAGAAGCGGGCTACTGATTAACAGCCGGCTGTAGCATGCGCTCCTAGACACTATGTGAGAGAGGAAGGTGGGCCATTTTTCAACAAAGTAGTACATATTTCTTTGTGACTATTGTACTTGCGGGCTATAAGATAGGCTATATATGATGTGGCAATATCATATAGCCAGCATCCGGCTATACTACTGTATTAACCATGCTCTTAGTTCTTTTCTTTTCTTGATTGGGACATGTTTACGGTACTAGTACTAAAATTTAGTATTAGATTTTTTTAACCCTCTCGCCTTCTCTTTCATTGTAGTACTAAGTAGTAAGGAGTAGTACTACTTACTAGTACTAGTACTGTTTACCTTCGAGGACGCGTATAGCTAGCTAGGCCCTTGAAGACTTGAACCCACTAGCTCCCACCATTTTTGTTTTTCCATGTCTTACTATCTCATCCATGTAGCCAAGAGTGGCTATATATAATAAGCCGGTTATTTTACTTCCTCTATACTGGAGTAGTACTATTTGCTGCACAATATTACTGACCGCCATATTTGAGCACAACATTATTATGCATGGACCTTGACCATGTGCGTCACCATGTGTCCAGATCTGAGATGCCGCGTGTACCAGATGAACGGCACCGAGTTCGACCCCCGTGATGCTATGTGGGTGCCGAGGAACACTCTTGGAGAGTACTCTCTTTTCATTGGGGAGAGCTACCCCATTGTGAAGTAGATGTCACCTTCCGTTCACGACACCTAAGGCCTGCCATTCATGAAGCATGGTTGTGTCTTCAGTGCGCACCGCCGGATGAACGACATGCTGGGACACGCTATCCCTGATTTATGCCGCTTCAGCTTGGATGAGTCTCCATCGTGTGGAACCGGACTAGAAAGCTGCGACAATGATTCCAGTTGCCCATCGCTATGGATCGTGCCATCTATGAAGAACACCTGGGACTGGAACCTGGAGGAGGACATGGAGCCCATCTATAACGTGTAAGTGGAGTATGGTAAATTGTGAATGGTAGCGCTGTAAATATTTGTAGAGTAGTCGTGCACAAATTTATCACATGAAGTGGAGATGAACTTGTGTGGCATGCTGGCATTTGTCCTTTAGAATTTATTACTAGTAAATGTGTTATGTGTACATGCAACTTGTGTGGCTGTTACACGGGCTCCAACACGCTCTATGAGAAGAAGAAAAAGGTGGCACAACTTTGGCTATAGGTGACGTGGTGGCATCATACAGTAGCGATCATTCTCTATAGTTGTAGTACTAGGACGACAACTCCTATAAACCTTGCGCTTGGCCCTTCGCCTCTTCGGGAGGTTCAATAGTTCGTACTCCTGTGAACCTTGCTCTTGGCTCTTCGCCTCTTTAGAAGGTCCAACAATGTCAGTACAATATGCTTCTGGCAATCTGACACCGAATGAACGGCTGCACGTCCACCGCGAGGGCGAGGGAGAGGGAGAGGGAGAGGGCGCTGTAGTCAAAACCCTCTCTTCATCCTGCGAGCCACCACGCGCGTGGGCGAGGGAGAGGGCATAGGCGTACGTAGTAAGCAAGCTTCTCCATGTCATGTGAGCCACCGCGCGTGGGCGAGGGAGAGGGCATAGTAAGCAAGCTTCTCCTTGTTCTGCGAGTTAACGGGACACATCAAAGTAGTACTAGTCCATACTGTGCCCTTTCCGGTTAATATGGCTTAATTTGAAATGAGAAAAATACACTGGCGGTCAACGTATGTAAAAATACGCTCATTACGGTCACTATATAGTTTTGCGGTGATTATACGGTCACTATCTCACGTAGAGCACCGTATTGCACCCTGCTGACCGGCCACATAGTCGACGTGGCACTTTCTTGACTAGTTAAATTGACACCTGGTTTCTAGGTCCCACCTGTCAGTTGGCAGAGCAAAGAAATCAGTTAAACAAAACTTTACGCAGGTGCGACAGAGTCCAACCCTTCCATGCGAACCACCCTGGCTGTGTATGTGAGTGCATGCACGTGTACTCCCTTGGTCCGTGAAAAACTGTACATAATGGAGAGTATCATATACTAGTATCATGCATACGATACTACTTCCGTAATGCCTAGTATCATAAGTAGTATCTTAGGTTGCCTTATTAATTTGCCATGCATGACACAAAGTAGTACAACATTTAATATGATACGGTATCATGATATGATACCACAACCTCTCTTTCCTCATTTAATTGTATGCCACATCATCCAAAAAGTCTAGTTGGCATGCATGATAGTACCACTTATGATACTCCTATTACGGCCAGCCTTAGAAATTTTTCCAACAAAGAGTGTACATCTACACTTCCAATGCACTTAGCCTTTAATCTAATCGGTATTGATTGACTAATGCACCAACTTGTGCTCTAGCTATAGGCTGCATGTCTATCCTTAGTTACAGCATGCAACAACCTTCATTTAATCTTCTTCTCTCAATGGTTGCATGCACACATAAGTCTGCTATTTTTGGGCGTTATTTGCCATGAAGTTCCGGTTCCTCTTGGTCAATGTGTAAATCTCTATATGTACAGTCTTTCATGGACTGAGGGAGTAGGTTGAGCACTTGAGCATGAGCGTGTGTGTTGCATCGTGTGCTGTGTGCCGCATGGATGCGTGAGTGTTGTGTGCGTGCATGTGTACATGTGAGTGTTGCATGCATGCATGAGGCTTCTACTCCCTCCCATTGACATGTTCATATTTCAAGCTTTATTAAAACATTGCATGCAAGAATTAAGAGAAAACTCACCAATGCATGTAAAAGTTCTGGTCTTTTGTTCTTCATGCATGCATTCCAATTAATACGTTCGTAAAAACAATTTTCTTGAGGAAAACGAGCCCATTATTGAGTACTTTTGGAAAAAATTCTTCGGGCACTCATCATTTACTACTACCTTGGTTGATGATTTTTTTATTGACCTGTATATAAACCTCCGTCCTGGTTTATCGGTCCCCTTCGTATTTAGTGTAAAATTTTGACCGTAAATTTAACTAACAAAGTGTCAATGCATGTCATAAAAAACTATACCATTAAAAACTATGTTCAAATACGAATCCAGTGATATGATTTTTGGTGACATGCATTAACATTTTATTAGTTAAATAGATGGTCAAAGTTTGACACAAAATACTAGTGGTACTCCTACATTATTGGCGTCGGGTGCCTTGGCCAATGTTTCTTGTTGTTGGACAGGATGAGAGTAGAGGCATTGGGATACTGTAGATAGAAAGTCTTGGCGATCCATTATTCCCCATCTCAGTCAAAGAGAACTATTCAACTAGTCTTCACAGAGAAGTGACAATACACGCTGCAGCAGATGGGACACTTAATTAATAAGCTGAGCCAGCGTGTTGGTGTTACTAAATCAGCCTTACCCTGTACTGCCATCATGTTTGCCAGTGGAGCACGCTTCCGCAAATACGCCTACGCACCTCTCTCTTCCATTAACTGACATATGGGCCCTCTTGAGGTAGACCCACATGTCATCGGCTTAACTATTTACACTCCGAAGGATGGTATATCCTGGTAGTACTACTAGTAGAATTGAGATTTAATGCACATTATTGCCCGTCTTTCCCTCTTCTTCCTCCTCTCTTTCCCATCGTCGGCCGCACACCATTTCCCCCGCTCACTGCTGGCCCACCCGCGCCATCTTCCTCGGTAGCTCGCGCTTACCATACCCCCCCCCCCCCCGCTCACTGCTTGGCCACACACGCCATCTTCTTCGCTCTCCCGCCCGAATCCACTTCCCCGCTCGCTCGCAGGCACCAAAAACCCCAATCACTCAGTGACCTAAAAAACCCTATGGCAGAACCAACTGACAAGCAGAGCCACGATTGGAATTCCCTCCCCGATGTTCTCTTGGAGCAGATCTATAATTGTATGGACCGCTCAGCACCGTGCGTCTGGCCGCATGCTCGGTGTCTATGTACCGTGTACTCATCTGCAACCAGCCAGCCCTTTTCAAGACACCCTGCTTGCTGATGCCCAATCCTCGCAGGTGGCCCAGACACCGACTTGACGATCCTACTGAGGTTGCCATCGTGCCCCTCGACATGCTACCACTACCCGCCCACCTGTCCTTCATGCGCGGCCACTACTGGGTGGGCATGAAGGCCAACTGGATCATCCTCATCCACCAATTCGGTAGTCCGTGGCGTCTCGTGGATATCTACACCCAGCGAGAGATCACCCTTCCATCATTGGGTACCGCCGGATACTCCTGCCTACTACGCACGAGACGCGTCGAGCTTTTGGTACGACCTCCGTTTGCTGAAGGTTGTAATCTGTGAAGTGCCCACACCATCAGAAGACTACATGGATTACAAGCTCATTGCCTTGTTCGACATGGGACTAGTCTATCTGGAATCCGGTCAGCATACATGGTTATGGCTCATCATCAATCCTATTAACCCTCCATTCCTGTCTGATGCTATAGTGCACGATGGCATCGTTTATGCAGTCGACGCACAGATTGGCTGCATATACTGGTGGAATCTATCGTCGTGTAATTGTTCTATCTCATCTCATCTTTACCTTATGAATACGATTGCCTGTTGATTGTTAGAAATTTAGAATATATAGTATGTCTATAACCACATCATTACTATATGTTCCTCTCATTTCCTAGATTTTTATGACCACACATGTTATTGTTAGAGTTGATATGAGAACAATTGGCATCTAATGATTGTTAGAATAGATATTATGAGTATAACCTCATGATTGCTATATGTTACTCTGATTTCCAAGATTTTTATAACCACACATGTTATTGTTAGAGTTGATATGAGAACAGTAGTAACTGCTATGGTAGAATATGAGTAGGCCCTGGCATAGTTGTTTTCCTCTCATTTTTACATGATGTTTGAACCATGACATATTGCTAGAATATGAAAGCCATTGGCTTATTTTTTTTAACTTGGGGTATGATTATGACCACGGCATTGCAATTCTCTGGCTATGATCTGTGTCACTGTTATAATAATCTTAATTCCACACATACTCTAAACATGATTGTATATTTTTGTCCTTTTGGTCTCCAATTTGATTTGTTGCAGCAGACGCAAATGCGGTGGCCTTCATAATTCCAGGACCTGGAAATATACACATCAATGGGTGGTGGTTTATCACTCGTTCAACTGACGGTGGTCATTTGATGCTCATTCGCACGTACCAAATTGACCAAACCATTTCATCAAACCACATGCAGTACAATGCCTGGGGCGTTCGTGACTGTGATGGCTATGGCTGCTTCGTGTTTGAGAAAGATCCTAGCTCCGTTGGGCTAGGCGTACTCAACTGGAGGCAGGTTTACAGCCTCAGCAACCACTCCATGTTCCTTGGGCTCAATTATCCGATCATCCAACCAATCATCGATCATATCACCAGCGATGATTACCGTGCTATGCAACTTCCATTCGCCAGGGGAAACTGTGTTTACACATCATACCATGGGTTTCATGAATCACCATATCCAGAGATTCGTCGACACAGCTTATTGCCAGATGATCTTCAGTGTGTGAAAGGCATCAAGCTTCCAAGCGATGAATGGCTTTTGCAAACTCGACATGCGGCGATGTGGTTCATGCCAACAGCAAATATGCACAACTTGATTTGTAGTGATATCTAGACTGAGCCATGTATCCAGCTGCTGTAGCATGACCATATTTTGTTGGATATTATGTCCTGTAGTTAGTTTGAAGGATAGATACCTTTCTAGGATCAAGTTCATCCTAACTCACCTGCGTAGCATGTACTGATAATGATGATGGAGATGCTGTGCACAAGCCATATATATCAATTAGGCTGCAAGTGTGTACTTGTTGGTGAAAGTGTTGTGCAATGGGAATTATATTTTGTATTACTCATGTAGCCTACAAAGTCTGTCGCACAGCCTTGTAACTTCGTACTCCATTTCTAAAATTGTACTAGTACTAGTAGTCCTCTATACTGTAAATTACGCTACTCGTACTACTACCTACCTCCTGGTTTATTGGTCCCCTTCGTAATTTGTGTCAAATTTTGACCATAAATTTAACTAACTAAATGTTAATGCATGTCACAAAAAAATATCGTTGGATTCATATTTCAACATAGTTTCCAATGGTATAATTTTCGGTGGCATGCATTGACATTTTGTTAGTTAAGCCTACAGTTAAAATGTGACACTAAATATGCCTAGTAAGTAGTACAGTAGTACTAGTATACATCGGTCAAATTATTCATCATGTCATCACATTGAATTGACGTGACAACACACTGCGTGTGAGGTGACACAAGAGTCCCGGCGGCGTCTTCAGTTCACCAAAGTGAGCCTCACCCCTCTCGTAGTACAACAGCACTCTCTCATTCTCTACAAAATCACTTTCCCATTCTCTACAAAATCACTCTCCCATTCTCTCCCGGTCTCTCCGCCTCCCAGCCACCGCCTTGTTCCGATCCGTTTGGTACGATGAGTGATGAGCTACTGGAGCTGCTATACTTTATTGCAAGTAGTCAAAAGGAAGACGCTGAAAAAATTGATCTCAACAAGGATGCTCTTCAAGCTAGCCGGATGAAGGAACCAGCGAGGCCGCTCCTGTGAGTATTTGTCCCGTTGCCCTGTATGATGATTTCGATCTTTATGGGGGTTTTCAAGTCTTTAGAGTCTGCATGTAGTAATGAAGCCGAGACCCCAGTTTGTTCGGGTATTGTGGCCTTCAGATTTGGAGTACCACTTATCTGTCGAAATCTTTCATCATTTACTTAAAACAGTTGATTGATCATACATTGAGTACCATTTAACTGGAATTAACCGATGCAAGTCCAAGAAGGATTGGCCGATGTTGCCGGCTGGCGTCAAGTTCGATCCCACGGATCAGGAGCTGATCGAGCGCCTTGAGGCCAAAGTGAGTGGTGCTGACAGCGCGAGATCTCACCCTCTCATCGATTTGTTCATACCAACCATCGACAGCGAGCACGGCATATGCTACACCCATCCTGAGAAACTTCCAGGTGAGACACCAATCGGCCGTCTACTTGCACAAACATATTCCTTTGTTTATACCTTTTTTTTCTTTTTAGACGCAGACCTAGTGAAGCAATTTCAATTTGACAGTTAATAAAAAGTGAAGCAAGTGACTGCAACATGCCAAAGATGTTATGAAAATGCCAACTACGTACCCTAAAACTTGAATTCGGCAATACTCCAGGTATCACACTGAGTGGCCTAAGTAAGCATTTCTTCCAGCGCAACTCCAGGGCATTCAAAAGGGGCATGCGGATGCTTCGCAAGATACAGTCAGAGTGCGGCATGCACGCGATGTGGCACAAGACCGGCAATACCTTGCCGGTGATGGTTAACGGCCGATAGACGGACATCAAAAAGGTTCTGGTGCTGCACACCAACAAGAACTTCGACTAGCAGAGGACCAACTGGGTGATGCACCAGTACCACCTCGGGGACCTGGAGCAAGAGAAGGAGCGGGAGCTGGTCGTCTACAAGATTTTCTACCAGACCAACACTAGGGCCAGGACTAAAAAGATTATAAGTTAGTTTGGTATTGGTATACTTGTACTACCTGGTCGTCTGCAAGTTGGTATTGTTGTTAAGGATCTTTCGGTATGAACTTGCATTTGCTTCCAACCGTCATGTCGAGGGTCGACATGGATATAAAGCTGAATCATTTGTTTCGAAATGAATTTTCAGGCACCTGATTTTTATTTGATGGGTAGCATAAGCACGTGCCGTTCGAATTCCCAGTTCTCCAAAAAATTTACATCTTTGAAGTACGCACGAGATCCATCCGGTTTCACAGGCTAATAGTTGGACACAGCACGTCAAAACTGGGCTGTGGCATGCCAAGCCCAGCTGCAAATTGTTAAAAGAGAGAAGCGATGGATTTGGGCCTTCCAGAACAGTTAAGTGTCGCGACCTCGATCGCGTGAAGTGCCTCCTCCATGGACTAAAAAAGGCCTAGTCGGTTATTATTAGTTGAAATCTGTAAAATATTCCATAATATAAAGAAATATGTAAAATGCAATGAATTTAGTCTGGTTTCACTGAAAACCATCTGATTTGCATGAAATTCATCCGTGGAACCACAAGACGGCTGTCCATACAGAGCCTAACCGTATGGAACCAGCAGGTCCATAGCCGTACGCAAGCAAGTGCATGCACTTATTATCACGATGGAAAAATAATGCTGACGTCTAAGACACCCATGAAATTTTCAACGTAATCAATAAACGAGAGAATTCTGCAAGTACAGAGTGATAACAGGGATCCAACAGGTATATTGTTTTTTCAGGTCAAGCAACTTTCAACTGGGCTGTAGACTGCCCAGGCTTGGTTTCGTTTTTAACAGACCCAGCCCATGACGACAATGGGGCACAAAGATCCAGCACGTATCAACTGGCATCTGGCCCGCCAGTCTTAGTTATATTTTCTCTTAGAACATCCGCAGGCAGTTTTTTTACTGAAGAAAACACACAGCCCAGTTCTATTTTCCTCTTGAAACGCCATGTCCTACTTCCGTTTTCTAATCTCTACCTATAGTTTTACTAGTTCATATACATGTATTATTATATTGAAAATACGTAAAGTTCCCTTTTCATCTTTACATCCTTATTTTTTTGTTGTTTTCCCTCCCAGCGCTGATTTTTTTACCACTGATTTTTTCTAAAACCAACTCAATTGTCCCACGTCTTATTAGCTTACAAAAATAAAATAATATTTTTTTTGACAAATCAATAAGTTCTTAAAAAATAAATGTTTATCATTTCTGGATTAAAACAGTTCGGACTCCACCGAAATATGCAAAATTAGGTTGAACTTTTTGACCGTGGTCCTGGGCAGAAAATGGGCTGTAATAAATTCCTTAAGAATTAGCAAATGGACTGCAAATTATTAAAAATAGCAAATGGGCTCTATGTTGTCTGCCACAGATTTGGAGGCTGACTTGTGGGCCTACTAAGTTCATGCGTACACAAGGTTTCTCAAAAAAAAGAAGCTTAGTCAACAATCGACTCTACCAGCGTCAGACCGTTAGATGTCAATCCAACGGCAATCGTGCTTCTTCAGTCTCTGATCTTCCTGCTCCAGCCGCCCAAACCAGCGCCGGCGGAACCGCCTGCTCCCGCCTCTCGTGGCCGGCTGTGCTGCCGGGCAGGCCTCACAGCCCCACCCTACTCGCATCCCTGGCCTGGCCATCCCCTCTACTCACCCACACCTCCTGTTATTCTCCGGCGACGGCAGCCTCACACTGCAGCCGAACCAGTAAACCCTCGTACCCACTCCACGTGGGAAACAACTGCCGAGTCTTCCGCGGCTCCGGGTCGTTGCCTTACTTGGCCTCGCCGTCGTCCACCGCCTTGGTGCTCTCGGCACGGCGTGGTCAACGAACGACATCCATCGGAAGAGGACTGCACGTGAAGAGGCTGACAGCTGGGTCCACGGCCGCACGCAAGGAAGTGCCTCCTTTTTTGTGAGTAGGAAGTGCCTCCTTATTACGCGCAAAATAATGATTCCTCCATCTGACAGCGGGGACCCACCGGAAGGGCCTTTGTATTTCACGAAAAAACATTTCCCCCGCTGACAGCTCGGACCCACCAGCTATATCTTCGCACGCAAGGAAGTGCCTCCTTATTACGCACAAAAAAAATGAATACCCCCGATGCTAGGTGGGACCCACCATATTTGGAGGCTGACTTGTGGGCCTACTAAGTCGATGCTGACGCTGGGTTTTGTCAACTTAGTCAGCATAAACGATTCTAGCTGCGGTGGCCGTACGATGTCCATCCAACGGCCGTCATGCTTCTTGAACCTCTGGTCTTCTTTGTAACACCCCTGTGTAATAAGCACTGTGTTTTTCTGCTAATCCTGCCATGTCATGTTCATTTGCTATGCTTGATCACTTTTGGTTAAACACTTCAATTCAAATTCCTCTCTGAAAACAATTCAAATTCACAGTGCAAAATGAAGTTGCTCAAAACTTGCTAGAAAAATGTTCATCATTTGACAAAAAATCCATAACAATTATTTCTTAAGGAACACAACATCACTCTTGTGCAAAGATGAGCACTAGCAATTATAACAGCACCATTTCAGCATTTTTAAATGCTATCTTATTTATAAAAAACTCAAATGAATTCCAAAATTGCCCAAACTTTTTGTGGCAGTGTCTAAAATCACCAGGGATTTAATGGGACACTTCCCAAGTTTTTCCCGAGTCAATAGACTGCCCAAATAATTCTTTTTCCTCTCTTTGTTATTAAATAAAAAGAAAAACAAAAAACTGGAGAAGAAAAAGAGAAAGGCCACTGTGCACTGGGCCTAAGTGCACAGTGCCTGAGGCCCAGCCCACCAGGCCTTTTTCTCCCTCCTCCCTCTCTCTCACCTATGCGTGTCGCTGCGCCCATGGCCGCAGCCCGCCGCTCCGTCCGTTCGTCGACACGGCGACAGCCACCGACGCCGAGGGGATAAGGACCAGCCTCATCCCTCCCCCCTGGACCTCCTTGTCCATTCGCTCCTTCGCTCGCTCGCTCTCTCCCTTCCTTTCCTCCTCCAGATCCGCCGCCCGAGCGCCACCGCCGCCATGGCCGTGCCGTAGCCGCGGCCACCCTCGACCCCAAGCTCCGCCAGGGCGTCCACGAGCTCCGCCGCCCTCGGTTCCTTAGTCTCCGACCTCGAGCAGGAGCGGGGAGGCTCTGCAGAGGCCACTCTCCTCCGCCCCCTTTCGTCTCTGTCACCGGCGAGCCTCTCCGATTCCGGCGCCGCTGCTGCTACTAAGCCATCACTGGGCCACCTTGTGCCTGCTCAGTGAGCCTCTCCTTCGCTCCCCTCTCTCTGCGATGCCTTGAGCCGTCCGTAGCCGCCATGCCATGGTTGCCCGAACGGAGCTCCGTCGCCGTTGGCCTTGCCATCGCTGTGGCCGCTGTCGAGCTCGCCTGAGCTCGCAGTCATGCTCACCGTCGCCGTAGGAGTCGAACGCACCCGTTGCCGCTACTTGTCGTGCCCGTAGCCGCCGTTTCCATGTTCACCCGAACGCAGCACCGCCGTCGAGTTCGTCGCCATGGCCACGCTCGCCGTTGAGCTCATCCGAGCTCGTAGCCTTGCTTAGCGCACGCGTAGGTCCCCGTTGCACTAGCTAGCTCGCTCCACCGTGCCTCCTGGCCGCATGCTGCACCTCGGCCAGATTCCAGCGTCCGCCGCGGTCGACGCCGTCGCCGTTTTAGTCCATCTCCGTCCAAGCCGGTACCACCACTAGACGCGGCTTCGTCTTCTCGTTCGAACGCACGCAAACGCGTTCGAAAAGGTGGCCTGTAGCCAAAACCTGCCGCTGTTCCGAACGCGTCCCCGCGCGAGGAGGTCGCCGGAGCAACTCTGGTGGCCGCCGCCGACGTGGCTGGGCGGGCCCCACCCCTGGCTCGCTGCCAGTGGGCCCTGGGGGCCCCATTGACTGGGTTGACCCAGTCAACATGCTGACTGGGCAGCCCAGTGGCACTGACATGCGGGCCCCACCGCGTAATTAAACTAATTAAAATGATTTTATAAATAAACTTAATTAGTTAGTTAAATGAGTCACTAACATGTGGGGCCCAGCTGTTAATTAACTCTGTTTAATTAAAATAAACCCCTGTTAGTTCCTCTCTGTATGACAGGTGGGACCCACTGGTCAGGTTTGACCTGGTCAGCCGCCCTGCTGACTGCTGATGTCACTATGACATCATGCTGACGCAATAAACCTTTTCTGTTAATTTAAAATAATTCTAGAAAATGATTTAATCTTTGAAAATTCGTAGAAAATAAACCGTAGATCGGATGGAAAAACTTTCTACATGAAAGTTGATCAGAAAGACGAGACGAACCCGACCGTGCCGTCTGATTCCATGTCGGGACCCTCTACATAGGTGAACCTGCAACTTTTTGCCCGTTTCTGTTAGATGAATAGTGCTTATATATCGGTTAATAAATCCAACTTTAATCCTAAAATAACTAAAATGATTTAGACATGTCTTTAGGCAACCCTGCACTGCACGTTAGCATGTTATGCTCTGTGTTACATATGTTTGCTGTGTATTTATCTGTTTCCTCCCCCTCTTCTTCTCTCTCAGTAGACCCCGACACCAACGTAGTCCCTGAGACCGACGCAGCTCCGGAGATCGACTACGCCCTTGACGACCAGACCTTTGCGCAGAGCTTCCAGGCAAGCACCCCCCCCCCCTGAGCATGCCTATATCACCTATTCTTTCTCTCTTATGCTTGCACTAGAAAATGCTGCTGCTACTGTTTATCCTATTTTTGATGCATAACCTGATTTTGTAACCTGCTATTGTTACCTACCTGCTTATCCTAAACTGCTTAGTATAGGCTAGTTAGAGACCCACCAGAGACCCCCCACTTTGTCCCAGATGCCCCGCTGGATTATCAGATGACTCGATCAACGTGATCGACAACCAGGCCCCGGCACCGCACATCACCCCCTTAGTTGTACGACACTGCAGTGTTACTATCGAGTGCCGAGGGTGATACCTCGTTTAGCACTTCTGATGTTAACTCTGTAGAGTAGCTATTCGGTCATGGTCATCGAGGGTGATTCCTCCTTCACCACTCCCGATAACGACGCCGTCGTGCAACACCTCAAGTGTGAACCTCGAGGGTGATTCCTCCTAAGTTCACCTTGACGACTACATCAGGTGGAATCCATCGAGGGTGATTCCTTGGGTTTCCCCCTGGTGTTTGGACACATAGTTACTATGACTTTAACCATGAACCATGATAAAGTCGGGTCGACCCTGAGGGGTACCCGAGCGAGCATAAGATACGAGTGATGTGGAGACGGGTTGACCTGGAGGGTGCCCGTGAGATAATTACGAGGCGTGGCCGGGCATTCTTAGCCCTTGCCGCAAGTCCTCGAGACGGGGCGACGGGGTCACATCGATCATGAGTCTCTGCTCGTTACCGCAAACCCCCAATACACTAACGATTTGGATATTTGATCCGAGTGGGCCTCTGGCCCGATAGCACTAACCATCACGTGGGATAAGTTATGGGCACTCTGCGTCGTATGCATTAGCCGAAGCTTAATGGACGTCAGCGACTGAGCGGCGCGCGCCGGGTTGGACCGCGTTAAGCAACCCCCTTGATAGTGTGGGTTGCTAGGTCTGCTCACCGGTCGCCCTCGCAACGTGTAGGAGCGCCCGGGGCAATGGCCCAAGACCCCTGGGTGCATAGGGTTAGTCCGGTGTGCTGACCTCTCTATTAAGCCTAGGTCGGGTTACGGCGTATCGTTTGGCCGAGGCCGGGCATGACCCAGGAAAGTGTGTCCGGCCGGAGTTAATCGAGCGTGGTGCGTAAGTTGGTGCACCCCTGTAGGGAAGAAAACATCTATGCATAGCTGGATCCTCGGTAACGGACGCTCGGAGTTGTATCCCGATCGATACAACTAGAACTTAATGATGAGATGAGAAATGGATATTAGGGCTCTGGGATCGCTTTCTCGCAGGGAGTCGAGGAAGGATCTCTGGGCTAGGTTGATACTTAATACTGCTACTACTTTATACTGTACTAATCTACACTCTTCTAATGCTGCAAGACCGCTGAAGATGCTAGTCTTCGATAGGACTAGGCCTTCTCTCTATTTTGGCATTTCTGCAGCCCAGTCCACATATACAGCCTTTCTTTGATAATGTTGCATATGTAGTGTAGATCCTTGCTTGCTGAGTACTTCGGATGAGTACTCATGGTTGCTTTGCTTCCTCTTTTTCCCCATATTCGTTTGATGCAACCAGATGACGGAGCCCCTGAGACAGCTGCCCCTGTCGACGACTACTACTACCACCCCAAGGGTGGTTACTACTTCGAGTTGACCGACGACCAGGAGTAGGTTCGGAGGGTCCCAGGCAGGAGGCCTGCGCCTTTTCGATCGTAGCTTTTGTTTTGCACCGCCTTCTTAAAGGCTTATCTGTTTCTCTTTTATATCTGTACTCAGATATTTAACGCATCCGCTGATGCTTGTTGACATCAAGCTTATGTATTCGAGCCCTCGAGGCCCTGGCTTGTAATATAATGCTTGTATGCCTTTATTTATGTTTTAGAGTTGTGTTGTGATTCCTTCAAGTGAGTCCTTAGGCTTGATCGTGTGCATTTGCGTGTATGATTAGTGCATGATTAAGCCGGGGGCGTCACATTCTTGCTCCAGCCGCCCAAACCATCGCGGGTTGTGCCACCTGCTCCTGCCTCCCGTGGCCGGCTGTGCTGCCGCGCAGGCCTCACCGCCCCCTCCTACTCCAACCGCTGGCCAGGTCGTCCCTCTACTCACCCACAACCCCTGTTATTCTGAGGCGACGGCAGCCTCACACCGCAGCTGAACCAGTCAACCCTCGTACTCCCCTCCGCGTGGGCATCCACTGTCGCGTCTTCCCCGGCTCCACATCGTCCCCTTCCTAGGCCTCGCCATCGTTCACCGCCTTGGTGCTCTCGGCGCGGCGTGGTCAACGTGGTCAAGGAACGACTTCCATCGGAAGAGGACTGTACGTGGAGAGGCTGACAGCTGGGTCTATAGCCGCAGCAAGTAAGTGCCTCCTTATTACGCGTAAAATAATTATTCCTCCACCTGACAGCGGGGACCCACTGGAAGGGCCTCTGTATTTGCAAAAAAAATGTTTCCCCCCTGACAGCTGGGACCCACCAGTTATATCTTCGCACGCAAGGAAGTGCCTCCTTATCCTCCCTGACAGCTGGGACCCACCCGGTCAAACTGTATGTAGGGTTGTCTATTTGGTCGCGAACGTGTACGTACATACCGGTCGATCGGTCTCTCTGCAACAATGAACCGTGGCCGAGCAAGCAGCGGCACGTGTAGTAGTAGAGCCCCCGACGTAGCAGTTCAGGCAGTCCAGTCAAAACCGTGTACACGTACGTACAGCCAGATGCCAAAAAATATGGCTACGTACGTACATACGGGTGGGGTCTCGAATGCCTACTCGCGCATACGTACGGCCAGGGCTCATGTACATGGAGAGGCAACGGGACGGCAGCAACGGCGTCCTGTTCATCGGCAGCTAACCGGCTGGGTTGGAACAGAGAAATAACGTCCTTTTCATCGGGAGGCAACAGACTGGGTCGGAATGTGTCGTGTTCAACGGGAGCCAACCGGCTTGGACGGAACAGCCGAAACGGGGTCTGGCATACCGCAGTATGGAGGAAACGGCCTTCTGTTCGACCGGCTACGATCGAAATGGGATCCTGTTCATCGGGAGGGGTCTGGCGTACCGCAAAACGGAGGAAATGGACTTGTGTTGGAGCGCATACGGTCGAAACGGGGGTCCTGTTCATCGGGAGGGGTCTGGTGTACCGCAAAACGGGACTCCACAAGCTACTGTTCATCCACCGTCCAGTGCCTCGCTCCAGCCTCCACGGGCTACTGTTCATCCACCGTCGACTTCCTCCAGCCTCCATCTGCTACTGTTCATCCACCGTCGACTTCCTCCAGCCTCCACCAGCTACTGTTCATCCACGGACTACTATTCATCCAGCCTTCACCGGCTACTGTTCAACCAGCCCTCCACAGTGTCCTGTTCATCCAACCTCCACCGGCTACTGTTCAACCAGCCCTACATGGCCGGGGTCCTATTCATCCACCCCCAACCGGCTCGGGTGTGTGGCGGCCTCCTCTCAATCGGGGTCCTGTACATCCAGCGACAACGGCGTCTACTACCACGAGGTCCTGTTCATCCAACCCCCACCGGGAACTGTTCATCCAACCCCCAACAACGGTCACTATTCATCAAGAGGTAGTTGGTTCGATCGGCTTCAGTTAGCAGTAGTAGCGAAGGAATCGCTCGGGTTCAGTTAACAGTCAAGGGATCGATCGCTCGGTTCTAGTAACGTAGCTAGTGCAATCGCTTGGGTTCAGTAAGCGACCGCCTCGCTCGGGTTCAGTTAGAGCCCAACGCCTCGCACACACGGGCGTACGTGTACGAGAGAAATGCGCAAACCTTCGTGCATCGCTCGGTCCCGACCACCCATCGTAACTGGGAACTCCCTGAAATTTTCCTCGCCCTCGCTTCTACCATGATTTTTTCCGTCATGGACGGCTTAAAGAATGTCATCCAGGTGCGTCCCCGGCCCGCCCAGGACGAAAAGCCCATTTTCTATCATGATTTTTTGTCATAGAAGTAGGAGCCCACCACATCTATGATGATACGTGGTTTTGTCACAATTATCATCATAGAAGTGTCATAAGCATGACAGAAAAAAAATCGTTCAGGCCAAAATGTCACGGATGTGTCTTTTTTTTTGTAGTGTACCCCGACGGAGCCTACTACTACGTGGAGACCGCCAACGACCAGGAGTAGTTAGGAGGCTCCCAGGCAGGAGGCCTTGCCTTTTCGATCGATGTTGTTGTTTGTGCTAGCCTTGTTAAGACAGACTTATTTACCTTATGTCTGTACTCGGATATTGTTGCTTCCGCTGACTCTCGTGTATTCGAGCCCTCGAGGCCCCTGGCTTGTAATATAAAGCTTGTATGACTTTATTTTGTGTCTAGAGTTGTGTTGTGATATCTTCCCGTGAGTATCTGATCTTGATCGTGCACATTTGCGTGTATGATTAGTGTACGGTTAAGTCAGGGCATCACAGCTTGCAACCAAGTAGAGAGGCCGTGCTTTCGGTCTTCCGTTCGAGGGATCGTTTGTGGGAGGTTCGTGGGATCGTCAGCAATGGTTCGAGGGACTCCAAGTACGATCTACACCGACTCGTCTACTTCTGCTGCACTCCGGAGTCGGTAACGATTGGTTATCCAAACCCTATATGCATCTTCATATTGTTCCTGGGTGATCGTAGGGCAATTTTTTTTGTTTTCTACTAAGTTTCCCAGAAATCCTCTCTTACATGTTTATATTACTAGTCTTCTTGATGTTGGATGAAGTCGACAAACCAACATATGTCGATTTTGGACGGAAGGCTACTACTGTTGGCGAGCTGGCTGGTTGCGGAGGTAGGTTAGTGATAGGGCCTATCTCCCTTTGTCCCATACCATTGCAACAAAGGATAAATAGAGACCTCTTTTAGGTTGCGTCCACGTGGAATTTTTTCACTTAATCACCGTTTGATGACCGGAGTGAGGAAGAACAATGGTGGTGTATGTGATACGTGGATGCCACATGTATGCACGTATCTACACCTGGCTCCTCCCACAAATAGAAACATGTGAAGTGGCTTGCTATTCGTAGAACGTATGGGCAGTGATGATTCTGAACACCTTGAGAATGCCCTTATTACTCAAACGCCGCCCCTTTATTTTATTCATTGTTTTATTGCATAGTTTTTAGATAAAACCACCCATATTATTGTTTCCGCTAGCAACCGACGAATAGACTATTTCTAGATAACACCCTGGGTGTGAATGTAGCCACGTAAGTGATGGCGTAGCTGCGGGGTTGGTAGTTACCCATGCAATGCTCCATGTAGGATCAGCATACTCTACTTATCACAAATTGCAATAGCCATGTGCATCTGCATGTCATCAGAGGGGCATTGGAGTGCTTCAAGCGCATTTTGTAATTGTTTGTGAACCTGCTAAACAATGGAGCCAGAGATCTTGCGGGAGGTGATGACATGTTGTGTGATCATGCACAACATGATCATGAAGATTGAGGATGAAGATGTTGTCAGAGGTCTGAATTTCAGAACATGGGTGATTCTGTCCAACTTCCACATCAGAGGCTGGCCACGTTTGATGAGTTTCTTCAAATGCATCAACAAATTCGACATCAAGCAAATCATGAGCAGCTCAAGAAAGATTTGTTTGAGCATTTGTGAGTGGTTAAAGGAGACAACTAGAACATGTGTCCGATTGAATTCAAGCTTGAACTGTTTTATTTGAAAACTTAGTTGGATTATAATATTTTAATTAGAACTACTGTCGCATTTGAATATTTTTCACTTATCAAAGATCAACACGACAATGGGTACCCGCAACACGTGAACCCGACGGATAAAAAAACCTATTAGGGTAAGGGTTTGGAAAAATAAATACCCATGGGTTTATAAGTGGGAAAAAATTGTACCCATCGGGTAAGCCGGGTACGGGTATGGGAAGGCAATACCCATACCCATGTGTCTGCATACTTGTATACTAATTCCTTCTAACAGGTAGGTCTCATGTGTCATTCACTAAAGGAGAAAAAAAATCTAGCCACTTTACCCTAGGCTAACGCAGCTACTAGCCTCGACCATACCCATGTGCATGATCTTGTTTATATGCATTGATCTTTTTTGTGAACTCGAGATTTTGTTGATCTTATTATATAGTCTCCTTCATTTGATCATTTTGAAGTAGGGGTTGTAGGTGTATCTTCAATAAAAGAAAATTAGAGAAAATTGTGCCCCCCTTATATGTGTTGTAACTAGAAAAAGGAAGAAAGAACACGTGTGAATGTTTATCAAAAAAATCACTTACATGCTACTCATCCATGAATGCAATTGGACATTATTTAGTGTCATCTAGTTTATGCTTATTGCTATTCACTTCTGAAAATTAATACCATTCTTTTTATTCCAGTGCACAGCAAATCGTCATATATGTGTGCTGAAATGCTTATGTGCTATATATGTGCTGAAATGTTGAAGTATACCTACTGAAATGTTGTGTATATACACGAAAATGCTGAAAAATACATGATGAAGTGTGAATTGGGTAAGGTGTTGAGATGGATATTTTTACCCACGGGTATTACCCACACCAGGCCGGGTACGGGTATGAAAACTGTTTAAATCCCGAGGTGCGGATATGGATACGGGTTTGGACAACCATTACATACACCCGAACTCGGCGGGTACCATGTTGAATCAAAGATTTGATATGCTATTATTTTGAGCTTGTGGATTTAAAAGAATAGAGCAGACGTTTAAGGGACATAGTTGGATAGCCGGCTCTGGTATCACTATCTACGAACAAGTCCGGACCAGTTCGAGGACGAATACGGTGCTTGTTTGAGACCAAATAATAGTGTGTTGCACGTGCACTTGCTACTAACGAATAAAGTGCCGGAAGGCGAAGCATTAAAAAAAACTGACCGATAAGAACGCTTCACTTGGACTAAATTGCAAGGAAAACTACCATAATTGCGTTGAAGTCAGTCGAAATGTTAAAAGTTTGCAAAAACCACCGATTTCTAGTACTCCCTCCATCTACTGATATAAGGCCACTTCATATTTGTCTAACTTTGACATTAATTTTACTTTGTGAGTTATATGCCTAATAAATATGCCATTGGATGCAAATTGGAAAGAACTTTTCAATCATATATTATTTATGACATATAACCCATATTCTATTGACCAAAATTATAAATCAAAGTTTGACACAGAAATGAAATGGCTTTATATATATATATATGGAGGAGTAAATTTTACCAAAACCACTAACTGGTCGGTTGAACGCATTTTGTCAAAACTTGAACAAATGGCAGTTAGTGATTCTGGTAAAAAGTTACTGAAAATCAGTCGTTTTGTAAATTTTTAATGTTTGGGTGGTTTTCGGCAAATTGTGACGTACTTCCTCCGTTCGGATTTATTAGGTCTCACAACATCACAAGCATGTCCATTTATATAAGGCCTGGCTTTGGAAAGGTATAAGCATGCAACTACTTCATTGGTTGCATTGAGAGCCATTGTTTTTCGTGTCATGGCGAGGAATTAATACGTTGCATGCGTGAGCTAGCATATGAGACGGTGCATTGGAAATTGAATGAAAGAATTAATGTGAACAAATTACTACTACCTCTGTCTGGTTTATTGTTCCCTTAGTATTTTGTGTCAAACTTTGACCATAGATTTAACTAAGAAATAATAATCATGTCACAAAAAATTATATTATTTTTTATTATATGCATTAACATTGTTAAAGCTAAAGTCAAAATTAAGCATAAAATAAAAAGGGGACCAATAAACCAGGACGGAGGTAGTACGTGCCTTGATCCAAAAGAGTAATCGTGTTTTTTTTTTATTTAGTCCCTCACCAGAGCAGGGCTCGGATCAGGTGGCACAGCCGCGTCGCGTCGGGCTCGCACCCTGTCCCGGATCACGATTTTGCCACCGCGAATCCGCGACCACCAGCAGCTGCAGCTTCGTCGTCGCGGAGCTCGAATCTTATCCCGCTTATTATCTGCAGCCATGGCCGCGGCCAGCTTCCTCCTCAGCCCCAGGGTGACGCTGCCCCTGCGCCGAGGATCCCGCCTCCTCGTGTCCTGCTCCGCCTCTTCGCCATCCTCCTCGTCAGGTGTCGGCTCCCTTCTTCGGTTCCAACATACAACGGGAAACGCAGCTGTGTATGTAGTGTACTTGAAAGATTCAATATGTAGTACTGGTACTTATCAGATTCTTCTTGCCTCGCAGATGCTGCTGGAGGGGTGGGATTCCAGGGAAGGGTGGGGTTCTTGGGCCTCGGGATCATGGGCGCCCCCATGGCATCAAACCTCATCAAGGCTGGGTGATTCCCTGCACTTCTACTTCTGTCTCTCTTCCTTCTTTTCCCTTTTGTTGTTACTGGGAGACATACAGTTTTACTTCGGTACCTTGTCTTCTTGTCTTGGATTTTTATAAATTTTTCATCGGTATTAAGTAGTTAGTAGTTTGACTGAATTTGACCTCGTAATCAAAATATCAAATGTATGGTTTTATGCTTATGCTTTTACTGTGGTCATGACCCGTGACTGGTGTTCTTGGTGATCTGCAGTTGTGATATTACAGTTTGGAACAGAACCAAGAGCAAGTGTGATCCTCTTCTCAGCCTCGGTGCCAAGTATGCTCCACATCAACTCAATTGTGATCTATAACCATCTTCTACTTATCAAATGTGTGCCATTTCCAAAACAACTACCTGAGGGACCGTCTGTAGCTTGTGGATTCTGGACGAAACCACACCACCTCATAAGTGAAACTTGATATAACTATAAAACTCTCACAAGTTCACTAGTAAACACAACTACGTTATTCTCTCTGATGACTACCTTGTTCTGCTCTACTTTATTTGAAAAGATTATATTTTTCAAAAATCTTCTACTGTACATCTAGATAGCTAGCCCCCACTAATCTATTTCTCTCAACATGCAAGCATGTCACCTCATCATGTAACATGCATGGGAAAAGGCCCGCCTCAAACATGCAAACATGCATAAGAATTTCCATTCTATTATGCTATTTATATTTAATAAATACTCCCTCCGTCCCAAAATAAGAGTCGCTGATTTAGTACAAAGTTTTACTAAATCAATGACACTTATTTTGGGACGGAGGGAGTATTTTACAACTATACAGTAATCAAACATAATAAATCATATGTATTTTCATTTTGTAGTTATCATATTATTGCCCAAATATCCATGTACCATATAATCTAATATATTACAAAACATTCCATCAACAACGTGCGGGGTATCATCTAGTTCCGCTAAAAACTGTTCCCACTTGAAAGAGACCAAAGATTATGTTCTGAATGGTTGTAGTCTATTACTCCCTCCGTCCCAAAATAAGTATCTCAACCTTAGTACAACTTTATACTAAAGCTAGTACAAAGTTGAGACACTTATTTTGGAACGGAGGGAGTAGATAGTTTCATGTTGTTCATATTGATCAAAGTTAAGAGACAGTATTGCGTGTAACAAAAGATGTACGCAACATTCCGCTTGATTGATTCTCTCATACAAGAGGATGGCTCCCTACAGGTTCGAATCTTCACCCGCCAGAGTTGCATCATCTTGTGATGTCACCTTTGCAATGCTTGCTGACCCAGAAAGCGCGGTATAAGTTCCGTTTCAGCATTCCAATTGCCATTTCTTTTATTCGTGAAGTCTCAGCATGATGACATACCTAATCATGTCCATAAACGATTTATTCCAAAGTTTGAGGTTGCATGCGGCGCTAATGGAGCCGCAGAAGGGATGGCCGCAGGGAAAGGGTAAGTGGTACTAATTGCTCTCAAGAAAAAGGGTCAGAAATTCCAGAGCATTTGCAGAACAGCAGAAGTAGACCTTGAAAGCATCATATTTTCTCTTGCTTGTCCGTCATAGGTATGTCGATGTTTCGATCATATTTGTCTTGCTTGTCTGCCGTAGGTATGTCGATGTGTCGACAGTCGATGATGCAACATCTAAGCTAATCGGCAAACGTATTACAAGTACTGGGGCATCTTTTCTCGAGGTTGTTTTTGGTCCATGTCATTGCTTGTACTGTTGTGGTATCGAATTGTTAATTTTGTTGTCTGGATGTATAACTAGCGATGTAATTTCAGTGCTTCTACTCTTGGTCCAATGCTTACTTGATGATTGTTCAGTAGGCTCCAGTTTCAGGCTCAAAAAAGCCAGCAGAAGATGGACTGCTGATCTTTCTTACTGCAGGTAAACTTGTTTCTTCATGCTTGGTCATTGAGAAAATCTAGTAGTTAAATCTCCTTTTTCTTCTGATACCTTAAATTGAATCTCCTTTTTCTTCTGACACCTTAAATTGTCGATATCATTGATTGCACAAGGTGATGAATCCTTGTACAAGAGAGTGGCGCCCCTACTTGATGTCATGGGCAAGGTTAACATCTCTAATCAAAAAGAGGCACTTGAATAAGAAAAATAGTTGCGTGTTGATAAGAGAATGTGCTTACATTTTCCGTACTCTGAAAGCAGTCAAGATTTTACCTTGGGGATGTCGGGAATGGCGCAGCAATGAAGCTCGTGGTTAATATGGTGATGGGGAGGTAAAGTGGAACCTCATTTATGTGGATCCTATGTATGGTCATGGAGATTATCAAATCTTAGGTTTCACTGATCCTTGCGCTGAAAAACTGCAGCATGATGGTCTCATTTGCAGAAGGGCTACTCCTGAGTGAAAAAGTGGGGTTAGACCCGAATACTGTCGTCGAGGTAGCTTTATGGAAACAAGTATATTAACCTGCAGTATGTCAAGAGAGGTTTTCATCTAACCCAGGGTGCACTGGTCGTCCGACAGGTTATTTCACAAGGTGCTATCAATGCTCCCATGTTCTCTCTCAAGGGCCCTTCCATGGTTAAAGCTGCATACCCTACTGCCTTTCCCCTGAAACATCAGCAGAAGGTAAGCAGAGCACTGAAAAAGAAAGTTACATGTTGCACCTCGTCTTAATCTGATGCTGAGAAGAAACGCATGACAGGATCTAAGGCTGGCGCTGGCCCTGGCAGAATCGGTGTCTCAGCCCATTCCTACAGCTGCAGCTGCAAACGAGCTGTACAAGGTAGCGAAATCGCTGGGCCTTGCTGACCAGGACTTCTCCGCGGTCATTGAGGCGCTCAAGGCCAAAGTGCAGAGCTCGCAGCACTAGATATTGTTTCTTCAGCCGGCCAAGTTTGAGTTTGGCATTCAAATGTATTCGCCCATCTTGTCTCTTTTGCGGACATATAAATGTGCTTGTTTTACAGGCAGAGTTTATACAGAAATGTAAAATGAATATATACAGAATACCAACCCATGCAAAGGGGGAAAGGGTATCGATATTTTTGGTATGTTTGTAGTTAAGTTTGGTTATCGCAGTCAGCTGTTAGAAATGGTAAAGACAACCTAGCAAATTTATGGTCCCAACCCAACTATCTGACCAACCGTGACCACTTCTCAAAAAAAAAAAAAGGTGTGTATGTGATGTGTATGTAAATATGTCTTTGAAGCTTTGGTTCCATTATATACTACACCCTCCTTTCCCGCCAAAAAAAAAAAATACCCCCTCCATAAGATGTTCTAAAAAAAATCGAATCGGATGTATATATACGCAATTTAGTGTGTTTGTTCACTCGTTTCAGTCTTTGTGTACTCCCTCCGTTTCTAAATATAAATCTTTTTATATATTCCAATATGACTACATATGGATATATATAGACATAGTTTAGGGTGTAGGTTCATTCATTTTGCTTCGTATGTAGTCCATATTGAAATCTCTAAAAATACTTATATTTAGAAAGAGTAGTTCATATTAATAAAATATTCAGAACATCTTGTAACAGTGATCGGAGGGAGTACTACTCCTATATAACATGAGTTTCATCGTAGGCACAAAGAACGTACGTGCGGGTGCGGAACACAGAGAATGAGGGTGACGAGGGCTGAGCCGGTGCTCGTGCACGCTGCCGGTGACGTTCCTGCCGCCGACGAGTACTACTTCATCTCCAACCTCGACCAGAATGTGGCAGTGCTCATGAAAACTGTGCACGTCTTCAGCCCGTCCCGCGCCCGCGACGACGCGGCCGCCGTGATCATGGACGCCCTGGGCAGGGTGCTCATGCACTACGATCCATTCCAGGGGAGCCTGGTGGTCAGCGCCGACGACGGGAGGCTCTCGGTCCGGAACGACCGCCGTGGCGTGCCTTTCGTCGTTGCGGACGCCGACTGCGAGCTCAAGGAGGTCCGGGACGTCGTACTGTCGGCACCCGACGCCGCCGCGGTTCAGGGGCAGCTCGTGTTCGTCGGCCGCAGCAAGGAAGATGACGAGCTGGGGGCGCCTCTACTGAGCGTGCAGGTCACCAGGTTCAGGTGCGGCGGCTTGGTGCTCGGGCTCGCCATGAACCACTGCCTGGCGGACGGCGTCGCCGCGGCGGAGTTCCTCCGCTCCTGGGGCGAGATGGCCCGCGGCGTGCCCCTCTCCTCCCCGCCCTTCCTCGACCGCACCGTGCTGCGCGCCAGGACGAGCCCCACGGTCGCCTTCCCGCACGAGGAGTTCGCAGAGATGGAGGACGTGTCCGGCCTCGCCGGCCTCCGCGAGGAACCGCGGGTGCACCGGGCCTTCGCCATCGACGCCGACAGGCTCGCGCGGCTGAAGCGGCAGGCGTGCGCGTGCTCCACCTTCGTGGCGCTGACGGCGTTCGTCTGGCGCGCGACGTCGCGCGCCATGAGGATGCGCCCCGAGCAGAAGAGCAAGCTCATGTTCGCCGTCGACGGCAGGCGGCGCGTCGACCCGCCGCTGCCTCGCGGTTTCTGCGGGAACGCCGTCGTCTTCGCCTGCTGCGTGTCCACTGCCGGCGACCTCCTCGGCGGGCCGGTGTCCGCTGCGGCCCGGTGGATACAGGACGCCATCAGGCGCACGGACGACACGTTCATCCGTTCGGCCATCGACTACGTGCAAGTGGGCGGTGGCCGGGCGCCGTCGATGACGGCGACGACGCTGGTGACGGCGTGGAACCATCTTGGTTCCACGCGGCCGATTTCGGGTGGGGCGAGGCCGCACAGTCTGGCCCCGCGGAGCTGCCGCGCGGGGAGGTGGTCATGTTTATGCGGGACGTGCGTGACAGCAGCATCGTCGTGCTTCTTGGCCTGCCGCAGTCGTGCATGCAAGAGTTCCAAGAGATGGTAGATTTGATCTGAAACTTTGGCCATTTTAGCTGCTCACAAGGCCTTCCTTCATAATGTGTGTATGCATGGGATCTCAATCTCAGCATTGCGGCTGATGAGCAAAATATTATTGGCAACTTTCATGACCAAACGTGTATCGTACAAATACAGGGCATATTTTAACGGTAACAATTATTGAGATGTTCAGTTGTCAACAGCACAACCAGAGAACTCAACTCAAACACTAGCTAACATGTGCCTGCTACTTGTGTGAATTTTCCTCCATGTGTTTCTTTCTCTATTCACACCCCAAGCAACATTGATGTGTCCGTCCTCGTGTTTGATGCAGCAGTGTAGCGTATTCTTCCTGGGGGATACTCATCAGCTGACAGTTTGACGGAACAACCTGCTAATTTGGTGAATTAATATACACAATGCAAACCTGTGGATGCTAAGACCCGATACCAGCAACTCCCTTGGCTTGCGCTGCCGCTTGTTGTGCTGCCACCGCCGCCGCAGCTGCCGCTGCCGCTGCCGGAGATGGGGGTGAAGCTGGCGTCTTCTGTGGGGCTTCAACAGCATGCCCCTGGGGCTGTATGTTATTTACTTGGGCCAACAAGTTCTTTATTTGGGTTCCGCTCATGGTCTCGTGCTCAAGAAGTGCATTGGCTAGAGCATGGAGCTCCTTGTTGTGTTTGGTAAGGATAGTCTTTGCATTGTTGTATGCTTTCTCCAAGAAATTCTTCACCTCCTCCTCAATTAGAAGCCTCGTTTCTGAGCTCATAGTCTTTCCGTCCTCTTCATAGTTGTACGAAACAAGACCCACCTGCTTGCTCATGCCATACTGAGTAACCATTGCTCTTGCCATCAAAGTTGCTTGCTCAAAGTCGGATGAAGCACCAGATGTCACCTCGCTATCCCCAAATATAAGCTCCTCTGCCACCCGCCCTCCCATGCACACATCCAATCTTGCTAGCATCTGTTTCCTTGAAACGCTAGTCTCATCTTTGTCAGGGAGCTGAGCCACCATCCCAAGGGCCATCCCCCTGGGCACGATGGTAGCTTTGTGGACAGGATGCGCACCATCCGTGTGCATGGCAACAAGGGCATGCCCTCCTTCATGGTATGCTGTCAGCTTCCTGCACTCATCAGAGATAACTGCTGACTTGCGCTCACTACCCATCATGATCCGGTCCTTGGCATACTCCAGATCATTCATGCTAACGGATTTTGCGCCATCCATGGCAGCCCTAAGAGCAGCCACATTCACCAAGTTAGCAAGGTCAGCACCTGAAAATCCTGGTGTTCCCCTGGCAATGATCATCAAATCCACATCATCACCCTTTAAGACCTGCAATTATGTGCAGAGGGATATGAGATCACATTTTAATATTGATAGCATGCCAACAAAAAATCCCAAAATTACCTTTGACATGTGGGCCTCTAAGATCTGACGTCTGCCCTCAACATCTGGATTGGGAACAACAATATGACGATCAAATCGCCCAGGTCTGACTAGTGCTTTATCTAATGACTCGGGGAAGTTAGTTGCAGCGATGACAATTATCCCTTCATTCTGCTTAAAGCCATCCAGCTCAACAAGCAACTGATTCAAGGTCATCTTCATATACTGCTGATCCTTTGGATTTCTACTCCCACCAATTGCATCAATTTCATCAATGAATATGATACAAGGCGATCGTTTTTTTGCTGCAGCAAAAAGATCCCTCACTCTTCTAGCTCCCACGCCTACAAACATCTCCTCAAACTCACTACCGCTGCACGAGAAAAAAGGGACGCTGGCTTCCCCAGCAATAGCCCTCGCTAACATGGTCTTGCCAGTGCCAGGAGGACCAACAAGCAGAACACCTTTTGGCAGTTTTCCCCCAAGACGTGTAAAACGCTGCAAAACATACAGGCCGGTTATGAATAACAAATGAAGCAGATATAATGCCAACAATGGAGGACTGGATATATAGCAAGGATACACAACAGTGGCCAGCAACTGATTTCTACACCACAAAATGTGAACTACATAACTTAGTATTGAGAAAGAATTCAGCTGAGGACAAACAAATTGGACAGAAATAAAGCACAACACTAAGAAGACAACAAGACCTCCGCTGGCAAAATCAAACAACGGTGTTGAATTAAGCAGGCTATTCATAGATCAAATGAGTTACAGAACAAAAAACAAAATAATTCACTTCAAAAGTGGAATGTAATGTGAAGCAGTTAACAATATGACCAGGCAAAAGTTAATCCATAGCACCAGCAATTAAACCTATTCAATTGTCAATGGTTTATTGCTAAAAAGAGTAGCTGGTAGAAGCACTGCTAAATGGGGAAAATAATAAAGGGTTTACCTTTGGATCTCGAAGGTAGTGAACTATTTCCTCGAGTTCAACTTTGGCTTCATCAACACCTTTTACATCACTAAATTTCGTACTAGATTCCATACTTGGTTGAACCTCTTCGTTCAGACCAAGGCCTACAAGGATTTTATCAAATTTATTACTGGGATGACGTCCAATTTGGAATTAGGAGATTAGTCTTTCAGATCGATGAGAAAACCAAACCTTTGCTAATTCCTCTATCCTCAATGAGAGCCCCGATGCCCGAAATTAAAAGGAAAGTCAGTGCAATGCTTCGGAAGGTGCGCCAAAGCTGATCCTTAAATTGACCTGTTTCTGCTGTAACCATGTGAATAGGCGCGTTTGCAGTGCCAATAATTCCATCTTTTGTCACTTGACCAGCACTCTTTAATGCGGGCATGCTACCAAGGCTTCCTTCTGACCTTTCTGAAGCAGCAAGACCTAACAGGTATACCATGCACAATTTTTAAGACATGGAATTAGAAAACTAGTCATTATGGAATGATGCTCAGACTCCATCAGATGGAACGTAACTGTAAATTCATTTCCGCAGAAAACTGAAACAGCCTTAACCAACGACAGGTGGTAAAATAAAATAGTAGGGCAAGAATGATGCTTGTTCTAGTTGTTAGTTTCTGCATTGGTTTTTATTATTTCACCTTGCAGATTTTCAGCAACTGTGCGTCTGCTTCCAATGGAACATTACCAATTTTGTGAATAATAATCTTTTATTAGTAATATATCTCAGTACAGCCCTCAGCTACTAGAGTAGTACAGTGCAACATGATTGTAAACTAGCAACACATAGTACAAGGTTATCATTTATTTAAATGTAGTACAAGTGACTGATAGTCCATGAGCCATAAAGAAAAACAAATTAAAGTAATCAGGAGTTTAGGAGTAGGGTACATGATATAATAACATGTATATGCTATAGAAAGAAGTATATATGAAGAATTTCCAATCATGCTTGAACCTTCTTGACTATTTAAAAAAGAAAAATCAGACACAGCAGCGTGCCCCACAAAGCAGCTGAACTAAAACAATCTATTGAACACAGCAAAGTAAGGTATTTTGAGGATATAGGTACCTCTTTGCAATGTTTTTAGCAAGGTGCTATCATCCAGCCTATCGACCTTTACAAGAGCTTTTACATACTCAGAGAGTGCTGAAGGATTCGAATGCAACAAAGGCTGGCTTTCAAATATTTTTATCACACGCTCTGGGTCACTTCTGTATATCTCTTTTAGCATAGAAGCTTCACTCTGGGAGCCCAGGTCTCGCATGCTGCGTGAAAGGCCACCAAAATAGCTCGAATGATACCTCTCATGTAAGTTCCTTAGTGCGCCACCTGCATTGATCATTCCCAGCGCAAAAAAAAACAATAAAAGAAAGGTAAAAGAATTATCCCCGAGAGCAATGGTAACAAAACACTTACTACAGAATAAAAATAAATAGACCATAATGGCCCTCAAGGACTGCTTTAATGCAAATAAAAGGTAAGAAGGGGCAGACAGATAAAGATATACTCCCTCCATTAACTTATACAAGGCCACTTCGTTTTTCGTGCCAAACTTTGACTTATAATTTTGCTCAACAAAATATGAATTGTATGTCATAAAAAATATATGATCAAAAAGCTCTTTGAAGTGTGCATCCAATAACATGCTTTTCGTGGCATATAACTCATTTTTTGTTGGTAAAACTAATGGTCCAAGTTAGATATAAAAATATGATGTGGCCTTGTATAAGGGAATGGAGGGAGTATGTTTAATATGCAGATACAGACACTCACATTTTTAATAAGTTTAAAAGTTTCAAATGACACACTGTTAGATTAAACAGTAAAGTAGAGATGGTTACAATTTGAGCCAAGATGCGTCGTTGTACAAAGACTGTATACCTGCACTGATGTCACTTCTAAGTGACCTCAGAGGAGGGGAGGCTGCCAACTCATTATAGATTGCATATGCTGATTGGTTCCTTGCAGCCTGCAATAAAAAAATGTATACCTGAATTAAGTCTCGCATACACATAAATATATACGGCAACAAGAACAACAGAAGGCAAAATAACTGAGCAAATTAATCGAATGCAAGGAACAAGTGTAGCTGGGGCATTCGGCTTGGCCAGGGATCCAGGAAGTAGAAACTCAGCCATGCCTCCAAATCCCCAAACCATGACCCCTAAACAACTTCCCTGAATTCCCCATCCTACACGGCAGTGTACACAGCAAGTTCCACCGCCACCTCCAGCAGCAATGCTACCTGTAAGAGGGGCCCTTGGGCAGCACGGAGCCATCGGGAACTGAGTGAAAAGCAAGATTTAGATCTTGAGAGGCTCACCATCATCCGCATCCGACACATGGCGAATTGATCAACTGAAGCTGCTGATACTAGATAAGGCCAACCAGAGCTGTTGAGCCTCGTTATCGTGTGTGGTTCTAGATTAGCTGTCATATTAGGATTTTTTTCCTGATGTTGATCGAAGCAAGGGAATGGGTATTTTGGGCAGAGCGAGGGACCTGATTGGGTGGTGCATGAAAAAAATTGTTGGCACATTTGAAGAGATCTTGGTAGATTATTATTGTCGATGCATGTACTTGCTCTTCCAACCCATCAACAAAGGTGGCGAAGCAAATCACATTGGTCTAAGACAGAGTTACTCAAGCACCGCAGCGGTAGAGAAAGAAAGAAAGAAAGAAAGAACAGAGCGCTGCAACATGTGAAACTAAGATCAAACATAGCTTACCTGGTGGAATTAATCTATATCAATTCTATGTTAATTATGACTTGGTATGGAGTACTTTCTGGAATAATTACAAGTGTTTAGCGTTTGGCCCGGGGTTTGGTTGAATCCAGCTCCGCCACTATTTAACTATAATTTCTTTCTGAAGTCTGAACTATCTCCATGCTCAAACATAGCAATACATACTAAACTACCTTTTCTGGTCGAATCCTGGCTCCGCCACTGTCAATCATAAATCTTTCTGATACATCTCCATGCTCAAACATAGCAATACATACTACACAACTTTTTCTAGCATACCGCATACCTAGACAACTGACACAAGCCGGTCCCGACTTAAACTTACCAATACCTACAAATTCGTCAAAGCAATCTGACAACTTTTGATACAAATAGAATTCATTACACTATAATCAGGAGGATTAACTAACCTGAAATCCACAAGCATCCAAGATAAAAGGGATCACGCTTATAAGGTCACAACTAGAATTAGCAGTCTTTCGTCTAATACAACATGCACACGGAGGCGAAGCTCTGAAGTCTAATGAAACCACGGCTACATCCCTCCCTCCTATCCCATCACAACCGCACCCCCCGCGAAAGGAGAAGTGCGGACGAAGAAAAGCAAGAAGAAAGATAATAGAAAACACACCTGGGAGAGGACGCGCCGCCACGCCATGTGCCCCAAATCTCAAATCCGCCGCCGCCTCCCCCGACGAGATCCCGAGTCCCAAGCAAGCAGAAACGCCGAAAGGCGGAAGATTGGATTGGATTGGATTGCAGTTAGGGTGCAGAGGAACGGACTGGTGCTAACGGGAGGCTCAGAGGGACGACGCCGCGGAGGCGAAAGATTCAGCTGCGGCGTGGTGCGCCGCGGCGGGCGGGAGGAAGCGGCCGCGAGGAAACAGCCCACGTCACGAGGCGCAAGGGAGACGAGTAGTCAGATTTTTCTTCTCTTCTTTACCGGAGGCGGAGGCTCTAGTAGTAAGTACTCTTCTTTTTCTTTTTGAAATTTAAGTATTAAGTAATCTTATTGTATAGAAAATTATCCGTGCGTTGCAACGGGAGATACATCTTAAAATGCTATCATGTCAGCAAAAACAGACAAAGAAAGAATATGAAACGATTATTTGTGTTTTACCTCCTCACGGTCTTAGTTAACGCTTTTCTTGCATTTCATCGCATTCAACAACCTGACAACAGTCGTCATTGTCCTAAGATCCTATTAGGAGTTTGCCTCGGCAATGTCGTGAAGCCCGGTCGTCCGTCATCACCTTGATGACCCTACACAATGGCAAGACGTGCTAGCCTCTATGTGCGTGTGGCCTATAGGATGTTGAACACAGTCGAGAAGGTCCTCAAGGCACCAACCAGGCACCCAATGCCGCCACTGCCCTCCCACTCCTCTACCTCATGATTCAGCATAGGTGAGCACGCAATGATGCAAGGTGGCCGTTGACGCCGCCACCACCAACCGACGGGCTAGGCTTGTAACCGAGGGGTGTTCCTACACGTAGAAGATGCTCTGGCCTTGAGATATGAGTTGTGCAAGTGGAAGTACTTGTTAACACGATGGAATGACGCATCGTAGTAGGGGTGGTCAAAGAGCCGTATTGTGAAAAATCATCTCCACAGCCTCCATTCTAACGCCCCCCATGCAAGAGCCCTCTCTACTTGAAGCAAAATAAACACAACAAGAAGTACCGACGGTAATCTTCGGCGCTGATTTTGCAGCTTGATTCGGTGGTAGAACTATATCATAGTGTGAAAGGGTAACTACATTATAGTGTATCATGATAAAAGACCTTGAAGGAATAATACAGAACAACTATTGAAGTCAAATAATAAATATCTTATCTTATTTTTTTTAACTCAATATGCTTCTTACCTTGTTAGTAGATAAACTTTATTTTGTTCCCCACAACTACAAGGATGGTAGTCTTACTGGATCTTTTTTTTATGAAAAAAATAACATTTCTTAAATAAAACAATAGTTACATCGTTTATGAGGAGGGATACAATATCATTCAGAGATTCCTCAAACCAATCCCGGGCTCTAGAAAACCTAGCTACCTCGCAAGCTCATGAGCAACCCTATTGGCTTCTTATTACAATGATCAAAACTAGCGAGAGGGAAGTCACAAGCCATGTAGTAATAATCATCAAAAACAGTTGCCGCCGCGCCTGCATACTCCCCTTCGTTCTGTATGATCTCGGTGACCTCCATATTATCCGAGTTGATAACTAGTCGATTGCATCTTGCCCTTTACATGAGAGATAATTCAAACCTTAAACCAAGGCATCCCCCGTCATAACATATTTACACCAATCAATTATCAAGTTTCCTTCAACAATAAAATTACCTTTATCATCTCGCAACACTGCGCCTGTACCCGTTAGCAAGCCATGATCAAAGGCAAGCCATGATCAAAGGAAGCATTAACATTCAGCTTTACAAAACCCATAGGGGGTCTAGTCCAACCCCCTCTTTTCATTGTTTCATTGGGAGAGGAAGCCATGACTATTAGGAAACGTAGTAGAAAACAAAAAAAAACCGTCCTACGAACACCTAGGAACAATATGAAGATGCATATAGAGTTTGGATCAACGATCGTTACCGACTCCGGAGTTGCAGCGCAAGTAGACGAGTCGGCGTAGATTGTACTTGGAGTCCCTCGAACCGTTGATGACGATCCCGCGAACCACCCTCGAACGATCCCTCAAACGGAAGACCGAAAGCACGAGCTCTCTACTTGGTTACAAGCTACGGTCTTCACAATCCGGTAGCGCTTCGCCGTCCAGAGCTAATCGTCGCCGAAGAATTAGAGGGAGGAGATTAGAACCACAATAGGCTTCTAATTATGAGGATTAGAGGAACTAGGTCTAGCTCTAATTAGTCAACTAGGAGCAGCTAGAACTAGAACTAGATGAACTAGAGGAGGCTCCAAAACGTGTGTGTTCAATTGTGGCTAATACCTCAAGTATATATAGGTTAGAGGGGGAGGGAGAGGCAGCCACCGCTACTTGTGAGTTGCGTTGGGATTTTCTCGAAGAGGAGAGGATGATGCACTACCGTAGAGATAAGTATTTTCCTTAGTTAAGAACTAAGGTATCAATCCAGTAGGAGAATCACACAAAGCCTAGTGAACAACACCTGCACACACAAAAGCAAATACTTGCACCCAACTCAAACAAGGGGGTTGTCAATCCCTCGGCGGTTATTTGCAAGGATTAAATCTCGTAGTGCTAGATAATAAAGTAAATTGCAAAACAAAATAAAAGAAATAAAATTGAAGCAAGGTATTTTTGTATTTTTACATATGATAAAAGTAGACTCCGGGGCCATAGTTTTCACTAGAGGCTTCTCTCTCGAGCACATAGCATACGGTGGGTGAACAAATTATTGTTGGGCAATTGATAGAAAAGTGCATGGTTATGACAATATTCAAGGCAATGATCATGTATATAGGCATCACGTCGGAGACAAGTAGACCGACTCATGCCAGCATCTACTATTAGTACTCCACCCATCGACCGCTATCCAGCATGCATCTAGGGTATTAAGTATAAAGCAGAGTAATGCCTTAAGCAAGATGACATGATGTAGACAAAGTAAACCCAATAAATATGAATAAACCCCGTCATTTTACCCTTAATGGCAACAATACAAACACATGTCTTGTCCTTTTCTGTCACTGGGATAGAGCACCGCAAGATTGAACCCATCACAAAGCACCTCTCCCTCTGAAGATAAATCAATCTGGTTGGCCAAACCAAACGGATAGATCGAAGAGAAATACAAAGCTATAACAATCATGCATAATGAAGTTCAGAGAAGACTCAATTAATATTCATGAATAATCTTATCATAAACCCACGATTCATGGGATCCCAACAAACACACCACAAAAGAATATTACATTGAATAGAACTCCAAGAACATCGAGGAGAACATTGTATTGAAGATCAAAGAGAGAGAGAAGAAGCCATCTAGCTACTAGATATGGACCCGTAGGTCTATGGTGAACTACTCGCACATTATTGGTAGGGCAGCAAGGATGATGTAGAAGCCCTCCGTGATCGATTCTCCCTCCGGCAGAGTACCAGAAAAGGCCTCCAGATGGGATCACGGAAGAACAGAAGCTCGCGGCGGCGGAAAAAGTGTTTCGGGTGGCCCTCTGGTATACGGGGAATATTTGGGAATTCATATAGGTGGAATTAGGTCAAGAGGTGCCACAAGGGGCCCACAAGCTCAGGGGGCGCCCCCTGGGCGCGCTTGGTGAGCTTGTCGCTCCCACGTGACTCTTCTGATCTTCAACAGAACCTTCGCGGGCCCCTTCTAGTCCATAAAAAATCACCATAAAGTTTCGTCGTGTTTGGACTCCGTTTGGTATTGATTTTCTGAAAAGCCAAAAACAAGCAAAAAAACAGCAATTGGCACTGGGCAGTAGGTTAATTGGTTAGTCCCAAAAAATGATATAAAATAGCATATAAATGCATATAAAACATCCAAGATTGATACTATAATAGCATGGAACAAAAAAAAGTATAGATACGTTGGAGACGTATCAAGCATCCCCAAGCTTAATCCTGCTCGTCCTCGAGTAGGTAAATGATAAAAATAGAATTTTTGATGTGGAATGCTACCTAACATGTCTATCATGTAATCTTTCATTTATGGTATGAATATTAAGATTCGAATGATTCAAAGCAATAGTCTATAATTTGACATAAAGACATCAATACTCCGGCATACCAACAAACAATCATGCCTTTCAAAAAAATGTAAAGAACACTATCCCTACAAAAACATATAGCCTTGTCATGCTCCATCTTCTTAACACAAAATATCATCATGTACAACCCCGATGTCAGCCGAGCAATTGGTTCATATTTTTTAACGCGCTTCAACTTTTTCAACCCCCACGCAATACAGGAGCGCAAGCCATGGACATAGCACTATGGGTGAAATAGAATGTGGTGGTAGAGATTAATAACGGGAAGACAAAAAAGAAGATAGTCTCACATCGACGCGGCTAATCAACGAGCTATGCAGATTCCCATCAGTTGATGTTGATGTTAATGTGAGAAGTAGGGATTGCCATGCAACGGATGCACTAAGAGCTATAAGTGTATGAAAACTCAGACTAAAAACTAAGTGGGTGTGCATCCAACTTTCTTGCTCATGAAGACCTCGGACATTTGAGGAAGCCCATCAATGGAATATACAAGCCAAGTTCTATAATGAAAAATTCCCACTAGTATATGAAAGTGAAAACATAGGAGACTCTCTATATGAAAAACATGGTGCTACTTTGAAGCACAAGTGTGGAAAAGGATAGTAACATTACCCCTTCTCTCTTTTTCTCTCATATTTTGTTGGGCTCCTTTTGGCCGCTTTTTTCTCTTTTTTTATTTCCTCTTTGGGACAATGCTCTAATAATCATGATCATCACACTTTTATTTACTTACAACTAGATAAAACTGAAACAGATGACTCTATATGAATGCCTCTGGCAGTGTACCAGGATGTGCAATGATACTAGCATAACATGTATGATGATGATGAAGGTGTCTGAGCAACAAACACTATGTCAGCTATATGATAATGCCAAGCAATATGACAATGAAGATGTATGTCATAATAACGGAACGGTGGAAGTTGCATGGCAATGTATCTCGGAATGGCTATGGAAATACCATGATAGGTAGGTATGGTGGATGTTTTGAGGAAGATACAATGAGGCTTATGTGTGATAGAGCGTATCATATCACGGGGTTTGGATGCACCGGCGAAATTTGAACCGACTCTCGAGGTGAGAAAGGGCAATGCACGGTACCGAAGAGGCTAGCAAATTGCGGAAAGGTGAGAGTGTGTATAATCCATGGACTCACATTAGTCATAAAGAACTCACATACTTATTGTGAAAGTCTATTAGCCCTCGAAGCAAAGTACTACTACGCATGCCCCTAGGAGGGAGTCTGGTAGGAGTTAACCATCGCACGCCCCCGACCTCCACACAAAGGAAGACACTCAATAATAAATTGTGCTCCAACTTCTTAGCATAACGAGAGATTATACGTGCATGCTTCGGGAATCACAAACCTTAACACCCATATTCTTACTAAATCACAATCATTCACTAGTACCTCCCACATATTAGCATCTCAATATCGCAAAACTATTGCAAGGAATCAAACTTATCATATTAAGTGATATACATGAAAGTTTTTATTATATCCCTCTTGAATACCTATCATATCAGGACCAATTTCATAACATGTGCATATTGCCATTACTACTTATTAAACTCTCGAAAAGATATAATTGAAACATGAGAGTGGAACTATTTCTTTAAAATATAACCACCGTCGTGCTCTAAAAGATATAAGTGAAGCACTATAGCAACTGCCTAACTCAAAAGATATAAATGAAGCACATAGAGTATTCTAACAAATCACGAATAAATGTGTGTCGCTCTCAAAAGGTGTGTGCAGCAAACAATGATTGTGGCAAACTAAAAAGCAAACAAAGCAAAGACTATTATAATACACGACGCTCCAAGAAAAACTCATATCATGTGATTAATAAAAATATAGCTCCAAGTAATATACCGATGGATTGTAGTAGAAAGAGGGGATGCCATCCGGGGCATCTCCAAGCTTAGATGCTTGATTCTCCTTGAATATTACCTTGGGGTGCCTTGGGCATCCCCAAGCTTAGGGTCTTGCCGCTCCTTATGCCTTCATCCATCATGATCTCACCCAAAACTTGAAAACTCCAGCACACAAAACTCAATAGAAACCTCGTGAGATCCATTAGTATAACAAGCAAATCATAAACTTTAGGTACTGTTGTAAAGCCATTCAAATTTTATTATTGCATAATACCTACTGTATTCTAACTTCTCCATGACTTATACCCCCCGATAGAATTCATAGATTCATTAAAACAAGCAAACTATGCAACAAAAACAAAATATGTCAAAAACAAAACAGTCTATAATGATCTTAATAAACACAATACTTTGGTAACTCCAAAATTTTTGAAAACTCAATACAACGTGGGAAATTTGTATATCAATCATGTGTAAAAAATTCAAAATTTTATCACGTTCCAGTGAATTTAAAGAATTCTAGTATTGAGCGCAAAAGTTTTAGTTTTTTTTCACATAATCAAGTCAACTATCAACCAAATCATCCCAAAGGCTTTACTTGGCACAAACACTAATTAAAACATAAAAACACAATCATAAAAATAGCATAATTGTGTGGACACAAGAAAATAGAAAATAAAATAAGAAAAATAAGTTAACTATTGGGTTGCATCCCAACAAGCGCTATTGTTTTACGCCCCTAGCTAGGCGTAATGCCTAGTTTCAAGTATTGTCATCTTTAGTTTTCACCATCCTAGTAGGGCTTTTCTCAAAGCTGGGAGGTTCTTTACATTTTCCACTACTCCTAGAGAATGAAGCAATTTTAGCATCTAAAGTATTTAGCCGCTTACTGCAATGGGCAATCAGGTATTCATGCGGTTGAGGTTTCCACTAGCATTTTTAAGAGGTTCATTGACTTTTGTAACTCAACTAATTTTTTCTGCATATCGCCTAGTTTTTCTAAGATTTGGATTCTATTTTGAGTATAGTTGAATTGTAGGATCGAAAGTATATCTAGAGGGGGGTGATTAGACTACTTGACCAAATAAAAACTTATCCTTTTCCAAATTTTAGTTGTGGGCAAGTTTTAGCAATTCTACCAAGTCAAGTACACCCTACACATGCAAGTCTAAGAGTTGTGCAGCGGAAAGTAAATACTTTGCATATGAACATAAAGAGGGATTGGAGATTTTAAACGCAATGAAGACACGATGATTTTTGGCGTGGTTCCGATAGGTGGTGCTATCGTACGTCCACGTTGATGGAGACTTCAACCCACAGAGAGTAACGGTTGCGCGAGTCCACGGAGGGCTCCACCCATGAAGGGTCCACGAAGAAGCAACCTTGTCTATTCCACCATGGCTTACGTCCACGAAGGACCAGCCTCACTCGGGTAGATCTTCATGAAGTAGGCGATCTCCTTGCCCTTACAAACTCGGTTCAACTCCACATGATCTTGGAGGCTCCCAAGTGACACCTAACCAATCTAGGAGACACCACTCTCCAAAAGGTAATAGATGTTGTGTTGGTGATGAACTCCTTGCTCTTGTGCTTCAGATGATAGTCTCCTCAACACTCAATCTCTCTCACACAGATTTGACTTGGGTAGAAGAAGGATTGGAGTGGAAAGCAACTTGAAGAGGCTAGAAATCAAGGTTCAAATGGTAGGATTGGAATCTCTTGATCTCAACACATGAGTAGGTGGTTCTCTCTCAGAAAACGAATGGTGGAAGTTGTGTTTCGTTCTGATGGCTCTCTTAGAGAGTAAGTGGGGGTGGAGGGGTATAAATAGCCTTCACCCAAAATCCAACTGTTACACACTTTTGACCCAAATTGGTGAGACCGAACATAAACTCGGTGCGACCGATCTGTGTAAAAAATATGAACGTTGGGCTTTTCAATGGGACCGATGTGTGTAGGAACGAAGTATGTCTACCAGAGGGGGGGTGAATGGGAGTTTTAAATTTTCTTCGGAAAACTCAAAACTCTCAGAACCCAGCACCGGAACGAATGAAAAACAAACTACAACAAGCTAAAACTGAGTACCGAAAGGAAACTAAGTTATGCATTGATACAAATCACATGAATGAAAATGCATCGAAGGTAAACATGGGTGACAGAGATAATCGATGATGCTCGATGGCAACAAGGTATTTGTTCGACCAGTTCATCCTTCTGCACAAGGACTACGTCTGGTTGGAGGGGATGTGACTTAACACGGAAGATAAACTCTCTTCACCCTATTCTCCTCGACAATTGGTTCAACAACCAATGCCGATCACTCGTGGTAGATACTTGAAGGCGATCTCAGAACCTTTACAGACTTCTTCTTCGAGAACCACAATCACTTTTCGTCTCTAAAGAAATTGACACCTAACCATCTAGAGAGTTTGCAGCTCTCAAGAGTAATAGGCGGAGCGTACTGGACTTAGATTCTAGTGATGCTGAACCACTATCTAATTCTTCAGCTCTAGGGTTTTTTCTCTTGGTGGATTTTAAACTCAAATCGCTCAGAGAGGGGGTTGCTCAACAATCTTCTCAGAATCAAACGGAGCAGCCACCGGACAAAGCCGGTGCGGGGTGGCTATTTATAGCCGCAGCCTTCCCAGATGAGAAATGACCATTTTGGACACGCGGTCCAGCCAATGGCCAACCGACACGTTCACAATGGTCGGATTTGGAGCAATGGTAACATTACTTGAGGAACAAGTAATGCTAACTCCTCGGTCTGAGACAAATCTCTCACAGCGAAGAAGATCACAGTCTCTTGCTGGCGAGTATTTGCTCGGAACACAAAGAGATTTCTCTCACAACTTTCATAGGATTTGGGTTTAGCATCAGAGAATCAAAGTTTCGAATGCTACACACCTCTTAATAGTACGGTGGTCCTATGACTCAATGAAAGAAGAAGAACAATAAAACAAATGCTACGTCTTCACTTCATCTTCAATCTCCTCGGACACATTCATCTTCCTCGGACAGACACCGAACCAATTGCTTCACTTCAGCAATTTTTAGGGGTCACTCTTGTTTAACATCATCTTTGGTGATAATCTTTGCTGCAACGCAGGGAGATCATCTTCGTCGTTTGTATCAAACTCCTCGATGCATCAGGGGCCTGTTACTCTGTGTGCACTAGCAAACACATAAGTCCCATACTGTTTATGTCAACAAACTCCAAAACATAAGGGGCCTATCATTGCACCAACAATCTCCCCCTTTTTGGACGGTTGTTGACAAAACAGATAATCATCGAAGTGAAGATAGATAAATGAAATGTAAATCGAACAAGAGTGAATTTGCGTTACTTAGCTCGATGATGAAATATACCCCCTGGATGTATGCAGGGTCTGAAATATGATATGAAATTTTCTGCAATTCATTGAAGTATGTGGAGGATTTTCAATCATTTGAGGTAATAATTCGCACTGATGATATATAATCCATCGAGAATGTAGTGCAATCATTCACAACTTCTGATAATAACTCCACCTGCAAAACAAATGCTTCGAGAGAGATGGTGCAACAGGCAGGGTTATTAATATTATAGCACAAAAGTTTTACATCAGAGCACAGATAGTCTTTAAGGCATGGAGCTCAAAAGTCTCATGAAACCAGATCAAATAAACACAGAGCAAATCTATCGAAACTCGATGTAATTCTCCCCCTTTTGTCAACTAGTGTCAAAAAGGTGACGAAGAACATGAGTGCAAAATAGGTGAACTTGATTCACTCTGAGGCATCTTCAGAAGAACTGGCCGGAGAGGTTTCTGATTCGGAAGTAGATGGAATATCTTCATCGTCAACAACAGCAGATGTTCCTTCGAGACTGGCTTGAGGCTGAGAGAATGAAGGCACATTGGGATCAGCTTGCTGATTCTTGCGAGACAACACATTTCCTTCAGCTGGCTTCTCAGTTGGTGAGGTAGCTTCTGATTCTTCGAGCAACTTGCGCAGCTGAAACTGAAGTAAATCAGTTGTTGGCTCATGAGCTGGCAGAGGTGGAGTGATATGATCTTGAAAATCTTTGGCAGAGAAACCTTGATCAATATACTCATAGAGTTCTTTAAGATCTGAGTTGCTAAGTTGTTTCTTGGAGAAGAACTTTCGAAGCAATTTCCATAGGCGCTTCTTATTTTCAGCCGTGATCATGTGCACAACTTTCGTTCGGTTATTGATGGCATTTAGTTTGGCAGCCAGATGTTCTTTTTCTCGGCGATCCTCAGCCATATGCTGCAACAACAACTGTTGAGTACGCAAACTCACTTCAAGGTGTGAAGGAGGTTGGGTAGTTGGTTGTCAATCACGCTAAGGTAGCAGTGGCCCATCGAATGTATTGTGATAATCTGGAGGGCTTGACACTGGTGCTTTTCCCGAAGAAAAATCTTCCATGACTCGCAACATATCACGTACAGGAGGAATGAAGCTTTTGTGACTGACTTTCGCCAAATATTCGGTGTGCATTGCATAATCAACCACTTTCTGAATCCAAGGCGCAAAGACTTTGATGGTTTTCGGATGCTGAGCAGAGTCCATCAATATGCGTAGAAACATGTGTTCGGCATCAAAGATATATATACCCTTGGGAGATGGCATGAATGGTGTTTCGAAGAACATCAGATATAGCATTGTCAGCGTTCATCCCAGCCAGAGGACAAATGGTATAAGTGGGCATGTGGTATAGAGTCTGATTGTCAAAAGTCAAATGCTCGGGCAGGGGAGGACTATTGTAGTCACGAATTCTCTCTTGGTCCATGGTGCAACGGAAATCTTCATCGGAGATGGCATCAATATTGTGAACTCGAATTTCTGTCTTGCCATGCTCGAACCGAGGGAAATGAAAGCGAGAGACAAAGTCTATTGCAGAGCATTTTATACGTTTCCCTTTGGTCATGCATTCCATGATCCATTTGGTACTATCAGATTCATCACCAGAGATGTACAGTGTGGCATAGAATTGAAGTATTATCTCTCTGTTCCACGGATGCTGAAATGCAAAGACATGCGTTAGGCCAAAATCTTCGATATCTTGTAGTACTTGGTTAAAGCAGCCAATATTCTTCATAGCAGTGATGTCCGGGAACTCATGAGGAAATATCTTTCGGCTGTCATATAGAATTCGAGAATAATATATAGCCTGTTCTTGAGTCCAGAACTGAGGAGATTCAGATGTGCGAGGCTTGCTGTACGGACTCTCTTGAAAGAAAAGAGGATGAGTGTTCCGATTGAAAAGTGGCCCTTTGACGCCAACGCCTATAGAGAATAAAGGCAGTTGCTCACGAGGATATGGATATTTGAGCTCATCTTCAATGGAAATCACTTCATCGCCATAAATTACAGAGTCTGAATGATGAGCAGAAACTGACTTTACTGCAGAAGGACCAACATCTGAAGTTCTTTTTGTAGTGTTGAGTGAAATTCACAGTGGAGAGGGAGCAGACACTTTATCAAGCACTGAAGCTTTATCAGGCACTGGGGACTGATGGGGTCGTTCTTCGGCAGACGATTGAGGTGCAGAGGAAGGAACCGATTCATTTGGTTCGACATGAGCTGGAGAAGCTTGTTGCTCAGACTGAGGAATTTCACCTTCTTCTGATACATTTTGCTGAGAAGGATTTGCTTCATGAACAGGAGAGGCCATAGGCACTGGTTCAGTTGGCCTTGGCGAAGTAGGAGCATCTGTGATTGGTTCATGAACTTGCGAGGGAATTGCATGCTCCGATGAGTTTTCCTTCTATGGCACAACATCTGGAAACTTTTCTTTTGTAGGAGGAGGAGGAGCATTCTTCTTTGCAATTTTCTTCTTCTTCTTTTGCTTTGGCTGATCAATATGCCCTTTGACAAGATCATTGTAGCCTGTGGCTTGGGCTTGATGATCGAGGCAGATCTTGCGAACAATTTGATCCAGGTCAGAATGAAATCCTAATCTTCTGTTCCGAAGATAGTCAAAGCTTTATTGACATCCATATATGATTCTTCAAGTTGCTTGATGACAAACTTGGATTTCGTAGCCTTCATACGGTTGTCAAGCTCATTAAGCTGGGCAGTGAGGTTATTGATCTCAACAGAATCATCTCTCATGTCTCGAACCAGATCAGAGGCTTGAGCAATCACTTCAGAGGGAATGGGCAAAGACGCCACTTCTCCATCAAACAGGTTCTCCACAAATCTTTCAAGCTGCTCCATGATGAACACTTGATTGAAGTAATGAGGTGCATCAGAGTGATCAGTAGCCTATGCAACAGGAGCAGTTTGCACTATATTTTGTTCGGTTGGAGGCATAGAAGCCAATGGTTGTGTCAATGTTGGAGGAAATTGAGCAGCCTTTTCCTTCACAACATTAGCTCGTGGAGCACTTTGCTCAGTAGACGGAGCTGTGGTTTTCTTCACTTTGGGCTTTGGAATTTTCTCTCCTGGCTTGGCTGTGCTTACTGGAGCTTCAACAACTAAGTCTTGCATGTCAATTGCCTCAGGATGAGGGGTTGTATTCACATGATCTACCATAGTGACAGTGGTAGGAGGTGTTTTTCTCTTCAAAGAAATCTTCTTCTGAGGTGCTATTGGAACTGCACTCACTCGCAGATCAGGCAGTATGGTGGAAGTAGTAATGTTCACTTGTTCGGAGCGAGTTGCTTCAACTTCTTCTCTTGTGAGTGGAGGATCATCTTGATCGGAGAAATCACTTTCATCATTTCTCTCAGCTGGTTTAGCTGGCCTTCTCTTCGACGCGCTCTTTTTCTTCAAAGCAGCAGAACTGGGATCATGTTTGTGCTTTGAACGACGTTCCGATTTTCCTTCAGCCTTTCGCTTGTCAACATCAAACTTGATAAGGCGACGGTTTTCTTCTTCGCGAGCTTGTTCTTTCTCAGCCTTCTTGGCTCTCTTTTCAGCATTCTATAGGCGCTTGGCCTTTTCATCGGGATAGGAGTCAGGTGTCATAAGAGATGACTCATGAGCATTTGGTGGTGGTTGCGGTCTCTCCTAGGGATCACTTGCACGGACAAGACCAATTTCACGGCAGTCACCCCACGGAGGATGGAAGGCAAAGTTCTTCACATACCGAGGATGAATCATTTCATAGTTAAACCACTTTTGTACCCAGTGACGTCGAATCTTTTGCAGATGCCTTCTTTTCTCTGTAGTTGTTTCTCCTGGAACAGCGTTGTATTTGTCATGAGAGATATACTGAGCTGAATTTGTGAATGGCTGCCTGCCTCCTCTCTTTTTCTTCGGTGCATTTGCTTCTTGCTCGTCTTCATTTTTCTCATGCCTTTTTCTTTTGCTGGTGGATGGGCCTACCGTTGGTCCCTTTGCATTTGGTCCTTAGACTCGTCCGTTGTACCCATGATTACCTCATCTTCATCGGCCATGCTCATTGGTCGAGCAGAATCCTCAACAGAATGCATACACCTGTGAATTAGAATAGGTACGAGGGAAAAGGGGATAGGGTCACAAATGCTCACAGCGAATATTTTTCCGAACAAAAAGCATTTTTAAGAAGAATTAGATGCAGACTTTGAGAAATGTTTCGAATGAAGGAAACATATAGAACGGGCTAGTAGGTCCGAAGAATATACTAGACAGCGTGCTAGGCATTCCATTCGAGCGAAACATAATACAAACCCTAGATCTGAACTGATACGGATGCGAGGGACAACTACAAACTACATCCACAATAGTAAAGATAAAAACTTATATCTAAGATATGCGATAAAATCGGAGGAAAATAACCGTGGATGAACTCGAATCATGAAGGATGGAGGCCCGAGTTCGAACCACACATACCCTAGCTTGGCGACATGCAGCAGCTACGGCAGCACGGGGAAGAAGATGTCCCGCGGCAGCGAGGAAAGACTCCGGTGACCACTTTTCGGCAGTGAAGCAGCGAAGAGGTCATCGGCGTCGAGGTCAAGGTGGAGCGTTGCGGTGAGGGTTTCGGCGGAGTGGAGGCGAGGAGAAAGAAAAGTGAACTAGAAGAAAGAAGGGGTGTGCGGTTTTTATATGCGAAAGGAATTAACCGTACACAGTGAATTTTGATCGAACGGCCTCTATTTAGAGACTATTGCGATTCAATGGACAAGATGGAGTCGCATTTGATGTATTGCACGTGGCAACCATCATAAAAGATCATGGTCCTGACTTGGGCGGGAAACCCCAAATTTTGGACAGCTTTCGCTAAAACAGATTAATGTTCGGACCGAATCTTAATCGTGGTCAAGGACACCAGATAAAGTTTCGTTCCAGATAAATTTGAGCATTTGTAACGGAACAGCATAGACTGGAAGAGATAGAGCAGAGGGAAAACAGGGTCCTAGGCATTTCACTTAGAGAACAAAACACAAACACTCGAGCAAATAGCTATGAGAGAAATGCATTCGGAAAAACACAAAAACTTTCGATCGAAAATAAATCCAATGAAAGAAAATTGTGGTGGCGTAACCCACCGTATAAGAACTGTATGACCCCGAGCATCGCACAACTATCATGGCACCCGGTTAGTCTAGTTCTTCGTTAATGTATTCACTCTTAGAAAGAAAATTTCACTTTGTCGAAATTTTCAAACTTTTCGAGTGTTATGCACCCATTCCTTCAAAGATGTGGAAGTGTTAGCACGGGTGCCGAGTCCAGTTTCTGCATGTTTGTGAAGTCTAGGATATTTAGCTCACACCATAACACACAGAAACTTTTCTCATCAAGAGGCTTGGTGAAAATATCAGCGAGATTGCCTTCGGTTTTGACGTGATTGATGACAATATCCTCTCGAGCAACATGATCGCGAATGAAATGGTGTCTGATGGCATTATGCTTCGTGCGAGAATGCTTCATAGGATTGTGTGCAATTTTGATGGCACTCTCATTGTCACAATATAGAGGAATATGCTTGACCTTGATGCCATAATCCTTCAGAGTCTGCTTCATCCACAATAACTGACTGCAACAAGCGCCAGCAGCAATATATTCGGCCTCAGCCGTGGAAAGAGATACACAATTCTGCTTCCTAGATGACCAATAGACCAATGATCTACCGAGGAAATGACATGTCCCCGAAGTAGATTTTCTATCAACCAAGTCACCAGCCCAATCTGAGTCTGAATATCCAACGAGATCAAACTGTGCTCCCTTAGGATACCATAAACCTAAGGTGGGGGTGTGAGCCAAATATCTCAGAATGCGCTTGACCGCTTGGTGATGCGATTCTTTCGGTGCAGCTTGATAGCGGACACACATGCAAACACTCAACATAATGTCAGGTCAGGATGCACATAGATAAAGAAGATAACCAATCATAGAACGATAAGCCTTCTGATCGTAATCCTTACCATACACATCTGCATCCAGCTTACCATTCGTGGGCCTAGGAGTTTTGTAGCCCTTCATTTTGGAATCTTGCATTTTCAACTTCTTCAGGCATTATTTCAGATATTTCTCCTGAGATATGAAAACTCCATTTGCCTGTGGACGAATTTGTGATACGTCCATTTTGCATCATATTTTCCTACTGTTATTTATAATGTTTTTATGTATAATAATGCTTTTTGGAGTAATTCTAATGCCTTTTCTCTCAGAATATGCAAGGTACTCACAAAGAGGGAGAATTCCGGCAGCTGGAAATCTAGACCTGAAAAAGCTATGTCAGGCTACCTATTCTGCACAACTCCAAATGAGCTGAAACTTCACGAGGATTTTTTATGGAATAAATAAGAAATATTGGAGCCAATAAGTACCGGAGGGGGCTCACCAGGTGGGCACAACCCACCTGGGCGCGCCAGGGAGCCCAGGCGCGCCCTGGTGGGTTGTGCTCTCCTCGGCCCACCTCCGGTGCCCATCTTCTAGTAGATAAGTCATTTTGACCTACAAAAAAATAAGGAGAGGACTTTCGGGACGAAGCGCCGCTGTCTCGAGGCGGAACTTGGGCAGGAGCACTTTTGCCCTCCTGCGGAGCGATTCCGCCGGGGGAACTTCCCTCCCGGAGGGGGAAATCATTGTCATCATCATCACCAACAACTCTCCCATCTTGGGGAGGGCAATCTCTATCAACATCTTCAACAGAACCATCTCCTCTCAAACCCTAGTTCATCTCTTGTGTTCAATCTTTGTACCGGAACTATAGATTGGTGCTTGTGGGTGACTAGTAGTGTTGATTACATCTTGTAGTTGATTACTATATGGTTTATTTGGTGGAAGATTATATGTTCAGATCTATTATGCTATTTAATACTCCTCTAATCTTGAGCATGATTATTATTTGTGAGTAGTTACTTTCATTCTTGAGGTCACGGGAAAAATCATGTTGCAAGTAATCATGTGAACTTGATATGTGTTCGATATTTTGATGATATGTATGTTGTGATTCCCTTAGTGGTGTCATGTGAACATCGACTACATGACACTTCACCATATTTGGGCCTAAGGGAATGCATTGTGGAGTAGTTATTAGATGATGGGTTGCGAGAGTGACAGAAGCTTAAACCCTAGTTTATGCGCTATTCGTAAGGGACCGATTGGATCCAAAAGTTTAATGATATGGTTAGAATTTATTCTTAATACTTTTCTCATAGTTGCGGATGCTTGCGAGGGGGTTAATCATAAGTAGGAGGTTTGTTCAAGTAAGAACAGCACCTAAGCACCGATCCACCCACATATCAAATTATCAAAGTAGTGAACACGAATCGAACCAACATGATGAAAGTGACTAGATGAAATTCTCGTGTACCCTCAAGAACACTTTGCTTATCATAAGAGACCGTTTTGGCTTGTCCTTTGCCTCAAAAGGATTGGGCTACCTTGCTGCACTTTTGTTACTACTACCGTTACTTGCTCGTTACAAATTATCTTGCTATCAAACTACTCTGTTACTTACAATTTCAGCACTTGCAGACATTACCTTGCTGAAAACCATTTGTCATTTCCTTCTGCTCCTCGTTGGGTTCGACACTCTTACTTATCGAAAAGGCTACAATTGATCCCATATACTTGTGGGTCATCAAGGCTCTTTTCTGGCGCCGTTGCCGGGGAGTGAAGCGCTCTTGGTAAGTGGAAATCGGTAAGGAAGAATTATTACTACGTGCTGAAATTTATTGTCACTTGTTACTATGGAAAACAATCCTTTGAGGGGTTTGTTCGGGGTATCTTCACCTCGACCGTAACCACAATTAGTTACCCCTCAACCTACTACACCTACTGAAAAGATTGAATATGAAATTCCTTCGGGTATGGTAGAATAACTGCTGGCTAATCCTTATGCAGGAGATGGAACCGAACATCCTGATAAGCACTTGATATATGTGGATGAAATTTGTGGATTGTTTAAGCTTGCAGGTTTACCCGGAGATGAAGCTAAGAAGAAGGTTTTCCCTTTATCTTTGAAGGGAAAAACATTGACATGGTATAGGCTATGCGATGATATTGGATCTTGGAATTGGAATCGGTTGAAATTGGAATTCCATCAAAAAAATTATCCTATGCATCTAGTTCATCGTGATCGGAATTATATATATAATTTTTGGCCTCGTGAAGGAGAAAGTATCGCTCTAGCTTGGGGGAGGCTTAAGTCAATGTTATATTCATGCCCCAATCATGAGCTCTCAAGAGAAATTATTATTCAGAATTTTTATGCTCGGCTTTCTCATAATGATCAAACCATGCTCGATACTTCTTGTACTGGTTCTTTTATGAAGAAGACTATTGAATTCTGGTGGGATCTTTTAGAAAGAATTAAACGCAACTCTGGAGATTGGGAACTCGATGAAGGTAAAGAGTTAGGTATTGAGCTTAAGTTTGATTGTGTTAAATCTTTTATGAATACCGATGCTTTTCAAAAGTTTAGCACTAAATATGGACTTGACTCTGAGATAGTAGCCTCCTTTTGCGAATCATTTGCTACTCATGTTGATCTTCCTAAAGAGAAGTGGTTCAAATATCACCCACAAATTAAAGAAGAAATTAAGGAACCGGTAAAAGCTAAAGATGAAACTATTATTTATAATGTTGATCCAGTTGTTCCTACTGCTTATATTGAAAAATCACCTTTCCCTGTTAGGATGAAGGAACATGCTAAAGTTTCAACTATGGTCAGCAAAAGTTATATTAAAACGCCTAAACCAGCTGAACAAATCAAAGTAGAACCTAGTGTTGCTATGGTTAAAGATCTCTTGGTCGATAATATAGATGGGCATGTTATTTACTTCTATGATGAAGCTGCTAGAATTGCCAAACCCGATGAAAAAGATAAACATAGACCTGTTGTTGGCATGCCTGTTGTCTCAGTTAAGATAGGAGATCACTGTTATCATGGTTTATGTGACATAGGTGCTAGCGTGAGTGCTATTCCTTTTACCTTATATCAAGAAATTATGAATGATATAGCACCCGCTGAAATAGAAGACATAGATGTTACTATTAAGCTTGCCAATAGAGATACTATATCACCAATTGGGATTGTTAGAGATGTCGAAGTCTTGTGTGGGAAAATAAAATACCCTACTGATTTTCTTGTTCTTGGTTCCCCACAAGATGACTTTTGTCCCATTATCTTTGGTAGACCTTTCTTGAACACTGTTAATGCTAAAATAGATTGTGAGAAACAAACTGTCGGTGTTAGTTTTGGTGATGAGTCTCATGAGTTTAATTTTTCCAAGTTTAGTAGAAAACCTCATAAAAAAGAATTGCCTAGTAAAGATGAAATTATTGGTCTTGCTTCTATTGCTGTACCTCCTACTGATCCTTTAGAACAATATCTGCTAGATCATGAAAATGATTTACATATGCATGAAAGAAATGAAATAGATAAGATTTTGTTTGAACAACGTCCTCTGCTTAAACACAATTTGCCTATTGAAACTCTAGGAGGTCCTCCTCCACCTAAAGGTGATCCTGTGTTTGAATTAGAACAATTGCCAGACACTTTGAAATATGCTTATCTTAATGAGAAAAAGATGTATCCTGTTATTATTAGTGCTAACCTTTCAGAACATGAAGAAGAAAGATTATTGAAAGTTCTGAGGAAGCACCGAGCTGCTATTGGATATACTCTTAATGACCTTAAGGGCATTAGTCCCACTCTATGTCAGCACAAGATTAATATGGAACTTGATGCTAAACCCGTTGTTGATCACCAACGTCGGTTGAATCCGAAGATGAAGGAAGTGGTAAGAACGGAAATATTAAAACTTCTGGAAGCAGGTATAATCTATCCTATAGCTGATAGTAGATGGGTAAGTCCTGTTCATTGTGTCCCTAAGAAGGGAGGTATTACTGTTGTTCCTAATGATAAGAATGAACTTATTCCACAAAGAATTGTCACAGGCTATAGAATGGTAATTGATTTTAGAAAATTAAACAAAGCAACTAGAAAAGATCATTACCCTCTGCCTTTTATTGATCAAATGCTAGAAAGATTATCTAAGCACACACATTTTTGCTTCCTTGATGGATATTCTGGTTTTTCACAAATACCTGTTTCTCAACCTGATCAAGAAAAGACCACTTTTACTTGTCCTTTTGGAACTTATGCTTATAAATGTATGCCTTTTGATTTATGCAATGCACCTGCTACCTTTCAAAGATGTATGACTGCTATATTCTCTGATTTTTGTGAAAAGATCATTGAGGTTTTCATGGATGACTTTTCTGTTTATGGGAAGTCTTTTGATGATTGTTTAAGCAATCTTGATCGAGTTTTGCAGAGATGTGAGCAAACAAATCTTGTCTTGAATTGGGAGAAGTGCCACTTTATGGTTAACGAAGGCATTGTTTTGGGCCATAAAATTTCTGAAAGAGGTATTGAGGTGGACAAAGCTAAGGTTGATGCAATTGAGAAAATGCCATGTCCTAAAGATATCAAAGGTATTCGTAGTTTCCTTGGTCAAGCCGGTTTCTATAGGAGATTTATCAAAGACTTTTCTAAAATTTCTTGGCCTCTTACAAATCTTTTGCAAAAGGATAATCCTTTTGTTTTTTATGATGATTGTTTAGAAGCCTTCGAAACACTCAAGAAAGCCTTAATTTCTGCACCTATTGTTCAACCACCTGATTGGAACTTGCCTTTTGAAATTATGTGTGATGCTAGTGATTATGCTGTTGGTGCTATTCTAGGGCAAAGAGTTGATAAGAAACTAAATGTTATCCATTATGCTAGTAAAACTCTAGACAGTGCCCAACGAAATTATGCTACTACTGAAAAAGAATTTTTAGCAGTTGTGTTTGCCTGTGATAAATTTAGATCCTACATTGTTGATTCTAAAGTGACTGTTCATACCGATCATGCTGCTATAAAATATCTTATGGAAAAGAAAGATGCTAAACCTAGACTAATTAGGTGGGTTCTTCTACTACAAGAATTTAATTTGCATATCACGGATAGAAAAGGAGCGGAGAACCCCGTAGCTGATAACTTGTCTAGGCTTGAAAATATTCTTGATAACCCACAACCTATTAATGATAGCTTTCCTGATGAGCAGTTAGCCGCAATAAATGTTTCTCATAGTACTCCTTGGTATGCTAACTATGCTAATTATATTGTTGCTAAATACATACCACCTAGCTTCACATACCAACAAAAGAAAAAATTCTTCTATGATTTAAGACATTACTTTTGGGATGACCCACATATTTATAAAGAAGGGGTAGATGGTATTATTAGACGTTGTGTACCTGAGCATGAACAGGAACAAATCCTACGGAAATGTCACTCCGAAGCTTATGGAGGACATCATGCGGGAGACAGAACTGCTCATAAGGTATTGCAATCTGGTTTTTATTGGCCTACTCTCTTCAAGGATGCTCGTAAGTTCGTCTTATCTTGTGATGAATGTCAAAGAATAGGTAATATCAGTAAGCGTCAAGAAATGCCTATGAATCATTCTCTTGCTGTTGAACCATTTGATGTTTGGGGATTTGATTACATGGGACCTTTTCCTTCCTCTAATGGGTATACTCATATTTTGGTTGCTGTTGATTATGTTACTAAGTGGGTAGAAGCTATTCCAACCAGTAGTGTTGATCACAACACCTCTATTAAAATGCTTAAGGAAGTTATTTTCCCAAGGTTTGGAGTCCCTAGATATTTAATGACTGATGGTGGTTCACACTTTATTCATGGTGCTTTCCGTAAAATGCTTGCCAAGTATGATGTTAACCATAGAATTGCATCACCCTATCATCCTCAGTCTAGTGGTCAAGTTGAACTTAGCAATAGAGAAATAAAATTAATCTTACAAAAGACTGTCAATAGGTCCCGGAAGAATTGGTCTAAGAAATTAGATGATGCACTTTGGGCTTATAGAACAGCATATAAAAATCCTATGGGTATGTCTCCTTATAAAATCGTTTATAGAAAAGCTTGTCATTTGCCTCTTGAGTTAGAACATAAAGCTTATTGGGCAATTAAAGAACTCAACTATGATTTCAAACTAGCCGGTGAAAAGAGGTCATTTGATATTAGCTCATTAGACGAATGGAGTACCCAAGCTTATGAAAATGCCAAGTTATTTAAAGAAAAAGTTAAAAGATGGCATGATAAAAGAATCCAAAAGCGTGACTTCACAGTTGGAAAATATGTTCTTTTGTACAACTCTCGTTTCAGATTCTTTGCAGGAAAACTCCTCTCCAAATGGGAAGGACCCTATGTTATCGAGGAGGTTTATCGATCTGGAGCTATCAAAATAAATAATGCCGAAGGTACTAACCCGAAGGTTGTTAATGGGCAACGAATAAAACATTATATCTCAGGTACGCCCATTAATGTTGAAAGCAACATTATCCAAACTATGACACCGGAAGAACACATAAAAGAAACCTTCTGGAACACTCCAGAATCGTGAAAAAAAGGGGGTACGTGATACGGTAAGTAAACGGACTCCGAAAAATCCACAAAAATATTTTTTGTCAGTTTTGGAATATTTAAAAAATTAGAAAAATAAGAAACTACCAGGAAAGTGACCCTGGTGGGCACAAGACACCAGGGCGCGCCTGGCAAGCCAGGCGCGCCCAGGTGGGTTGTGCCCACCTCGGGTACCTTCCGGACTCCGTTTTTCTTCCGTTTGCTTGTTTCCCAATATAAAAAAAATCTTTATATACTCCCCGAACCTATTGACCTCCATATCGCGGAGAAATCTTTTGTTTTCTTTTCTTGCTGTTTTCCTAACATATCTGAAAATATGTCATCCCAAGACTCGGGGGGTGAGAGCTATGTTGCTGATTATATCGCAAACCCTAAGGTTTATGGGGATGTGGAGCACTATGGCTGGACTTCGGAGGAAGAAGAAGACTATGATCCTAAAAGGGAGGAGGAGACGAGCTCAAACGAAGATGAAGCCCCATTGCCTCAACCTGGGGACATGCATATTGAATTTAAGAAGTCGAGTCTCCCCAACAAAGCAAAGAAGCCTAAGATCCAGTTTATCCCCTTTCATCTTTTGCAGGAAAACAAGCAAGATTTATGCAAAAAGGTATTGGAGCTTGAGCAAAAGATCGGTGAATTGAAGGATGAGAATTTTATCCTCAAGCGTAAGCTAAGGAAGAAAGACAAACCCTCCACTTCATCACCACCACCACCTCCTTCTTCATCACCAAAAGAGAATTGAGTATTCGGTATGGGCACTCCCTTTGGCTTTCGCCAAGCTTGGGGGAGGTGCCCCGGTATCGTGTCACCTCCACTATCTTTTGCCTTTACTTTTCTTAGTTCAATTCATGGTTATCTTTTGCTTTAGATGAATAAAAGTTTAGTTCGATCCTTTCTTTTCGAGAGTTTGCTTAGTGATCTATCCTTGTAATCGTGTGCGAGATATATAATAAAGTTTAGTTTGAGTTTTGCTTTCTTTACTTTCATGTTTCAATAAAAAGAAAGGAAAAAATGAAAAAGATCATATGCTAATCTTATGGTAAGTAATGACATCACACAAGGAAAAGTATAAGTAGAAAATTTTATTGTAGATTGACAAACATAGCATTAGTCAATGATGCAATTCATGAAAGAATTAATAAGGGAAGAGAAGATTCACATGCAAATACACTATCCTAGAAATCTTTTGTGATTGTGAGCACCCATCAAAATATTATATGCCAAAATTGTTGACGTTGGACAAGGAAGACAACGTAATGATTTATGTTTGTTCATATTCACATAGAAGTTATATTGTCATAGATCCTTCAATATGTGGTGTTTGCCCCCTATCTTTGCTAGCCAAAAATTCCGCCCTAAGTAGAGATACTACTTGTGCATCCAAAAACCTTTAAACCCAAATCTTGTTTTGAGAGTCCACCATACCTACCTATGGATTGAGCAAGATCCTTCAAGTAAGTTGTCATCGGTGCAATAAGGCAATAAAAATTGCTTCTAAAAGTGTTAGATCATTTAGTGTAAGAGAAAATTGAGCGTTGTACAAACTTGTGATGGCGAAGAATAAAAGCGACAAACTGCATAATAAAGGTTGCCATCATAAGGGGCAATATAACGTGACGTTCTCTTGCACTAAGTGGGTTGAGCATACAAACAAAAAGCGCATGGCAACCTCTGCTTCCCTCTTCGAAGGCCTATCTTTTACTTTTATGTATTTACTTTCATGCAAGAGTCAAAGTTATTCTCTCTATTCCTTTTTATTTTCTCCTTTGGCAAGCATCATGTGGTGCGGAAAGATCTAGGCACATATATCCAGTGGAATATGGGTAGCATGAGTTATTATTGTTGACATCACCCTCGAGGTGAATACGTTGGGAGGCGAAACTATAAGCCCCTATCTTTCTTTGTGTCCGGTTGAAACATTTTGCTCATGTGTACGCGGTGAGTGTTAGCAATCATAGAAGACTATATGATGGTTGAGTATGTGGACTTGCCTAAAGGCTCCGATACATGACCCTTCCTGAAAAGATGATGAATTGTAGTTGCAAAGTTGACTGAGAACATAGTTTTTTGGTTTCCAATAGAGTTTATGCTTTATACTTCATTGTTGTGATGAATTGTTACTTATTCATGAGAAGTCTATGATAAAAGTTCTATGATAAAAGTTCTATGTTAAAGTTTGTTGCTGTTATAATAATTTACATGATGCTTCTATGTCCGTATTTTGTTTTTATCGACACCTCTCTCTCTAAGCATGTGGACATGTTTTTCGATTTCGGTTTTCGCTTGAGGACAAGCGAGGTCTAAGCTTGGGGGTGTTGATACGTCCATTTTGCATCATGCGTTCCTACTGTTATTTATAATGTTTTTATGCATAATAATGCTTTTTGGAGTAATTCTAATGCCTTTTCTCTCATAATATGCAAGGTACTCACAAAGAGGGAGAACTCCGGCAGCTGGAAATCTGGACCTGAAAAAGCTACATCAGGCTACCTATTCTGCACAACTCCAAATGAGCTGAAACTTCACAAGGATTTTTTATGGAATAAATAAGAAATATTGGAGCCAATAAGTACCAGAGGGGGCCCACCAGGTGGGCACAACCTACCTGGGCACGCTAGGGAGCCCAGGAGCGCCCTAGTGGGTTGTGCTCTCCTCGGCCCACCTCCGGTGCCCATCTTCTGGTATATAAGTCATTTTGACCTAGAAAAAATAAGGAGAGGACTTTCGGGATGAAGCGCCGCCGTCTCGAGGCGGAACTTGGGCAGGAGCGCTTTTGCCCTCCGGCGGAGCGATTCCGCTGGGGGAACTTCCCTCCCGTAGGGGGAAATCATCGTCATCATCATCACCAACAACTCTCCCATCTTGGGGAGGGCAATCTCCATCAACATCTTCAACAGCACCATCTCCTCTCAAACCCTAGTTCATCTCTTGTGTTCAATCTTTGTACCGGAACTATAGATTGGTGCTTGTGGGTGACTAGTAGTGTTGATTACATCTTGTAGTTGATTACTATATGGTTTATTTGGTGGAAGATTATATGTTCAGATCTATTATGCTATTTAATACTCCTCTGATCTTGAGCATGATTATTATTTGTGAGTAGTTACTTTCGTTCTTGAGGTCACGGGAGAAATCATGTTGCAAGTAATCATGTGAATTTGATATGTGTTCGATATTTTGATGATATGTATGTTGTGATTCCCTTAGTGGTGTCATGTGAACGTGGACTACATTACACTTCACCATATTTGGGCCTAAGGGAATGCATTGTGGAGTAGTTATTAGATGATGGGTTGCGAGAGTGACAGAAGCTTAAACCCTAGTTTATGCGCTATTCCGTAAGGGACCGATTGGATCCAAAAGTTTAATGCTATGGTTAGAATTTATTCTTAATACTTTTCTCATAGTTGTGGATGCTTGCGAGGGGGTTCATCATAAGTAGGAGGTTTGTTCAAGTAAGAACAACACCTAAGCACCGATCCACCCACGTATCAAATTATCAAAGTAGTGAACACGAATCGAACCAACATGATGAAAGTGACTAGATGAAATTCCCGTGTACCCTCAAGAACACTTTGCTTATCATAAGAGACCGTTTCGGCCTGTCCTTTACCTCAAAAGGATTGGGCTACCTTGCTGCACTTTTGTTACTACTACCGTTACTTGCTCGTTACAAATTATCTTGCTATCAAACTACTCTGTTACTTACAATTTCAGCACTTGCAGACATTACCTTGCTGAAAACCACTTGTCATTTCCTTCCGCTCCTCGTTGGGTTCGACACTCTTACTTATCGAAAAGGCTACAATTGATCCCATATACTTGTGGGTCATCAATTTGCAGTCTGAGAAAGAACTTGAGTTCACCCACCATAGACATTTGATATTTATCGGACATCATTTTCCCAAACTCTAAGCTGCAAGCATTGTTAGTACAGCCAAAGATAATATCATCCACATAGATTTGACATACGAATAGATCATTATCAACAACACGAGTGAAAAGTGTGGGATCAGTGGATCCTGGTTTGAATCCTTTATCGAGCAAAAACTTCTTCAAGGTGTCATACCAAACTCGAGGGGCTTGCTTCAGCCCGTATAGAGCCCTTTTCAACCTGAAAACTTTGTTATGAAACTTAGGATGTTCAAAGCCAGGTGGTTGTCTAACATAAACTTCCTCATCAATTTCACCATTAAGGAAAGCACTTTTCACATCCATTTGATAAAGCAAGATATCATTGTAATTTGCATAAGCGAGAAGAATGCGGATTGCCTCAAGGCATGCAACAGGAGCATATGTTTCACCGAAATCAGTACCTTCTACCTGTGTGTACCCTTGAGCAACAATACATGCTTTGTTTCTCACCACAATGCCATTTTCATCTTGCTTATTGTGGAAAATCCATTTTGTGCCGATGATATTGTGCTTCTTAGGATTCGTTTTGTCAACCAATTCCCACACATCATTTAGTTCGAATTGCACCAACTCCTCTTGCATGGCATTCATCCAATCTGGATCATTCATGGCTTCTTCATACTTGGCAGGTTCTGCTAATGAAACAAAGGAGAAACTACCACAGTAGTTAGCCAAACGAGTGCGTGAATGAGTTGTGGGTCGATAACCTGGATTCTCAAGTTCATCGAGAATTAATGAAGGATCAACTCGATCAGCCACTCGAGGATGAGCATTTTCTTCGTGATGATCATTATCATTTTCATCAGCATCAGCATTTGTATCATCATTCCCTTCGGGATTGCCATTTTGATCGGCATTTGGATTTTGATTGCCATTTGCATTCGGAGGAGCATTTGCTTCAGCAGTGGCTTGACGAGTTCTGCTTCGAGTTATGGGGGCATCATCATCAGAGGATTCAAGTGCATTTCCTTCAACTGGCTTGACACTCCCAATGGCCATTTGCCGAATAGCATCCAAAATCAGTGGTTCATCTATCACATTTGGCAGGTGCTCCTTTTGGGAGCCGTTAGATTCATCAAACCGCACATTTACCATTTCCATAACTTTCATGTGGTGAGAGTTATGTATGTGAGTTTGAGCCATAACCAAGAAGAAAACCTTCATGTGCCTTAGGTACAAACTTAGAAGAATGGTTCATATCAAGAATGTAACAAGGTGCACCAAAAACAAGTAGATAAGAAACATTCGGTTTCTTGCCAGTGATAAGCTCATATGAAGTTTTCTTAAGGAACTTGTGAAGATAAATGCGATTGATAACATGACAAGCAGTGTTAATAGCATCAGCCCAGAAGCAAATGGGAGTTTTGTACTCACTGAGCATTGTTCTCGCCATTTCAATGAGAGTTATGTTCTTTCATTCAACAACTCCATTCTGTTGGGGAGTGTATGCGACAGAGAACTCATGAGTAATACCATGTTCATCGAGAAATTCAGCAATATGAGTATTTTTGAACTCAGTTCCATTGTCACGTCTGACGTGCTTAATTCGCACATCATATTCATTCTGGGCCTTCTTAGCGAAGCTTTTGAAGATATCTTGGGTGCAGGTTTTGTCTTCGAGAAAGAATACCCAAGTGTATCGAGAGAAATCATCAATAATAACCAAACCATAATGACTGCCACCGAAGCTTGCATAATTTTGAGGACCGAATAAATCCATATGAAGAATTTCCACTGGTCTTGTTGTGGTCATGACGGTCTTTGACGAATGATGCTTCTTGGCCAATTTACCAGCCTCACATGCAGCACAAAGACGATTCTTGTCGAATTTTACATCGGGAATGCCACGAAGATGATTTTTCTTCACCAGGGTGTGCAAATTTCTCATACCTGCATGACCAAGTCTTTGGTGCCACAACCATCCTTCGGTTGCTTTTGCAAGCAAACAAGTTTGGACTAAGGGACCCTTAGAGAAATCCACAATATACAGATCACCCTTTCTAATTCCCTCGAAAACAAAGGAATTGTCAGAGGCCATGAAGACAATGCATTTGGATATGGAAAACAGAACTAGCATGCCTAGATCACATAGCTTGCCAACTGACATAAGATTGAATCCAAGAGACTGAACAAGTAAAACATCATCAATAGACTTATCCTTGGATATGGCAACTTTACCTAGCCCAAATACCTTTCCTTTGTTGTTGTCGCCAAAAGTGATATACTTCAGAGGAGAAGCAGGTAAGTTGGGGTCGACAAACAATGACTTGTCTCCGGTCATATGACTAGTGCATCCACTATCCATTATCCATTTTGTACACCCAGAGACATAGTCCTGCAGAAGAATTAGGCTCTCTTAACCACCCACATTTTTGCAGGTGGCTTCAAAACAGTAGAGCGAGCAGGATATGATTTCTTTTGATAAGCATAATTGTTGCTCGATGAGGTACGAGCATAATTGAAGGAATAAGCATTAAAATTCCTTCCAGAAGCATGGGTATAATGGTTGAATGAGGTATGCATGTACTCATTCTGTCGAACTTTTCCAAGGAAGTAACGAGCATTTTGAGCCTGCATGGTTAGTAATGTGGTTACAGGTAATGCTTCAATAACTTTCTTAGGCACCCATATAGCTTTCTTTGGGGGCCCATTCCTACTGTTTGTCCCAACATAGCGAGAAACAGCCTAACCATGTTGATTTTTGAACAACTTATAGTTGTCCAGAGAATCATCATCAGGATATTCAGGGATGGGAGAGTCATATCCCGAGAGTAATGCTAGATTGAGCGTTTTGCTCTTTGCAGGAACCCACACGGTTTGTGGATATTGATGAGGTTCCCAGTAGGTGCCATTTTCATTCAGTTTCCTTTTGAAACCGATGCCTTCTTTCCTTGGATTTTTGTGAAGAATGGATTTCTTCAAAACATCACAAAGGGTTTGATGCCCTTTGAGAGATTTGAACATTCCTGCCTGAAGAAGATCCTTCAACCTAGCATTTTCATCAGAAACAGAACCATTTTCCTTGACCGAGGGGTTAGCATTCACAGATGATTCATCATTTGATTCTGCATTGGTTCGTTCAAGGCATTTTAAACATGGTGGCTCAAACACTTCAGGTTTCTCTTTAAGTTGTTGGGTGAGAAGAGAATTTTCTCTGATCAAATCCTCATGAGCCTCTCTCAGCGCCTCGAGTTCCTGTTTCCTTTTCAGGTAATCATAGGTCAATCTTTCATGGTCTGCTGAGAGAAAATCATGATGATTTGTCAGTTCATCCATCTGTGACTTGAGAGTGGAATACTCTTCGGTCAGTGACAAATTTTTCTCCATCTCCTCAACCAACAACCCTTTAGATTTCCTAAGGGTTTTCTCAATTTTCTCAAGAGAGTTTTGTTGAATATTAGCAATTTTGATCAACTTAGCATGGTCATCCTCATCAAAATAATATTGATCACTGGAGTGAATCTTGTGATTTTTGGACGATACCTTTTCCTTCGAGGCTTTGGCCATGAAGCAGCAGGCAGAAGATTCATCGTTGCTTGACGGATTCCCGAAGAAGTTGGTTGCGGGAGAGGAGGCACATGCTATGCCAGCCATGCCGGAGTCGGAATCCTCATCGGATTCTTCTTCTTCTTCGGATTCTGACGGTTCTTCTTCATCGGAATCCATTTGCTTGCCGATGTACGCCTTAGCCTTGCGAGAGTTTATCTTGTGGTTGGAGGAGGACTTGGAAGGGTTCCTTGATGAAGATCTTGACGAAGATTTTGAAGTGGAGTTGTCCTTCTTCTTGAAGAATTTCTTCATTTTCTTCTCATCATCGGAGTCGTAGTTCTTGCTCTTGCTTTTGCCTCGATAGTTGCCAAAATCATATCTACCACTAGCACGGATTTCTGCTTCCCAGAGAGGACAGTCCGAAATGAAGTGTCTAGGATTTTTGCACTTGAAACAGGTGTATTCTCCAGCAGGTTTTGATGAAGATTTTGAACCCCCAGAGTTGCTTGAACTTCTTTTCTGGAACTATCTCTTCTAGTGAAAGTGTTGGAATCTTTTCGTGATTAATGCAAGATCTTTGTTGAGTCTTTCTGGGTCATCTGAATCTTCTTCGGCATTTCCATCAGAGGAGGAATCAGCCACAGCCTTGAGAGCATGATTTTTGCATTGACTTGAGCCATACAGATATCTTTTCTCTTCTTCCTGTTCCTCGTGGGTGTTCAGTCTTTCCATGATATTAGCAGAGTCAAGGTTCTTGAAATCAGCTCGTTCACATATCATCAGAACAAGTGTGTCGAAAGAACTGTCAAGAGATCGAAGCAGTTTCTTCATGACTTCATGGTCAGTGATTTCTTTGGTGCCGAGACCTTGAAGCTCATTTGCAATGTCACTCAGGCGATCGAAGGTTTGCTGACAGCTTTCATTTCCAATGCGCTTGAATCGATTGAATTTGGCTCGAAGAGTATCAATTCGAGCTTCTTTCTGAGATGAAACACCTTCATTTATCTTCTCGAGGACATCCCACAATTCCTTCGCAGTTCCACACTGGCGATAGCGAAGAAATTGCGCTCGATTGAGATGGCCGCCAATCTCATCTTTGGCTTGAGCATCCAGCTGAATGAGGTTCTTTTCTTCATCGGTAGGGGCTTGAGGTACAACAATTGTGAGCTCGAACTGCACCATGTTCCACATATCATCATCTATTGCTCGGATGTGGATCTTCATCTTCTCCTTTTAGAAGGGGTAGTCCGTCCCATCGAATATGGGAATCTTGAGATGCGATTTGTAGTTCAGTGAAGACATACTTAAACTCCAAAGTCGTTAGACTAAAATGAGCAGAGTCAAGGAGTACCTCGCTCTGATACCAATTGTAGGAACAAAGTATGTCTACCACAGGGGGGGTGAATGGGAGTTTTAAATTTTCTTCGGAAAACTCAAAACTCTCAGAACCCAGCACCGGAACGAATGAAAAACAAACTACAGTGAACTAAATCTGAGTACCGAAAGGAAACTAAGTTATGCATTGATACAAATCACACGAATGAAAATGCATCAAAGGTAAACATGGGTGACAGAGATAACCAGTGATGCTCGATGGCGACAAGGTATTTGTTCAACCAGTTCGTCCTTCTGTAGAAGGACCACGTCTGGTTGGAGGGGCTGTGACTTAACACGGAAGATAAACTCTCTTCACCCTATTCTCCTCGACAATTGGTTCGTGAACCAATGCCGATCACTAATGGTAGATACTTTAAGGCGATCTCCGAACCTTTACAGACTTCTTCTTCGAGAACCACAATCACTCTTGGTCTCTGAAGAAATTGACACCTAACCATCTAGAGAGTTTGCAGCTCTCAAGAGTAATAGGCAGAGCGTACTGGACTTAGATTCTAGTGATGCTGAACCACTATCTAATTCTTCGGCTCTAGGGGTTTTTCTCTCGGTGGATTTTAAACTCAAATCGCTCAGAGTGGGGGTTGCTCAACAATCTTCTTAGAATCAAACGGAGCAGCCACCGGACAAAGCCGATGCAGGGTGGCTATTTATAGCCGTAGCCTTCCTAGGTGGGAAATGACCATTTTGGACACGCGGTCCAGCCAATGGCCAACCAACACGTTCACAACGGTCGGATTTGGAGCAACGGTAACATTACTTGAGGAACAAGTAATGCTAACTCCTCGGTCTAAGACAAATCTCTCGCAGCGAAGAAGATCACAGTCTCTTGCTGGCAAGTATTTGCTCGGAACACAAAGAGATTTCTCTCACAACTTTCATAGGATTTGGGTTTAGCATCAGAGAATCAAAGTTTCGAATGCTACACCCCTCTTAATAGTACGGTGGTCCTATGACTCAATGAAAGAAGAATAATAAAGAAACAAATGCTACGTCTTCACTTCGTCTTCAATCTCCTCGGACACAGTCATCTTCCTCGGACAGACACCGAACCAATTGCTTCACTTTAGCAATTTTTAGGGGTCACTCTTGTTTAACATCATCTGCGATGATAATCTTCGCTGCAACGTAGGGAGATCATCTTCGTCGTTTGTATCAAACTCCTCGATACATCAGGGACCTGTTACTCTATGTGCACTAGCAAACACATAAGTCCCATACTGTTTATGTCAACAAATTCCAAAACATAAAGGGCATATCATTGCACCAACAATGTGGAACAACTCGACGGGACCGAAGTGCAATGGCTAGGGAAAAACTTTATTTCGGAATTTCTGATTTGTTTCAACTCGGTGGTTCTAAAGTTAAACAATGTCATTACAGAAACTTGGTCAGGCCATCTCGGTGGGACCGAGATCCATTTTCGGTTAAACCGAATTGCTAGGCTTTTGGCTGTGGCAATGGGAATGATCATCTCGCTGAGTCCGGGGTTGATGATATCGGTGGGACCGAGATGAAGAATTAGGGTTTGGATAGATGTGATTGAGAAAATGACTGAGGATTTTTGGAGCAATATCACTAAGCACTTGGGCAACAACCTCATCATCAATACCTCATCCTCTTTTAATAGTATTGGCTTTCCTATGGGACTCAATGTGATCTTAGATCACTAAACCAAAAATGTAGAGTCTTGGAGTTGCCAATTCTTGTCCTTAGCTTTTTTGGGTGTCCACATCCATTAGTCCTTGCCATGCCAATCATTGATCTTTTCTGAAATCTATTAGCAATGAGCATTAGATCACTAATATATATGTTGTTATTAATTACCAAAACCACCCGGGGATTAGTTGCGCTTTCATGAATCCCTTTTGCAAGGGTGGAGTTCCCACTATACCTTCTATTATTTCATAGGCATCATTAGCATCACTTTCAATAAAATTTCCTTTAGCGACAAAGTCCAAAAGTTGTCTATTGGACATAGTTAGTCCCATGTAAAAATTTCGAAGCAAAATTTTTATATGCCCTCTTATAGTGCATACACGATTAGATTTCATTATCATATACCAAGCATCTTTCAAATTTTCTCCTTGTTTATGTTTGAAGTAAAGAACTTCAAAGTCTGGAGACAAAGGAGGGATAGTAACACTAGTCATAGTGACAAAGCAAGCAAACGCGCAAACAAAAATATTTTTTGTGTTTTTTGTAAAAAAAAGAAGTGGCGGAGATGAAAATGAGAGGCAAAGGCAAATAAAAATAAGAGCAAGTAGATGATAATTTATGCGAAGGTACTTGATAGGTTTTGATGATGTCTCCCCGGCAACGGCGCCAGAAATTCTTCCTGCTAGTTGTGAGATGCGTTGGGATTTCCTCGAAGAGGAGAGGATGATGCAGTACAATAGAGATAAGTATTTCCCTCAGTTAAGAAACAAGGTTATCAATCCAGTAGGAGAATCATGCTTAGCCTCATGAACAGCACCCGCACACACAAAAGCAAATACTTGCACCCAACGCAAACAAGGGGGTTGTCAATCCTCTTGGCGGTTACTTGCAAGCACTGGTACAGCAAGGTGCTATACAAACGGTTTTTAACCCCTTTCTGTGACGGCATTTTGAACCATCGCCTAGTGAGTGTGTGCAATAGGGGGTCCTTCCCACAAGACCCAAAAACCGTCGGGGATAGGCCCTCCGGTCACACACGGTCAGCAAAATGAGATCGTGTGCGACAGGCGAGTGATCAAATACAATTATACGTACAGTTGTGCTAAAAAATACAATTATAGAGGCCAAATCGTTTCCAGTCGTAAGTACGTCCCACACAGTCAGTCCCGGCTAAACGTTTCCGTTCGTACGTACATTCCACACAGTCAATCCAAGGAATACGTTTCTGTTAGTATGTACATTCCACACAATCAATCCAAGAAGTACGTTTTTGTTCGTATATACATCCCACGTTCGCAAGTACATCACACACAATTTCCCCCATTAAATCATTTGTGATAGCGTTGCCATTGCAGACGATATTAACAATTTTATTGTTTGCGTTATTGAATGCATCACAAACGGTGCGTAGAAGAAACTGTGTGGCATAGGCTGTCCATCACACACACTTTTTATGTGGTAAACGTTTGCGCAAGGTGGCCTAACGCAAACAGTTTTCAAGAGGAAGTCGTGTGTGATTGTTCATTGATCCAACACATTTTATCCCTAGAAACTGTGTGCGTTGTCTGAGGTCATCGCCCACGGTGTTTTCTCAATAACCGTTTGCAATAGAAAAACCCAATTAGCAGGCTAATTGTCCTATTATTATTAATTCATTTATTAATCTAATTGACATTTCATATTAAGCACACAATATATTTTATTTTCGTATTAAGGAAGTAGGATTTCATAATTGAAATACATCAGAGTACAACTTCATATAGCTTCAGCACTCAGCTACCCCATTACACAACTACACCAGCACCAAGTTTCACATGCAACATCTATAACCTTTTGAAATTAGCATCATAGACGGTACATAGACAGATGAATCTCATCTGGAAAACTGCTGAAGCGGAAGGCGAATATTGAGCCTTCATTGATGTTGAAGGTCTTTGCAACTTTAGGCCAGTGCCTGTGGATGATTGACCGTCCATCCTTCGTCCTCTTCAGGAACACTTCAATATTGAACCGTGGGTGTTGTATGAATACCTTCCTCGCCTCCTGACCCTACAGGTGGTTTGAGAGGTAATCATCAGTGAACTGCTTTGGAAAGGCCTGGAAACAAGGATGTGCATAAATATCTTCTCTAGATTGGAAATGGGGCAAAGGAATAAAAAAGCCAATGTATAATAGTTAGTACCATCCTGTAGTGAACTGATGTCTTCTTCATTGTGCAGACAAAGATCTTGCTGTTTTTTGTCGCTAATTTCCTTATCTTAACAATCTTTCTGAGTTTCTTGACTTGACTGATATTCATGGACAACTCATTTCCCCATATGCAAAAAGGGTCGAACAGTGGGTCAAAACCTCTGACAACAGGACCTACATGTGCAAGACCAAATTGTGAAAAACCTAAATATTAGAATGGTTCCTGCAATTGCACAATAATGTGCTATTAGACAAAGGACCATGCATGTGCAAACCTCAGTTGTAAACCTAAGTGCTTCCCATTGTTTCCCTGCAACACATATAAGGTAGTTAGTGATCTGGTTAAGTGAGGGTTCGCATGCTATCAGTAAAATATGTTGATGAAAAATAAGCACATTGCAGATTCATCAGATTAACTCAAGCCACATGGAAAACCCATTTATCCAAACCAAGCATGATTAAGAACTAGGAAATATAGCAATTGTATATGTTTCTCATGTATTAAGTGCAGCCAAATTCGATTTATTCCTCACATGCACAACAATACAAAATTCTACCCATGACAATTGGATATCTCATTGCAGAATTGAACCAAGCAGTTAACTAAACACCACAACAAATGAACCAAATATTAACTGAGCACCACATTGCACAATATAACATACTCCTAATAGAAGATCAGACAGTTAACCAAACCAAGCATGCTTAACAACTTGGAAATATAGCAATTGTATTTGTTTCTCATGTATTTAGTACAGCCAAATTCGATTTATTTCTCACATGGTATACAATAACAAAATGCACCCAGAACAATTGAACATCGCATTGCAGAATTGAACCAAACTGTTAACTAAACACCACAACAAATGAACCAAACATTAATTGAGCACCACATTGCACAATATATAGCATACTAGAAGATCAGACAGTTAACCAAACCAAGCATGCTTGATAACTTGGAAATATAGCAATTGTATTTGTTTCTCATGTATTTTGTACAGATAAATTCGATTTATTTCTCACATGGAAGACAATACAAAATTGCACCCTGAAGAATTGAACATCACATTTGCAGAATTGTACCAAACAGTTAACTGAACACGACAACTAAGTAACCAAACAGTTAATAAGTGAGCACCATATTGCACGACATATAGAACATATACACTAGAACAACAGATTGCATGGTAAAAGTAGATAGGACAATTCATTAGAATTGTTAAGGAAAGGCAGGAGCAGCACATGCAATGGGTAAACCGAGCATGCTTAACTGGCGTAGCTAGAAAACTGAACATAGGTCCTTATAGTGAGCTAATAAGACAAGCTACTCCTCATCGTCGGAGATATCGATGATGATTGGCTCCTTGGACATGGAAGAGGGCGAGACCTCCACATCGTGGGTGCCCTCGTCGTAGTGGTGAGTTGCCCGAGCCACTCCGGGCACCAACCTGCTAGCTCTCGAGTTGAGGTAAGCACGGGCACGCTGAGAAAACACCTCGTAGTCTTTGTCGAAGGCACCGACGGTGGCCTCGAGAAAATGCCACGAACTGCCGTTTAAAGCAGCCAACCACGTCGCGGCATCGACGCGCGAGGCATCGACGATGGCCTCGACGGCGAGGTGCTCCTCCAAGATCTGGGGGTCGGCACGAATGGCAGCCATCGCGACCTCATCCGCGCGTGCGGCCGCGATTTGCTTCTCCACTGCCAAATGCTCCTTGAGCTCCTGGCTATACTGCATGCACCATGGCTTAGGGCAGCGCTTATTTGGGGGAGGGATCGGTGATTTGGGTGGAAAGTGTCGCATCGGCAGTCGAGGCATGTGGGATGTGGAAGGAGGAGGAGGATGGGGGTCAAGTGTGGATTACCTGCCTGGATCGACGAGGCCGAGCAATGTGAAGGAGGGTCACCGGTGAGGAGGCGGCGCTGCAAGCAAGGATTGAAGGTTTCAACTTGGAAAGGAAGGCGGAAACAGGAAAAATGTGGCTTTTGGTAAGGGGGAGGGGGCGGGGAAGTAGATATTTCCACGGAAGCCAATTTTTTTGGATCGGTGCAGCGAAAAAACTAGCGCGCAAAGTGTCATCAGACATGGTCCCTTATTTAGCACTATGTACGATATGTGAACATCACAAATGATTCATATACCTTACCCCGTGTGTGATGAGTTTCAACGTGCAAATTTTGGTCCGAATATCCCTGGTTACAGTGGTCATCCACGTCATTGCATAATTTGGGTACACAAAAGGAGCCTACAGCACACCCACACTTCTTAATCGAGCAAGTTCAGCAATTAAACAGAGCTATCTGACCTAAACATTAACCTAACAAATTAAAGACCGGTGCTCTAAATTAAACAAAGAGTACTACTCCGGCTGGCGCTCGTCGATCTCCGCCGCCTCCTCCATGTCCAGCTCGCGCCCGACGATCTCCTGGGGAAGGGGCTCCATGGCATCAATCGCACCATACTCGGCAAGCATCTCGCCATCCGCGTCCGCCATCTCTTTGTAAAAGGCCGCCATGAGCTAGGCATGGGCGGCCGTGATCTGGGCTTGGATGGGCTCCGTCATGGCAAGGTATGCCGTGAAGGAACGGACGGCTGCTCGAACGCTCTCGGCGATTGCCAACTCTTCGGCCGTGGGTTGCCGACCATTGTCAGAGAAGCTTCGTTCGATTTGTGTGGTGACCGCCATGAGCTGGGCGTGGGCGGCCTCCATCAGGGCTAAGGCCGCCGCTGTAGAACGGACAGCTGCTGCACCGCTCTCGCCAGTTGCTATCCCTGAGGCAGATGTTGCTGCCGCCACCTGAGAAGCAACAGCGGCCGTTTGGGCTGCCTTGGCCGCCCGGTCGCAGATTATGGCCACGCTCACGCAGCTTGTTAGCACGCGCATGGCGGCTGCAGCCGCGCTCTCGCCGGAGTGGGCCGCCAAAGTTGCCCTCACGACGTGGGTCCACGTCCCCATCTTTCACCGGCGACGATTGAGCAGTGAAATGATATTTGGGGAGCGAGCTAGTGTGCTTGATACGCCGGCTGTGGACTGTAGCCGACGCACCTTCTCGCGTAAGCAATATGTGTACTATACTCCGACGGTGCTCTAAGATATTTTGTACTGCATCTCACACGGTTGGTGATAATAAACTGTGTGCGATCTACTTGATTTTTCGTCTTGATTTGAATTACATAATGGGGTCACAGCGGCAAAGGAGGGTGTTTGAATTGCTAGAACTTTTATCTGCAGTGAACATGCAACTATAGGCATGTCGTCAAAAAATTGGAATTATTTAGGGTTTGTTTGGACATTTTTATACATTAACTTGGTTTTCTAGGCATTTCAGGTGCACAATTCAAAATTAAACTACATGCACATGCTCCGGAGCACCAAAATGGGTTGTAAAATAATATGTGTGTCCATGGGTTGATGCTTATGTCCCATGCAAGAAATGGGGATGAATTTCAAACACCACGGCATCGTGGCTCTCCGACAAACGTTGAGGTACTTGCTTTTGTAATTCTAGTAAATACAAAACTCGTCTGAAATTCAAGAACCTTGGCATGCTATCATGGAATGGCATCAACATGCTGGGGTAAAAAATATTGTCCCATTTGGGGCAGGTTATGGTATAAGCTTGTCACAAACCAGAGCTTCTCACAAGAAGCCTCATGGTTCCGATAGGGAAACATGTCACCTTTGTGGACAAAACGATATTCATCGCCTCTTCTTGCTTTCAATTTTTTTTCTGGTGTCAACATAGAACAACAGGAGTGTCGTGTTAAATTTTGGAATTTTTCGGGGTTCGTTTGGACATTTTTATAGGTCAACTGAGTTTTCTAGGCATTTATGTGCATAATTCAAATTTGAACTACATGCACATGCTCCAGTGCATAAAAATGGGTTGAAAAATCAAATGTGTGTCCTTGGTTGCATGCTTAGGTCACATGCACCTTGACACTGTCGCTCGGTCGCTAACATTGAGATACATTGTTTTAAAATTCTAGTAAATCGAAAACTCGTCTGAAATTCATGAAACTTGACATGCTATCATGGAGCGGCATCAACATGCCGTGGTAAAAATATTGTCCCATTTGGGGCAGGTTTGGGTATAAGCTTCTCACAAACCAGAGCTTCTCACAACAAGCCTGATGGTTTCGGTAGGGAACGTGCCACCTTTGTGGACGAAACGATATCCATTGCCTGTTCTTGTTTTCAAAAAATTTCTAGTGTCAACATAGAACAACAGGAGTGTTGTGTCAAATTTTGGGATTTTTCGGGGTTCGCTTGGACATTTTTATACATTAACTGAGTTTTCTATGCATTTATGTGCATAATTCAAATTTAAACTGCATGCATATGCTCCAGTGCATATAAATGTGTTCAAAATTCAAATGTGTGTCCTTGGTTGCATGCTTAGGTCCCATGCAAGAGATGGGAATGAATGTCAAACATGTCGGGGGAATTACCCGTAGTTTAACCCGGCTCATGACGTTAAGTCATCTCTGGACTTAAGCAGTCCTGTTAAGTCATTTCAGGACTTAACCCGGCAGGTCTTGACCCGGCAGGTTCTAACCCGGCAGACAAGTTATAACCCGGTAGACAGGTTCTAACCCGGCAAACAGATTGTAACCCGGCAGACAGGTTCTAACCCGGCAAACAGATTGTAACCTGGCAGACAGTTATAACCCGGCAGACAGTTGTAACCTGGCTGACAGTCTAACCCGGCAGATTGTGACCCGGCAGATGCATGGAGTCACGGAGATGAGTCTCTGAAGATGAGTCGCCTGGAGTTAAGAAGCCCAGGGCGTTAAGAAGCCCATGGAGAGAAGCCCAGGGTTAAGAAGCCAGAAATAGGCTAAGTCCTAATCCGACTAGGACTCTACTGTAACCCGCCCCTTCAACTTATATAAGGAGGGGCAGGGCACCCCAAGAGGGTCAGGTCACAATAGATAGGTCTTAGACAGACAAGTATTAGACAAGATCAAAATAGATGCTCTCGAGATAGAGGTAGCGAAACACCGCCCTTGTAATCGAGATCGTCATCATCATCAATATCAATCAAGCAGGATGTAGGCTTTTACCTCCACCGTGAGGGGCCTCACGACTAAGTCGTCACACTAGGACATCTGCCGTGACAAAACCATGATAGTTGGCGCCCACCGTGGGGCCTGTGCATGGTGGTGTTGAGTTCTTGGAGGGATCCCTCACACAGATCGAGAAGTTTGCGGTCAGGCGGATAAGGAAGAGTCGGCACGAAAAGGATCTAGATCAAAGTGTTCAACCTCATCAACCACGGCAGCTGTCGCCACATCACACCAAGCTGTATGTTCATGGTCTGAGGGGTTGAAGCATGGAAAAATTTAAAGTCGGATACATACAAAATTCAGATCTACGTCTGAGTTCAGAACAGACAAGGATATACAACGCGGGGGTCAAACACGACCCGGAGAAGGATTGCTCTTCGGACCCCGCCTCGAGCCGGCTGCGCATCAATTCACCGCGACTCCCCTCCGCCACTCCGCTGTCATCCACGGCCTCTCCAAGCTGCCTGCTCAAGTCGCCGTGGCCCTACCTCGCGGCCGCCCAGCCAGCCTACCGCAGCTGGCAGAACGCCCGCTTTAACCGGTACTGCGGCACCTATGAGCCGTCGCCCTCGCCTTCGAGCGCCATCTCCGCCAAGTTGTCGTCTTGAGCCGCCACTGGCTTCATCCACCTCCACCTCTACAAGCCGCCGCAGCGAGACGCCTCGGCCCCGAGCCGCCGCCTCCAAGCAGTCGGTCATGAGCCGTCACTGCCGCGGCCCGGCCTCGCCACCTCCGTCTCCAACCCGGTCGCGCCTCCGCTTTCGAACCGCTGCTGTTTGCACGGCCTCGCCTCCGAGTCACAGGCCTCTCCTGGCCGAATCACCCTCGCTGCTCTGAGCCGCCATGGCCTCGCCTCGCCGCTGCAGCCGTGGCCCCGCCTCCACCTTGAGTGCAACCCTACCGCCTTGCTGTCGCTGCGGCCTTGTTTGCGCCACCAAGCCACCCCGTCGCTGCGTTTCCGTTCGCCGACCTCCGCTCGACCTGCCGCGGCCCTCTGCCGTCTTAAGTTGCCGCTGCGGCTCACCTCCGGTCGGCTGCTGCTCCGGGCGGACCCGCCGCAAGTTGCCGCTGCGGCTCACCTCCGCTTGCAAGCCGGTTGCTTGCCTCTGCCTCGCCTGGTCGGCATAGCTCCGCTGCTGCTACGGCCGCGCTCGCGGCCTCATGTTAAGGCCGCCCGCCTCAGACCGCTGCACGCCCGTGCATCAAGCCGCCCCGATGGCCTCGGACCGCTGGCCGTCGAGTCGCCTTCGCCAACTGCCACAGTTGAGCCGCTGTCCATGGCCTAGTCGAGCCTCCACCACCTACAGACCATCGTCACACCTCTCGTAGCTGGACCACCGTCGCCAACTTGCTACATTGAGCCGTCGAACTCCACTGCGGCCTCATACCCATTGCGAGCCACCTGTTGCCTCTGATACGAGCAACCCGGGCTCCTCTCCCGCGGTGGTCTGCGGCCATAGCTGTGCCTCGAGCCGGTCTCTGGGCCTCGCCCTGTCAGCCGTCGCCCAAGGGTTGCCGCTACCAGTGGGCGGCCGCCGCCTACTTCGAGCCGCCGCATCCACCACTCTGCCTACTCCCGCTGAGCCGCCGTGGCCCCCTCACCTTCGAACCGGCCTGCCCATCTGCACCAACGCCTCCCAGCCGTGACTCGCCTTGTCCCGATGGTCTGCCGCCGGAGACCCGCCCTTGCCAAATCGCTGAGCCAATTTGGCACGAATCACTGCCTCTGAGCCGCCGCGTTTCACCTCTGCCATGGATGCGCCTCGGCGTCACCTCAAATCACCAGGGGCTTCCTCGAGTCGCCGGGGTTGAACAGCCTCCACTACGACCATCGCGTCGCTCCCCTGCCGTTGCTCCACCACGAGCCACCACCCCACGGCCACGACTGCGGCTTCGCCTCTGAATCGCCGTCCGCCTCTGCCACGGGGTCGTCTCGAGCCGCCCTGCCAATCCGAGGAACGGCGAGCCGCTGTCCGCCCCCGCGATGATGACCACGCGTGCCCGCCTTGCCTTTGAAGCAAGCCACCAACATTCAAGCTGCTACAAGTCGCCTGCTGCGGACCTCCTTCAGGGTCGTGCGGACCTCTGCCATCGCTGCAAGCCGGCTCCTCAACTTTGCCATGGCCATCACCACACTCTCCCTCAAGGCACCAGCACCTGTGCCTCCCACCTTGCGTGCGTGCACTGCAGTCTGTGCCCCGAGTCACCGCCTCACCGATCTAAGCCGGCGATGCTATAGTCGCACTGCCTCACGCTGCCGCACGGCCGCGACCCGCCTTACCGGCTCTTCCTTGAGCCGGCCTCCGCCTCCAGGCCGACGGCCTCGCCTCGCCGGGGAATTTCCATGGCTGTCTTACTGCCGGAGCACCCGTCGAGTCACCGCCTCCGCTTGTTGACCCGCCTCTGCTGCGGCTTCTCCTCTGAGTCGCCCCTATGACATTAAGTCGCCACTGCCGCGCTTCCGGCCTGGCTCTCCAACCCACCTCTGCCGAGCCGCCGTCGGGGCCTCCGTGGCCTTGGGTCGCTTAGCCCTCAAGGCACCTCCATGGCCCCGAGTGCCTCCTCCGTCGGCCTCGGGTTGTCCGTCTCGCCGCATCCGCCGCTGGCCGGAGTCGCCGCCGTGAGCCTCTGTAGAGCCGCCGACGCGCCCCGGCCTGAGCCGCCCCGACCTCCCAAGCCGCCCGCGGCCGTATCTGCTTCCACCGCCATCGCCTTCGCGGCCTCGCCATTAATCCGCCGACCGCTGAGTCGCTTCTGCCATGGCCGTGCCCGCCTCTCCGCTTCACCATGGGCCCCCTCAGCAACCCCCGCCAGCTCCGCCCTCCACCGAGTTGCCACTCCAGCCTCACCGGCTGCCCGCCGTGCTGACTGGTGCATTGGCGGGTTCGGGTGCCCGATAAAGGAATAAGGAGTGGGGGGCGGCTACCCGCGTGGAGAGGGACTGAAAGTCAAAGGCTACTTAAAAAAAGAGGCCAACATGACCCGGAGGGTCTGTTCTGAGCCGTCCGGTTCCAGGTTCTGTTACGGGCACACTTCAAGCCGCCTGCCACGGCCGTTACCGCTGTGACCTCGTGTTAAGTCACGCCCGATCGGCCTTATTTTGAAATGCCACGTCTCCGCCGCAAGTCGTGGCACCTGCAGTTGCATCCGTAGCCTCACTACCGCCGTCTGCCTCTGAGCCGCTGCAGCCTCTGCGCCTCACCAGCAACATATATGACTGGTTCTGAGCCGCCGCGTTTCACCTCTGCCATGGATGCGCCTCGGCGTCACCTCAAATCACCAGGGGCTTCCTCGAGTCGCCGGGGTTGAACAGCCTCCACTACGACCATCGCGTCGCTCCCCTGCCGTTGCTCCACCACGAGCCACCACCCCACGGCCACGACTGCGGCTTCGCCTCTGAATCGCCGTCCGCCTCTGCCACGGGGTCGTCTCGAGCCGCCCTGCCAATCCGAGGAACGGCGAGCCGCTGTCCGCCCCCGCGATGATGACCACGCCCAGGGAAATGCCAGGTGCTATCCACCTTATTTATTTTATCAATGCACGTTAAATTCCTCCGAGAACAATTATTCTTCCTTTAATATTTTTATACATAGGACAATTGTTCCATGTTCACGGCAGAGACGACAAGATCATCTGTCATTCAAATACATCAGGACAATTATTCACCGCAAAAGTGGAGTTATACCATGGATACAGAGTGCATGACATCGTCATTTTGCACTGACATTTAGCCGTGCTACCTCGCTCAACAGAAGCGCCTAAGCCGCCGCCCTTGCGGACTGATTTACATCAATACATCAAGGTTATGCCTGATCGCACAAGCTACCCAACAGACATGTGCAAGTTGCCGCCCTGCAGTTCAGTCCATTCCAAACAATTCTGGAGCAAATCATAATCACCTTTCATACCATATAGGTCACCTGGGGGCTTCCTACTCAATGAGTATAGCTATCTTACCCTCTTGATCGGCTTCCATGCCATATTATGGGTCACTTGGGGGCTTCCTACTCAACGAGTATAGCTATCTTACCCTCTTGATCGGCTTCCATGCCATTTTATGGGTTAAACCTGCCTGTTTGCAACTTGCTACCCCGCCAGGTGACCCGCCGTACTCTTGACAGTCAATCTTCCATGACCCTGAACTTGTCAAGGTTAAAATGGTGGTTTTTGTCACGTGAGAGCCGGCTTACAGAGAGCTAGGATAAACTCACCCGTCTCCTGTAATCTCTCCGCTATGTGGCATGTTCATACTCTTAACAGTCAATCTTCTTGGAAGACCCTAAACTAGTTAAGGTTAAAACGACGAATTTATGTCACGAGAGGGCCAGCTTACGGGATGAAAGGCTATCATGCCAAGCTTCTTTGAAGCAAAAATTGAGTTTTTCAAAACCAGTCTTTTTGTCGAGGCTTTAAAGCCGACATTTTTATACTCTGTTATCATACACATACATCATCATACATTGCATCATCAATGCATCATCATATCATGCATCATATATGCATGGATATACTGTTTTATATTGCAGGAACCAGTTTTCAAACCGGGTTATATTATTCAAATCTTAAATAGCCAACATGGCTGGATTTTTATTATGGTTATCATAACCAATATTGGATGATTGAGGTTTTCAAAGCCGCTTCAGAAAAATGGCTATTATTCTCTCATCCAAAAATACCAGCTTACAGCAAGGAGCATTGTTCAACATTGATATGCAAAGCATTCAGCAACATCATCCAGACAATGGACATGATTTATTTTACAATGGAAGGAATAGTCCCGAGTAGCTGCAGGCACACAACCCGACACTTGGGGGCTACATTATTCAAATCAAGGTTACATCAAGTATGAAAGTCCCATGTCGCTGCAAGCATGCACCACGACACTTGGGGGCTAATGCAAGTTGCTTTTCAAATAATCACATTGTCAATAGACCCAGTTATCTCAAGGAGATGAGCCAGCCTTAAATCATTTTCTAAGTCCTAACTCAATATTATCTTACTGAGCCGGCCCTTGGGAGCTACAACATTTAGTTCTTTATCAACATCATAAACGTCCAAATTGGAAGACCCGGTTCATCACATCCTGATGACCCGGCCCTTGGGGGCTACACATTGCTCCTCAAGTATATATAATCAGATCTGCAAAAGTCCCTGCTCATTATTGCATAATGACCCGGCTCTTGGGGGCTACACTGACTGAAGTTATATGAGCATAAGGCAATTACAAGTCCCAGGTTGCTGCAGGCAAGACAACCCGGTACTTGGGGGCTACATATGTGGAACATTCAACTTCTGACTGGTGACTCAGACGAACAACCGAGATTTCTCCAAAGTTGCAACATTTATATTGAAGCAAGTCTTAAGTTATCACTACGTTCCCCTCTTAAGACTTGGGGGCTACAGGTAATATGGATATAAGTATACCTTCAAATTCTCAGTTATGAGTGAACCAGGTCTCATATTTTTTGTGAAGAAATTGGCAAAAGTTTATCTTCTCCAAGCTATTCACACAAGTCAACTCAACATCATATGGATTTTTGTTCATCAAAATCTGAAGCATTGGAAGATTGGTACAATATTAGACGAATTTTCTTTTTATCAAGCAAACGCATTTTGAAGACAACTCAAGATACCATATGGGTTATTTTTTCTGCATGGAATTATTATTGGCATATTGGTATGACAGAGACCCAGATTTTCAGGAGCCAGTTCACTATCTATTCTTATTTCAAGAAGCTTAGCATGAATGCATGACAAGCCTGTATTCAAGCTAATCTGGGGGCTAATGTCGGGGGAATTACCCGCGGTTTAACCTGGCTCATGACGTTAAGTCATCTCTGGACTTAAGCAGCCCTGACCCGGCAGGTCCTGACCCGGCAGGTCCTGACCCGGCAGGTTCTAACCCGGCAGGTTCTAACCCAGCAGACAGGTTATAACCCGACAGACAGGTTCTAACCCGGCAGACAGGTTCTAACCTGGCAAACAGATTGTAACCCGGCAGACAGGTTCTAACCCGGCAGAAAGGTTCTAACCCGGCAAACTGATTGTAACCCGGTAGACAGTCTAACCCGGCAGATTGTGACCCGGCAGATGCATGGAGTCACGGAGATGAGTCTCTGAAGATGAGTCACCTGGAGTTAAGAAGCCCAAGGCGTTAAGAAGCTCATGAAGAGAAGCCCGTGATAAGAAGCCAGAAATGGGCTAAGTCCTAATCTGACTAGGACTCTACATGTAACCACCCCTTCAACTTACATAAGGAGGAGCAGGGCACCCCAAGAGGGCCAGGTCACAATAGATAGGTCTTAGACAGACAAGTCTTAGACAAGATCAAAATAGATGCTCTCGAGATAGAGGTAGCAAACACCGCCCTTGTAATCGAGATCGTCATCATCATCAATATCAATCAAGCAGGATGTAGGATTTTACCTCCACCGTGAGGGGCTGAACCTGGGTAAAATCTCACGTCTCTTGTCCCGCTCAACCCCGTTCAAGCTACCACTTAGATGCGTTGGCCTCACGACTAAGTCCTCACACTAGGACATCTGCCGCGACAAAACCACGACAAAACACCTTGCCACCGTCGCTCGGCCGCTAACATTGAGATACATGGTTTTTAAATTCTAGTAAATTGAAAACGCGTCTGAAATTTATGAAACTTGACATGCTATCATGGAACGGCATCAACATGCCGTGGTAAAAATATTGTCCCATTTGGGGCAGGTTGGGGTATAAGCTTCTCACAAACCAGAGCTTCTCACAACAACCCTCATGGTTACGGTAGGGAACGTTTCACCTTTCTGGACGAAACGATATCCATTGCCTCTTCTTGATTTCAATTTTTTTTCTAGTGTCAACATAGAACAACAAGAGTGTTGTGTTAAATTTTGGAATTTTTCGGGGTTTGTTTGGAAATTTTTATACATTAACTGAGTTTCTATGCATTTATGTGCATAATTCAAATTTGAACTACATGCATATGCTCCAGTGCATATAAATTGGTTGAAAAAATAAATCTGTGTCCTTGGTTGCATGCTTAGGTTCCATGCAAGAAATGAGAATGAATGTCAAACACCTTGCCACCGTTGCTCGGCCGCAAACATTGAGATACATGGTTTTTAAATTCTAGTAAATCCAAAACTAGTCTGAAATTCATGAAACTTGGCATGCTATCATGGAACGGCATCAACATGCTGTGGTAAAAAAAATTGTCCCATTTGGGGCAGGTTTGGGTATAAGCTTCTCACATACCAGAGCTTCTGACAACAAGCCTCATGGTTCCGGTAGGGAATGTGCCTCCTTGGTGGATGAAATGATATTCGTTGCCTCTTCCTGTTTTCAAATTTTTTCCTAGTGGCAACATAGAGCAACAGGAGTGTCATGTTAAAATTTGCAATTTCGGGGTTCGTTTGGACATTTTTATAAATTAACTGAGTTTTCTAGGCATTTTATGTGCATAATTCAAATTTGAACTACATGCACATGCTCCAGTGCAAAAAAATGGGTTGACATATCAAATGTGTGTCCTTGGGTGCATGCTTAGGTCCCATGCAAGAAATGAGAATGAATTTCAAACACCAGGGCACTATTGATTGCCGGCAAAACATTGAGATACTTTGTTTTTAAATTCTACTAAATCCAAAACTCGTCTGAAATTCATAAAACTTGGCATGCTATCATGGAATGGCACCCGACATGCTGTGGTATTTTTTGTGTCCATTTTGAGAGAAGGCGCACTCGAATAACAGCCAACAAAGGCATTTTGAAACAAATAGCTGCTACTTTAACATCTCAAACGTTTGTATAATTTAAATCATGTGCGTTCTGTTAACCATTCACGTGACGCCACGCGTCACACTTTTAATGGCTAGGAGGTGCCGTGCGGACAGCTGCTTGATTGAACGGGAGGCGTGTGAGCGCAGTCCGCTGTGCAGGCTGAACGAGAGGCGTGCAAGTTGTCCTCCAATGCACAGGCTCACCGGGAAGCGTGCGAGCTGTATGCTGCGCAGGCTCACTGGGAAGCGACCCCTTTGACTTCCATGGCCGCCCGCCTTGCTCGCATCCTCTCCATTAATGGCGCCCAAGCCGCTGTTTAATACGAGGGACCTTACTGTTCGCCTCCCATTCCCCTCCCGCAGACCTCCACCAACGCCATGGCGCAGAAGGATCATCTGCCACTAGTTTTCCAGTTTGGTGAAGTCGACTCCGAGCCGGACGAGATAGAAAATAAGGAGGAATGGGGCCTCATGGACATGGCCCTGAACAAGCTGGCCGCGGCGGTTGCTGCCCCCGCGCCCGTCCAAGCTCCCATCCCCGCGCTCGCGCGAGCGACCATCCCTGTAGCATTGACAGGCTGGTCGCCGAGCACTATCGCAGAGCTGGAAGCCGCGGGCGTCAGCGAGGTCTTCGCGGACCCACGCGAGCTCATGTACATGACAGCGCCAGTGCCCATGCCCGTGCGCACCCCTGCACCCACCGCGGCACCGGTCCCCGTGCGTTTGCCTGTACCCGCCGCGCCCGTGCCCGTGTGCGCGCCCCCCTCAGCGGCATGGGACACCACTGTTGACCACTACCTCACAGTGCCGCGAGTTACCGTCCTCCCGCGCCCCGCCCATCGATCGCGCGACGACATGATGTTTGATTTCCAAGTGAAGAACATTCTGTGCTGCCTTGAAGACTTCAACAACGGCGTCCCGGAGGACGACAACGACAATGCCGGCGGGGCACGCCGCCTCTGCCGCTGCCAGAATTTGTATTTTTGGGTTTAATACTGTATCTCAATCATATGAATATAAATTTGTAGTGTGACTGAATGAAAGATATGGTTTGAACAAACTTGCATTTTTCTCTCTGAATGTTCAGACTTATCAAACGATTTTCTTTTAAAAAATGTCAATGGTTTTTAAATATAAAACACTAATCGCAAACGTTTTAGATAGACCGCCAGTATGCAAATGACAGCTTCCCCAGGAAGCCAAGGGAAAATGTGCCGAGCAGGATTTGTGCAGCTCTTGATCGCCAACATTTTAGATAGAACACCCGTATGCAAACCGACAACTTCCCCAGTAAGCCAAGGGAAAATGTGCCGAGCAGGATTTGTGCAGCTCTTCATCGCAAACGTTTTAGATAGAACACCCGTATGCAAAAATGAGAGCTATGGTCTTCCCCAGTAAGCCAAGGGAAAATTCGCCGCGCAGGATTTGTGCATCTCTTCAACGCAAACGGTTCAGATTGAATACGGTATGCAAAGCAAGACTTCGCCGCTAAGCCAAGAGAAAATCTGGCACGCAGGATTTGTACATCCCTTCAACGCAAACAGGTTTTTCGGATGATCCGTGTGCAACCATGTACAGACAATTTGACAGATTTGCTCTGTCATATTGGGTATATTGCCATTTGTCAAACTGGAAAGATTGACATTTGTTGATCTAGTAACATTGCCCTTTGTCAACCTTGTAACCCTGCCATTTGTCAAAATATGCAGCTAAAAATCACTAGCACTATCTAATTTTGCAACTGAAATTCAGTAAGCATAGATTTCATTCATAGATTAAGCAGTTGTTCTTTATACAAATAGTTCAACTTGACAGCTGAACCGACCAAACTTTTCCCCAATTGTTGCCAATCACGTACTGAAATACCTAGTTCAACTATATATACTAGCTAATTTTAAGTACGTAGTACAGTTCAACCACATCTATAGTCAGATGAACTGAACAAAATAGCCCCTAAATACTACTACTACGGAGGGGCTTTTGTACTACTTCCAGCAGCCTCTCCTCTGCCGAGCGCGCTCAGTAAGAGGCAGAGGAGGAGGAGCCTACCGACGAGCTGGACAACTGCAATACGGTGCCTGCCGCTGCTACACCTTCAGCGACGCTCACCTTGAACGCCCTCTGCCGCTCCAGACGACCCCTCTCAAAGCAGCGGGACTCCTCGTAGATCTCCTGATTAGTCACCTCCGCGGCGGCGTGTGCTGCGGCCACGGTGGCGGTAAGGCTCTTTGCGTGCTCGACGAGGCACTCCTCCTTCTCCTGCAGGAACTCGATGTAGCGCGCAAGGTCACTGACGCACGTGCGGGCCTCCACCTCCGCCTCCCGCCTTCGGGCAGCAGTGGCGGAGTGGGTGATGACCCCGGCGGTCGACGGTGGGCTGGCGGCCACGGCGGCCGATGATGGGGTGGCGGCCACGACCACCACCTCCCGCCTTCGGGCCGCGGTAGCGGAGCGGGTGATGGTCACGGTGGCCGACAGTGGGGTGGCGGCCACGACGGACACCTCCCACCTTCGGGCCGCGGCGGCGAAGCGGGTGATGGCCCTGGCTTTCGATGGTGGTGTGGCGGCCACGACGGCAGACGGAGGGGTGCCGGCAACAGCTGCCGACGGGCAGTGGCGGCGGAGCATGTGGTGGGTGTTCCGCGCACACCCAACAGGGACACCACACGCACTACACTACGCCGGGGACTGCGCCGCCGCCGCAGTGTAGCCTCCCAGCTGGAGCCCGTTCGCTATAGGCATACTATTCCACGCCTAGATGATATGCTAGATGAGCTTAGCGGCGCCACCATTTTCTCAAAAATTGATCTTAAAAGTGGTTATTATCAAATACGCATACAAGAAGGTGATGAATGGAAAACCGCTTTCAAAACAAAATTTGGTTTGTACGAGTGGTTAGTTATGCCTATGGGTTTATCGGAAGCACCCGGAACTTTCATGCGTGTTATGCATTATGTGCTTCGCCCTTACATTGGAGTGTTTGTTGTGGTCTACTTTGATGATATTCTTGTATTTAGCAAATACCTCAAAGAGCATGTAAATCATCTTAGGGCCGTTTTGCAAACTTTTCGAAAAGAGCGACTTTATGCCAATATGGAAGAAAATGCACTTTTGGTGTTGACAAGATTGTTTTCTTGGGCTTTGTTGTGTCTTCAAAGGGTGTTCATGTTGACGAGTCTAAATTGAAGCAACTAAAACTTGGCCACAACCCACAAATTTGCAAAAAGTGCGTAGTTTCCTTGGTCTAGCGGGTTTTTATTGTCGCTTTGTGAAAGATTTTAGCACTATTGCCGCACCTTTACATGCCTTGAGTAAGAAGAATGCACCCTTTGTTTGGGGACCATCTCAATCTACCACATTTGATCAGATCAAATCTTTGCTTACACATGCCCCAATTCTTGCATTGCCTAATTTCAACAAAACTTTTGAGGTTCATTGTGATGCTAGTGGTAATGGAATTGGTGGAGTGTTGATGCAAGAAAAGCGACCCATTGCATACTTTAGTGAAAAGCTTTCTAGTGCTCAACTTAACTATCCCATCTACGACAAAGAATTGTGTGCTTTAGTGCGAGTATTGCATGTTTGGGAGCATTATCTTCGCCCACATGAATTTGTCATACATACCGATCATGAGACACTAAAGTACCTTAAAGGTCAAACCAAGTTGAATAAACGGCATGCCAAATGGAGTGAATTTATTGAATCTTTTCCTTATGTGATCAAGTACATTAAGGGCAAAGAAAATGTTGTGGCGGATGCTCTTTCCCGCAAGTGCATGTTAGTTACTCAACTTGAGTTGAATGTTATTGGCTTTGAGCATGTTAAAGATCTTTATGCGCATGATCCTACGTTTGCGATTCCTTATGCCAAATTTCTTGCTAACACTTGTTGGGAGAACTATTATCTCAAGAATGGCTACCTTATGCGCGCTAACAAACTTTTCATACCCTAGTCTTCGCTTCGTTTGTTACTTTTGCAAGAGGCTCACGGCGGAGGACTTATGGGACATTTCGGGTGCGACAAGACCTTTGCCATACTCTCCTTCAAGTACTTTTGGCCAAAGATGTTCCGCGACGTGGCACACTTCACCAACCCTTGCTCTACATGCCGCAAAGCTAAGTCAAAAGCCCAATCTCGTGGTTTACATATGCCACTTCCAATTCCATATCAGCCATGGGAAGATATTAGCATGGATTTCATGCTTGGTTTGCCTAAGACTCAAAATGGAAAGGATTCCATATTTGTTGTTGTGGACCGATTCTCAAAAATGGCACATTTCATCCCATGCAATAAGATAGACGATGCTTCACATGTTGCAAATCTCTTTTGTAGGGAAATCTTGAGGTTGCATGGAGTGCCAAGGACCATCATGTCGGACTGCGACGTCAAGTTCCTAAGCTATTTTTGGAAGACAATATGCGCCAAACTCGGCATCAAGCTACTATTCTCGATGGCCTATCATCCCCAAACCGATGGCCAAACGGAAGTCACCAACCGGACACTATCTACTATCCTACGCGTGTTGATAAAGAAGAACATCAAGGAGTGGGAGGAGTGCTTACCCATCGCCGAGTATGCCTACAATCGAGCTCGACACTCTACTACCGGCAAGTCCCCCATCGAGGTTGTCTACGGCTTCAACCCATTGTCCCCATTGGACATTCTACCTCTTCCGCTCCAAGAATGCGCAAACATGGATGCAAGTGCAAGGGCAAGCTTTCTTAAGAAGATACATGAAGATACAAGGGCCACGATCGAGCATCAAGTACATCGCATCGCCACCAAGTTCAACATCAACAATACACCAATGGTGTTCCAACCGGGTGATCTCGTATGGCTTCATCTTTGCAAGGACCGCTTCCCCAAAGAGCGCAAGTCCAAGTTACTACCATGAGCCGATGGACCCTTCAAGGTGCTAGCACGCTACAATGACAACGCCTACAAGATCAACATCCCATGCGACAAGTACACCGTAAGCGACATCTTCAATGTCAAGGATTTGGCCAAGTACCATGGTGATGAAGATCACGATCCACGGACGGATCTCTCCCAAGGGGGAGGGGTGATGATGCGGAGCATCCTTCCATCATCCCCATGGACTCTACACCAATGCATCAAGCACCACGTGGGCCTATGACAAGAGCTCGAGCACGCGCAATGGAAACCGAGGTGAACTCCTTCCTACTTGACATGCATATGGATACAAGTGGAACTTGGTTGCTACCTCACCAAAATGCTCTATGTATCATAAGGTACGAAGAAGAACACTCACAAGCAGCTAAGGAGCACCACCAAGGAGGAGGGGAAGCACCCCAAGTCACCAAGGAGGAAGGAGGAGGCCAAAGGCAGCAAGACTGGAAGTCCCAGGCGACCCCGTGCGCACGGGCCCCCGAGACCCCGTGCCCACGGGCTACACAGGGAGCTATGGCCATAGCACCCCGTGCGCACGGGCGTGTACCATGCGCACGGGACCCCCATGCGCACGGGCCCAACTTACCCCGTGCGCACGGGCCCTACAGGATGGCTGGCTGAGATGGCTGTTGGGCCTCCACTTCGTCCACTTCGTCCCCAAGCCTATATATTCCGTACCTAGGGTTATGTTTAGGGTTAGCAAAGACATATGTGAGATATTTGAGAGCTTTGCTCCTTCTACCACTCCATTGGAGATCAAGGCCTCTTAGGAGAGGATACACTTGTGGATTTCAAGACCTCCTTTTGGAGAAGACTACCATCATCAAGACCTCACCTCTTAGGAGTGGGAAGAACCACTTCGTCCACAAGCCTATATATTCCGTACCTAGGGTTATGTTTAGGGTTAGCAAAGACATATGTGAGATATTTGAGAGCTTTGATCCTTCTACCACTCCATTGGAATCAAGGCCTCTTAGGAGAGGATACAATTGTGGATTTCAAGACCTCCTTTTGTAGAAGACTACCATCATCAAGACCTCATCTCTTAGGAGTGGGAAGAACTTTACCTAGTGCTTGTTTCCTTTGATTGTGCTTGTAATCTTGTGGATCTATGTGTTTGCTATTCTAGTGGATGTGTGATTGGGTTTTGTTGGAGTGAATCCCTCTTTGTGTTCTTGGTGTTCATCCCTTTTCCCCCTCCAAGTGTGAAAAGATCCATCTTAGGGTTTCACCATACAACAGTATGTGAGTTCTTTATGACTAATGTGAGTCCATGGATTATACGCACTCTCACCTTTCCGCAATTTGCTAGCCTCTTCGGTACCGTGCATTGCCCTTTCTCACCTCGAGAGTTGGTGCAAACTTCGCCAGTGTATCCAAACCCCGTGATATGATACGCTCTATCACACATAAGCCTCCTTATATCTTTCTCAAAACAGCCACCATACCTACCTATCATGGCATTTCCATCGCCATTCCGAGATATATTGCCATGCAACTTCCACCATTCTGTTATTATGACATACATCTTCATTTTCATATTACTTTGCATGATCATATAGCTGACATAGTATTTGTGGCTCAGCCACCATTCATCATTATCATACATGTTAAGGTAGTATCATTGCACATCCTAGTACACTGCAAGAGGCATTCATATAGAGTCATATGTTTCAGTTTTATCGAGTTGTAGTACTGAGTTGTAAGTAAATAGAAGTGTGATGATCATCATTATTAGAGCATTATCCCATTGAGGAAATAAAAAAGAGAGGCCAAAAACAACCCAACAAAAAAATGAGAGGAAAATAGAGAAGGAGCAATGTTACTATTCTTTTCCACACTTGTGCTTCAAAGTAGCACCATGTTTTTCATATAGAGAGTCTCCTATGTTGTCACTTTCATATACTAGTGGGAATTTTTCATTATAGAACTTGGCTTGTATATTCCGATGATGGGCTTCCTCAAATGCCCGAGGTCTTCATGAGCAAGCAAGTTGGATTCACACCCACTTAGTTTTCAGTTTGAGCTTTCATACACTTATAGCTCTTAGTGCATCTGTTGCATGGCAATCCTTACTCCTCTCATTGACATCAATTTACGAGCATCTCCATAGTCCATTGATTAGTCGCGCCGATATGAGACTATCTTCCTTTTTTGTCTTCACCTTATTAATCTCTACCACCGCATTCTATTCCACCATAGTGCTATATCCATGGCTTGCACTCATGTACTGCGTGGGGGTTGAAAAAGCTGAAGAGCATTAACCAATTCCTTGAACCATCGATGAACGATCTCGCGAACCGCCCATGAACAGTCCCTCGAACCGAAGACCGAAAGCACGACCTCTCTACTTGGTTGCAAGCGTGCAGCCTTCATGGTCCGGCAACACTTCACAGTCCAGAGCTAATCATCGCCGAAGAATTAGAGGGAGGATATTAGAATCACACGGGACTTCTAATTATGAGGATTAGAGGATTAGTCTAGCTCTAATTAGTCAACTAGGACCAACTAGAACTAGAACTAGAAGAACTAGAAGAGGCTCCAAAACTTATGTGTCTCAATGGATAAAATCCTCTAGTATATATAGGTTTCAGGGGAGAGGAGGGGCTGCCACCAAGGAGGGAACGTCCCTCCTTGGAGCGACGGTCAAGAGGGGGAGGACGATTCTCCCCCCTAGTCCAATTCGGCCTCCTTCCTTAGGGAAGGGAGGCGCCTACTCCACTTGGGCCTTGGTGGCCCAAGTTGCCTTCCACCTCTTGGCCTTTTAAGGCCCGTTGATATTAAATTAAATATAAAATTGTTATAAATACTTTCATATCATTTTATATATAATTTAACATCCCCAGAAATATTTACCCGATATTCACCGAAACCCTTCCGATGACCCCGAAACACTCCCGTGTCCTCTTGGAACTATTCCGAATATCATCACTCCCATCCTACTAACACTCAGCAGATCGTGATTTCCTTAAGCTTGTGACCCCGTAGGTTCGGTAACTCATAGACATGAACGAAACCCCTTCGTTCAATGATCGATAGCGGAACCGTGGACGTCCATATCGATCCCTATGAGCACACGAATGATATTCGAGTGAACCTTCGGTTATCACGTGATGTTCCCTTTACTTCACGATACTTTACAAAACCTGGGATGCATCGGTATCCTCCTGAGTCAACACATGCTCATTATACCGAAATCCTTGTTATCGGTTTTGTTCCTTTTTCTTGTTGTTGTGTTCTGGCATCCCTGTGACGTAGTCACCTGTGTCTGGGCAGATGATGGTGGATGCCATCACACCGAGAGGGCCCTAAGAATATCTCTCCATCGTTGGAGGAGCAAATCCCACTCTCGAGCTATCTAGTCCCTTGTCAAACTTTCCAATGAACCCTTAAGTTGTTGTTATGATCAGCGTGTTACATGTGACGTTTGAGCAACCCCAAAGCTCACCGTACGGTAAGAAGTGGCTAGGATGCTCTCATGGTCTAAGGAGCAAAATCGCATGTAAACACTCTGTGTTATTACAATTGATTATAGACGATATTATTCAATTCATAACAGACAAATTTGGGTCGATTCAATATGATCATTCTTCTAACATCATAATACCAATGTTGTTTTAGGACTATCATTTAACACTTAACGATATCCTAAGATCCAGAAAACGTGACCACCAACAAGGCTTGAGCTAGTCCCATAGGCAAGATTAGGAATCTTTTATTTAACCGTTTATCATTCCACCCGTGCATATGAGTTTTCCATTGAATCGCGTATTGCAGGATCATAGCAGTTATAGCATAGAATATAAACTCTTTAATTATGAATACGAAAATATAGTAATACATATATTATTGCCTCTAGGGAATATTTCCAACATTACAAGTTTCTACTATGTATGAAAGTACATATCAAAAGCATATTGACAATACAAACAACAGAACAATTCCATGGAGTCATCACAATATTCATTTCTTTGTAAGACTCAACATATAAAACAATTAAGCAGCATCTTTTTATTCAGGATGCCTCCTATTCCTCAACATCTTGGTAGTTCATGATCTAATGAACTAACCACATATTAGTTTCTTTTTTGAAATTTATACAATTTAATTTCATGGTGGAATGAATTGATACATAGTTAGTTCTCAGAATTTAAATCAACAAAAGGGAATAAAACCAGCAGAAAAAGCAAGGCGACCGTGGACATATACGTGAGAAGATAACAGTGATATTTTGAGCTCCTTGCATTGCGTTACTACTTCTCCAACAATACCTTCCTTCTTTCCCTCCCCTTCCCTACTTCCTCACACCTTTGCATCAAGACCTCTAGTGTTGCTGGGAACTACACCAACAGTAAAATATGCCATGTAAGAGCAACATCAAAAACTACAACAGATTAGTCCACTATTCGACCTAATCTGTAGTAAGAGAACATGAAGGGCAATGGTCCGATGTGGCAGAGGCCAAACAACGCATGAGGTGGCTCGGAGAGGTTGTCGACCAGGAGGGGGTGCACAGAACACGGTCGCTGCGCACAAGGGTTAAGCTTTCTTGCTCGTTAGACCAGGTGTATCTCCTGCCTGGTGGTATATATCACGAAGAGTAAATTTAGAGATGAAACGTCGGAAGCGATTCATCGAGAAATGATTGAGGCGTCTGTTGTTCTTATCTGCGCACGAGGCAATCATGTTAAAATTGCTGCCAAGCAGCCACGGTCCCGACATGATGACATGAAGGTCGTGAAGCTCGGTGAGGAAGGACAGCTTGTCGGGGTCATTCGGCGGCCCCATAAACGTTGGCGATCCACCACAGGGAGGAACCCAATGTGGTGGAAACTATGGTCGAGACGTGATCCACGCTGGTGATAGGGTTGGTTAGAGACATACTATCGCGAGTAAATCACAGTGCGGAAAACAACGCACTTGGCGCGGTTGTTGAGACCACGCACATTCCAAAACATGTAGATCTATATATTCTAATAAAGTACGAAACACTTCTGCCCGTCCGCCGTCGTGCCATTTTGCAGAAAACCCCCTGCAGTTTCCAGAAATCAACCTGTAGTCCTCTTTTAAGTGAATCTGGAAAATACTTTCGCTTTTTGTGAAAACCCCCGTGGACTTTCGGTTAATCGGCTCGCCGTCCCACTTTAAGTGAAACCAGAAAACATTATGCTTTTTGCACAAAAAACCTTGATATTTCGTTTAATAAACCTGCAATCCATGGGCAGATTAAATTGCTTTTTAAAAATATTCATATATTTTAAACTCTAGCTCCGGTTTTGACATGTTATATATGGAAATTGATTAGAAAAATATGTAGAATCTAAACATGATGTTGTTTTACTTGTTAGACATATTTAAAATGCTATTTGGGACGCAATCTTATCAATAGTGCATAATCTGTCTTTCTTTCGTGTCGGTGTAGATCCGAATTGAAAATCAACACCTCATCGGAGATGAAAGAAACCATCTATTACCTCGCATGCATGCCTCGATAAAATCTCGCAGGGAAAAGAGAAAATAGATTTCTCATCTTATGCGAAGAGAGAGAGAGAGAGACACCTTTGGATCGATCACATTCGAACGCGTTATGGTTGTGTGAGCACAGAGGTCACCGTCAGCGAAGGTTGGAAGGAAGATAAGCTGCAACACAAATGGGATGTACGTGGACATATTGAGGTCTTTTTTTTTTGAGGTACTGGCAGGAGCGATGCCTTTTCATTTAGTAGAGGGAAATATGTATAGAGTGGCATGTTTTTGAAAGGGGGACAAGCCGGAAACCCCAAGATCCGAAAGGATCACACTAAGTGATGCATGCTAACTACTCATGAATTTAGGTCGCTCTTGGCCGGAAGGCCATGTCGCGCTGCCTGATCTCCTCGAAGGTTAGGTGCGCAACCTCGATGTAAGTCAATCTTGTGCCTTCGAAGATTCGTCGGTTCCTCTCCTTCCAGGCATTCCACATTATATAGATGAGCCATCCACTGCGACGCCTTCTCGAATTGATGTCGGAGTTTTTGAGGCCATCATCCCACCAAGCATTGATTGAGGGGGAAGCGGCAGCCGGAGCAAACGTAAGCGCCCCCCACCCAATTCAGGACGAGGGTGCAGACTGCGGAAGTGAACGGGCAGGTCTTGCAAAGGTGTTCTGCATTCTTGTTGGTGCGGAGGCATAGTTGGCAGACCGGGTCCTGTGGCCAGCCTCGCATAGCTTCATGTGGACATATTGAGGTCTTTAGTCATGGGTATTGGGTTAGGGACGTGCGTTGTTTTTTCTCTAATGTTGCAACGCATAGCTTCATTTGCTAATGGCCATGTTGAAATAAAGGACGTGGACCTATTGAAGTCTTCAATCTTGGTTATTGGATTAGAGGCGTGTGGTATTTTCTTTCCATTGTAACACACTTTTTTTTTGCTATAATCTTAGGGTCCCGATAATGCCCACACGTGTGGGCGTTAAGGGGCCTGGCCACACGTTTCATGTGGTATCTAAGAGAATCAGTCCACACGTCTACGTGTGGGCAAAACAAGTAATGCCCACACGTCCGGTCTTTTGCCTCGCGGTCCCTCCCATACGCCTACGTGTGGGCAAAATAGATAATGCCCACACGCCCGTACGTCCGGCCTCCTACCTCACGGTCCCGCACGCCCCGCGTGACAGGCACGACGCGTCCCCGCAGTTGCCATGGTCCAGACCCTCTTCCATGTTCGTTTAACTGCAGTTGCCATGGTTGCTCAACTGCAGTTGCCATATCAGGTCAAGTGCCAGATGCTATTTTTGGACAACTGCAGCTGTTGCCATGTATGGTCTGGTCTACTACAGTTGCCATGATTTGAAAACTTTAGGAGTTGCCACCTACTAACACTAGGCAGTTGCCATGTAGCACTACAAAAAGACATGGCAAAATAACATGTTCGGGGTAAGAGAGAGTTGCCATCTGTTTACAAGCACACTAGGGCAGTTGCCATATAGCCTGCAAAACACATGACAACTGACAGCTTTGGGTGTGGGAGAGGAGACGGACGTGTGGGCGAACTGATAAACGCCCACACACCAGCCCCTCTGCATGCGTGAAAACTGGCGTGTGGGCGAACTGCTAAACGCCCACACACCAGCCCCTCCACGTGGTGAAACGAACGTGTGGGCGACCGGATGAATGCCCACACACCAGCCCAGTCCTACGTGGCATAAAAAATCTGGCAAAACATGCCAAGATTCGTGCAAACACAAACGAACGTTGATCCATGCGTGTGGTCGAGATGCAAACGTCCACACGTGTGGACGTTATCTTTTTCCTAATCTTAAACTGCTCATCCATGAGGAAACATGCAAGGACGTGCCCTCTCTATAAAGAGAAAGCCCCATTGAAATGCAACAGTTATTTTTTTGGTTGAATTAAACAACGCTAAAATAGTAATCAAGTGGATGGGTGCTATATGTCATCAACAAATTGAGTAAATCTATGAGAGATGAAGAAATTAAACTACGAAGGTGTCAGAAGATGCACATTACGCTCAACTTAATAGTTCCCTACGGCTATCGCTACTGCCGCCCAGAAAACAATACTGTAATTAATAGTTTTATTAAATTTCTGAAGCAAATGAATGCTTTCGAAAAGCTACCAGAGTCCAGAAAATGGAGCCAAAATAAGCAGGCCAAGAAAAATATGTATAACAAGCCATCAGTAATGCATCTACTTCTCCTGTCATCCGACGTGAATGAATCAACATCACATCATCACAATACTGAAGTACATCAAATGTATAACTATCTTGAAACCAACACGGTCTATTTCCATGTAAATTGAAAACAACCGCTTTTTGTAACCCGCAAAAAAAAAACCGCGTTTTGTAGATGCAGCAGAATATATATAGTTCACAAGGCCGCCTTATATATCCTAAATGAATCCAATGACAAATTTGGGAAATTTTGTTTCCGGAAACAATAACTTTTTTCTTTCATTTTTTTCCATTTTTATTATTATTTTATTTTTCCATGTAAGCCAACACGATTACTAACTCTCAACCTATCTGTCTATAAAAATGAAAATTAACCAGGATTGTACTTTAAACCTAAAGCGCGACGGTTCAGAAGTCCGCGAGGCGAAGACCGGTAGCTCGACGACGATGACGGCTCTAATCTACCGTAATGTGTTGTACGGCCCTCGGCATGATCATGATGTTGCATTGGCATCACATCGTCCTCGTCAAGCTTCACGCCGATTGTCGCGTCCTCGTCGATCTTCGCAGCACCAGCCGGTACGTAGCTACCGTAGATCGGCTGCTGCTGCCCCTCCTGTATCGGATACATCGACGGCGGCTGCGGCATCCACGGCTGGACCGGCGAGAGGAAGCCCAGAGCGTCCGGCGCCGAGCGGTGCTGCGCGGCGTGCCCGTGCAACTCCAGCTGCTTCTTTAAGGCCACGAGTTCGGCCGTCGCCAAGGCAAGCTCTCGCTGGTGACTCTGTAAGAGGCCGTACGCGCCGAGCACCGGATCGGAAGCACGGGCGTCGGCCTCGTACAGTATGGATTTCATGCAATCGTCCCGCTTCTCCGGGCTGGCTCTCGTCAGGAACCGGAGTATGTTTTTGATGCCGAAGAGGCGGTGGGAGTTGCGGAAGCTCCCGGGCTTGTCCGCGGGGAAGTAGGGCGCAAGCGGGCACCCCGGCGTGCACTTTCGGCGCTGGTGCTTGCACGCGGAGCACGCCGGATGCTGAGCTGCTGCCGCCGGGGGATAGGACGAGGAGGACGACAAGCCCGAGGAGGACTCCGCCGTTTCCGGCGGATGCCACGGGGTCGCGGACATGCCAGGGCCAGCACATGAGATCGGTTTTGGGAATGGCCAGGGTGGATGGCGGCGGGAGCAAGAGCCAAGAGACCTACATGGACGTGCGCGGATCCGCGCATATATAACTTGTGCCGACATGAACGCACGGTCCCGATTACTCATCCACTTGATTTGTTAAGATAATTTGCCCGGCCGGTGTGCGCATATATAGGAGCAGAGGTTGCAACCACAAAGGCATTTCCTTTCGCGTTCCATCCACAGCTCATATCACGGACGTTGCTGCTGCATATAGATTCGAGCGCCCTGGCCCACCTGGCCCCAGACAATAATTCCATATTTCGTTTTTCCCATCGCTATACGACCCGAATACAGTCACATCCTATTTTTTTATGTAATATATGTCTCATTCATATCATAAAGATTATAGTACAAGTCACATAAAAAACCGACATGACAAAATTAAAAAGACAGCAGAACGTCTCTGAGTTTGACACCAACATCTCTCACCTGCCTCCGGCACCATCACAGCGGCCACCGAAAAAAAATGACAGATCACCTTCTCACCCAAACTCGATGTGGCTCCATCGCTGATATGCAGCTTTGCGGACCTCCAAGGTGACTCGCCAAAGGTAAAACCATTACCGTTGAACGAATCAGACCGAGGCAACACCCCGAACACGCCATCGAACTCCAGATCTGGCACCCCCACATGACTAATACGTCGGAGGAGGAAACCATACCTACCATCCACGAACTCAGCACATGTTCCTTCTTCCAGATGTCGTCGACGCACACCACAATCTGCATCCGCTCCTCGACTACCTCCCAAGCTCCGCGCCGACGTTGGAGCAGACGTTGTCGCAACGCCACCACAAGGATGCCGCCGCCTTCACGACATCCCCGCTTGAACAGACTGGTTTCCAAATCCATCATTGGCCATAGAGACGAGTGCCTCGCCGGAGAAGAATCCGGAGCTTCTTTATTCAGCATCGTTGTCGCCACCGCCGAAGCCAAGATGTCGAACGACCAAAAACCCTAAGCTTCTTGGGCCCTAAAACCTAAAGCTCAAACGATCCACACACGCGGGATCCAGTGACCCCCCTCACCACCAGTCACAACGTATCTGTCCACTCCCCGCAAAGTCATATTGCGCGGTTCCGTCACCTACCGGCAATAATCTCATCATTCCATAGTTGCTTAAAGATTCGGTTCAAAAAAGCACTTATTTTTAACTTTTTGCTATACAAACTGAATACCCAGTCTAATACAGCTACTGTCCCACATCATTTGTCCTTGCATGGCAGGCATTGATGTTACAGCTCACTCTCTCTCTTTTCTCACACACACGCATGCATATGTCTTTTCGCTCTTCATTGTAAACAAATCCATGGACTTTTTTCATCTTGACCAATTAAAAATATTTATATCTTTTAAAATTTAAGTTCGTTTTTGAAATAATTTATATATTTGAACTCATGGCTCCAAGACCTTTAGAAGTAAACCAATTTTGGATATATTTCAAACATGTTTAAATTTCAACATTTCGCATTTCGTATGTGAAACAAACCTATTTCACTCGAAAAATCTGTTTTTTTTGTGAAACAAGACAGTGGAAGTGAAATATCGGTTTTGAAAGTGAAGAAAATATGAAACTGAAATGTAAAATTGTGAAACTGATTATTTGAAAATATGTAACCGTTTATTTTCAAAAGAGTGAAATATGTTATTTCAAAAATGTGCAATAGAAATTGATGTGATTTTTGTGAAGCAAGCGAGCGAAAAGTGAAATATAGCTTCTGAATTATGAACTAGCAACCACAGAAAGTGAAATTATAATGTATCATTGTGAAATTGATTGTTCGAAAATGTGAAACAATTTATTTCAAAAGAGTGAAATAGTTTATTTAATAAATATACAATTGAAATATATTTTTTATGAAACAAGCCAGTGAAAAATGAAATGTAGGCTCTGAATTGTGAAATAGTAACCATGGAAAGTGAAATTCTAATGCATCATTGTGAAAATGATTATTTGGAAATATGAAACAATTTATTTGAAAAGAGTGAAACAGGTTATTTGAGAAATGTACAATTGAAATAGATGTTATTTTTGTGAAACAAGCCAGTGGAAAGTGAAATGTTGGTTCCGATTTGTGAAATAGTAAGCACATAAAGTGAATTATAATGTATCATTATGAAATTGATTATTCGAAACTATGAAACAATTTATTTGAAAACAATGAAATAGTTTTTGAGTAATGTGCAATTGAAATATATGTTTTTTGTGAAACAAGCGAGTGAAAAGTGAAAAGTAGGTTTTGAATTGTGAAATGTGCAATTGATATATTATTTTTGCGAAGGAAGACAGTGAAAAGTGAAATGTTAGTTCTGAATTGTGAAATAGTAACACAGAAGCTGAAATACATTGTTCACATTTTCAAATAATCAGTTCCACAATCGTATATTATAATTTCATTTTCTGTACTTATTATTTCATAATTCTGAAATATGTTATTAACTTGTTTCAGTTTTGCAAGTGAAATATGTTAGTTCCACATACGAAATGTGAAATGTTGAAATTTAAATGTGTTTGAAATGTATCCAAGATCAGTCTAGTTTTAAAGGTCTTGGCGTCAAGAGTTCAAATATATAAATTATTTCAAATACGAAATTATGGTTTAAAAGATAAGAATGTTTTTAATTTGCTAAGATGAAATAAAGTCTATGGATTTGTTGCAAGGGAGAGAGAACATGCTGATGTATGCACGTCTCTGTCTGACAAAAAGTAGTACTCCAGACACGCTAAATTGACAAAAGTAGTACTCTGTTGGTGGACCAGCTACTGAAATACCAATATTTCATGAATAGTGAAAACTTTGTATACAACACAATATTTAATAGACAGTACGAGGTGTCACTAGTTGATTGGCTGGCCAGTCGCCGGTACCTAGCGGAACCGCGCAATTTTACTTTTCGGTCCACTCCCCTATTCCCGTCCCATGAGCCCCCTCCCGTACCTACACCATCACCCTGCTGACCCATCCACCCAGAATCGCTTTCCAAGTTTTGAATCCAAGCAAAAGCAATCATGACTAGACAGGAAGGAGTAGCGGATAGAGTGTGGTAGGATGTGTGCTCACTACTGCTCCAGCTCGGAGTGGATTCCAGCGAGAAGGGCCTGTTGAATCACTACAAAAAAACCACTTCCGTGATGATATGTGTTTGTCACAGTAGGTCATGTTTTCTGTCATGCATGTACATCCATGACGATTTTATGACAGAATCAAGATAGTCATACCTGTGCTGTTGTAGAAGTGTTCCATGACAATAATCAAATTATCATCACGGATGTGTACTTCCATGACGATAATCGGCGCGTCATGAAAGTGGTTTTGTCAAGGGTAACCGACACGTGGCATCCACCATAACGGGTCGCCGTTAATCTATCGGGTCCGGTTTTGGATCCGATAACCCGTTAACAGCCCGGACCAATGGCAATTTTCCACGTGTAAAATTCTCATTGGACGAAGGAACCACGTGTCAGCTCCTCGGCACGACAAATGTCAGCTGTCCAATGCACAGGAGGCGCCTATGATACGTCGACACGTGGCAAGGCCCAAAAGTGGCCCATTTAGGTTAAAAGGCCGGGCCTGTCAAAATAAGCGGGCCAGCCCATTACCGGCCTGCTTGCGTCTAGCCCATTCACAACCACGGCCCATACAAGTTACGCAAAATCGGCCCGTCAAAGGCCCATTATAGATTTGACACCATCCCGGGCCATCGTCAGATCCAGCCCGTTAACAGCCCGCTATGTCTTTGGGCTCAATTGCGGCCTGAGTTTCTTTCGGCCTGTTAGTAGCCCATTAAAGAGATGGGCCAATATCCCCACAGGTACGTCTTTCGGCCTTTTGTCGGCCCATTCGATACTTGGGCCAATTTCTAGCCCGTTTTGCCTTTCGACCTGTTAACAGCCCGCACAACAGTTGGGCCTTTGACAGTCCCACCTGACTTTCAGTCCATTAGTGGCCCATTCTCCACGGCACAATTCCAGCCCGATCTGACTTTCGGCCTATTAAAAGCCTATGTTGTACATTGGGACACTTTTGGCCCAACACGCTTTAGGCCTCTTCATGGCCCGACATGGAAATGGGCCGAGACAAAAATGGCGCTTATTTTGGCCTACTAAAGGCCCACGGGCTGTCTCCATTACTAAGGCCCCATCGAGCTTTCGGCCTGTTAAAGGCCTGGTAAGAGCCCTTTTTACGATGGGCCCACATTCAAAGATGAAATCCACTATTTCTAACAGGCCGAGTTGATTGGGCCATCTGGGCCCACATAGATTAGGATGCATTAACTAATTAGCTGACAAGCCCATTTAAGGCCCGCTTCGACTACCCACGTTTGTTCTTTCAGATGGCGTCCAGGGAATGTTTGGGCGTGTTGGCCACCATTTCAACGATATCATATACAAAGAATTATCCTACTCTACACTATACCCTCTCAAAAACCTACACTATACAATAAATAGATTAAAGCATAGACGAAGAATAATCCTACACTATACAATAAAGAAATTACATCATATTACATCCACTGGGCATCGTAGTTCACCACCAGTGATAATAAAACGTACACAAACAACAAATTACATACACTGGGCAAAATCTCCAACTCCTTTGTGGTTACCTCAATGTCTTGTTTCATTTTTTTGACTCGTGCATCTGATATCTGCACCTCCAGTCTCAACTTGTTGATTACATGTTGAGACTCATATGAACGTTGTCTTGCCACCTCTAGTTGATGCTCTAGAACATCAGCACATTCCAATTTCAATCCATAATCATTTGGTAACGGCCATGCTGCACTGCTTTGAGATCGTTGTGTTGATGTCACTTCATCTTGAAATGTTTCTGTAAGTACACATGACTAGGGCAAAAATATAGTTACAACAGTGAAGCGAGCAAGACAGACTATCTTGTACATGACAAAACAGGACTAACAATAATGTAGACGTCATGAAGCATAAGCAGGTGATATTTTAAAAATATAAAAATGGTTGTCTGTGCAGCCCGCGTATAGAGATCTCCTCGTAGCTCGCCAATGGAGCATGATGTTGGGGCCAATTCCAAAACACAGACATGTCACAAATTTATATATATCTTGTGTTAAGCAAGCAATTAGCCATTCTGTAGCTCGTATTAACTAGTTGGAACATTGTGTGCCATGTTCCAAAAGAGTCTTAGGGAGCATAATGAACTGCAGAGGGATTCATACAAACCAACTACAGCAAGCAAAACTATTGAATCATTATCCTCGTATAAACTAGATTGTAAGCCTCATGCAGTAATAGTTGGTTAATAGACTTCAAAAGCTTCAGCCACACTTCGCCAGAGTAATGAAATGGTAAGGCATTTAATTATGTTAGCTAATAGTTATAACCCTACATCAGGCATCATTGTTTGGGCATCTCATTAACTGAGGACAAATAGAGCAATTGAAAAGAGCAATTTAACTATGCCTGAAGCAAACAAGCAATTGAACTGTTGAGTTGGCAGCATGCATACATGCACGCCTCAATAACATCCTTGGCCTAGCTACATTTGAATCAACTGATGTATCATCTATATAATGGAACAATTAATGTAACATTGTTTGCCCCCTGTGAAGTATCTCGACTAGTATGTAATCAAGATCCTAGTAATGATAGGGAGGCTAATGATGTGAACATGCGTTTGGTTATGACATTTATGACATCAAGAACTCTACCCTAACAGTAAGGAGTTTCTCACTATTCACTAATATAAGATGTTTTAGATATTTAAATGTAGACTATATCCATACTGAAATGAGTGAATAGACACATTATAATGTGTCTATATACATCTTATTTACAAAAAAGTTAGAAGATCTTATAGTAGTGAGTGGAGGAGTATTGATCAGTGGCCCAATCACTGGGTTACTGGTGAAGAACCCTACGCAAGCACAGTGGCAGACAAATAGGATGGCCTGGTAACTGTAATACAGTGACTTACCATAACTGGTTGTACAGGCTTAGCGCTGCTCCTCCTTCTCTTGCAAGGCTCCTTCTTAACATCTTGTACTTGGAAATCATGGATCTTTGCTTCATTGCACCCCCTCTGCAAGGTGACACAAACTAGTTACCGGTCTCCTTACATGGAAGATAAATATGCATAAGCTGTGAGTTGTCCCGTCCCCCGCGCCGCCCCCTGCTAGGGCGGCTCGGGCGGAACCCTACCCCCACCGCCGCCGGGCTCCCAACCCCTCCCTCCCCTCCCCTCCGCCGCCATTGGAGGAGGTCGCCGGGCAAAGCCCCGGGCGGCTGACGGCGGCGGCGGAGGCCCCCTTCCCTCCCATGTTCCTTTGGGTGAGGCGGGTCACCCGGGGCGCAGGGGCCCTCCTCCCTGATCTGAGCCATCGCGGTGGCGCGGCCGATCTGAGTCCGCCGATGGCGCAGTGGCGGCGTGGTGATGGGAGGAGGCGGCGGAGCTGCGGGCTTCGTGGAAGATCTGGTGGTGCCGGTTGCTCGGTGGGCGTGCTTGGTCATCGTGGCGGAGGTCGCTGTGGCCGGCAGCTTGGCCGGTCGACGGCGGTGGAACATGGCCGGTGGCAGCGGCGAGGTTCTGTCTGGATCCCGGGGCGGCGGCCCTGGACGGTGGCGGCTGGTGAAGCTAGGGCTTCCCGCGGCGGCATGGCGTGGTGCAGTCCCTGTCCAAGGCGGATCTGTGACGGCGATCTGCTATGGATTGGTTCAGATCAGAGACGGTGACGAGTGCGCGGGATCCTTCTCGGCGGCTCTCGCGGCTTGGCGAGGCGGGGTGGGAGCCCTCCTCCTAGGCTCCAGTGGTGGCACACTCAGGCAGTGGCCGGTGCGCGAGGACTCCCACGGTGGCACTGTTGTTGCGGTTGGTCGCCGGATCTAGGCGGTTGGATCTGGGGCTTTGAAGGCGGTCGAGACGGTGCACAGGTTATTGGGTGGATTTCTTGGGACGGATCCGGGTGAAAACCTGGTCTTCGGTCGATAGCCAGAGCCGGTGATGACGATGCCCTTATCATCGTTTCCTTCATGAAGGCATCATCGAGGTGAAGCTCCCAACTCCACTCAATACCTCCGGGGGAAACCCTAGATCAGCTGATCGGATGTTGGCGGCAATCATGTGTCGTTACCCCCTTGGGGGCGGCATTCTTGGAGGTGCACTCGGCTTCGCGGGACCAGCGGACGGCATCTTTGGTGGAGCGGTGCTTCATCCTACACAATGATGGCGACGGATCTCGACGGCGTGGCGCAGTGCAGATTCGGAGTTCGATGTGCGAGGATGGACTCGCGCCGGAGGATGACGCTGTCTGGCATCGTGGTGGCGTCGATGGCAGAGAGACCTGGCACGGTAGATGCAACAGTACAGCTCCGAAGATGGATTGGTGGTAGGTGGTTGCGGCGGCCTCATACCCGGCAGGCGTCCTGGTTGAGGAGTGCGCCGGACTGGTAGGTGCCCCATACCCGGCAGGCGTCCTGGTTGGGACCTCAGGTCTTAGATGTTTAGGTTTGGCTGCGATGTCTGTTTGGTATTAGGCCCAGGCTATCAGCGCCCCTTCATCAATTGGATAGGTGTAGCGACAGTTGTTGCTTAGACGGTGGCTTTAGTCTTACTGTTGTATGACTTTGTAAGGTCTTGTGAGAATAATAATTAATAAAGTGGCCGCATGCATCGCCCAGATGCAGAGGCCGGGGGTCATCCTCCTTTTCTAAAAAAAAAAACTTTCCGGTCTTTGAACAACACCAAAGCATGAGTTTATAACAAAATGGCACCACATAATGAAACATGCCACATCTCTTGCACACACCCAAATGAGCATTTACTATGTGTGCGCCATGTAAAAACTGTGCGTACCTTCGAACTGGACCTCCGGGTACTCTTGAAGAGCCTAGTTTAGTGTACATGCAAACCTTTATGTCACCTATGAGTTATACAAGCCCCCACTACAGCAACCCTTAGTGTTTAAATCGTTGACATGCTCTCTTAGGTCAAGAACAGCAAGTAATCAAAGCAAACAGTTCTAGTATGGCTGGCTGATAAAAACAAGCAATTGAACACATGTGTGAGCAAATCTTGCACAACACTGAATTACATATCAAGAAAACAAGCATAAAAGGAGGCTTAAAGACCATCACTTGACTGATCAGATTTAGGAGGCATTTAAACATCATGTGCAACGTATGAACTAACATAAACATTGCATATTTCAGATTCTATAATGAAATGCACATGTATTAGGTTATGCCATGTATGTTGCCTAAACCTACACTATAGCAGGCAGGAGTGATTCATCATTGCATGCAAAATGGAATTGCAGGTTAAGGGCCAGTTCTATTCCACCTTGTGAGAGCTTATTGTCAAAATAAGCCATAAAATATGTAAAGAACTCGTTTTTGAGTTATGGGCATGGGCTTAACTTATTTCCACCACCAATTCCTTCACAATGAGAAAAAGTTGGGGGTGCTTCCCATGCAAGCTCACTTAAAATTGAAGGGAAGGGGAATAGCGAAATGACTCTGTTGTGTGCCTATATTACACTCAAAATGCCACTGCTCATGCCCGAGTCACACCTGACCCCCAAGTAAAAACAATCACGCAAGCGTTCATTGCCCTGCCCGCTCGCATCTCCTCTCCCCTTTCCCTCTACCTCGATCCCCTACCTGCAGCGCTAGGGTTCAGCAAGTGAGCCACCGCCACAGGTCCCATCAGGCCTGCTCCTCGACGATGCTCTTTCCAGCTAGGCTACATGGCCGGCGGGTAGGGGCCCATCTCCCCGGCTGCTCCTCCCTCCGGCGCCGCGCCTCACTCTCATCGTCTCTAGCAGCTGCTCTGCTGTGGTCCGTCCAACGCTCTACTTCGGCGGTCGCCGCACAACTACGGCCGACGCCCCACTCCGGCAGAAGGCACCTCGTTCCGCCTCCCCTCCTCTTAGGCCGTGGCCTTGAGGTGCTGTTGCGGGATGAGCTCATCCAACAAGGTGAGGATCTCCTCTGATTTTTTGCTAAATTTTCTTCTGCTCTGCTATATGATGAATTGCTATGAGCTGCTGCTGCTATATGATGAATTGGTATGAGCTGCTACTGCTATATGATGAACTGGTATGAGCTGCTGCTGCTGTATGCTGAATTGCTATGAGCTGCTGCTGCTATATGATGGATTGCTATGAGCTGGTGCTCCTATATGATGAATTGCGATGAGCTGCAGCAGCTGCTGCTATATGCTGAATTGCTATGAGTTGCTACTGCTATTTGATGAATTGCGATGAGCTACAACTGCTGCTGTATGATGAATTGCTATGAGCTGCTGCCGCTGCTATGTGAGGCTTTCAGGTGGTGCTGCTATATGATAATAACCAGCCACTTGGACCATAGAATTTTGATAGATCATGGTTCTTCATTTAAATTTAGGCAATGGCTTCTTCATTTAAATTTAGGCAATGGGCTCTGTTTGGAAGACATTGACCAAAATAGATTGTGCGAAGTAGATGGTATCTTTGTATTTGCATTTTGAACAAATAATGATGGTATGTTTTCCTATCATATTAATTACTGGAATGGGTTCAACTCGTGATGTTTGCAAGTCAAATTAATTTCTTTATGGGCAGCAAAATGACAAAATATAATTCAATCTAGACTTTTCACTGATCATACCACAGATAAGCTGAAAAAGCAGGCAATGAAAAGAAGTGGTTGGCTTATTATCTGGAGCTTATATTCAAAGGAGTTTATTTTCTTAGGATAACTACAAATAACTGTCCCTAAGAACCCTGGCCAACAGCACTGACATACAAATAACATGTCAGGATGATTGCAATGGAGAGACCTACCATACCACGCTGTATAGGCTCACTGCTGCCCCTCCTTTTTTTGTGATGTTCCATGAAAATGCCACATACATCTTGTCCTAAGAAATCTGTACTTTTTCATTGCGGCACCCAATCTGCAAGTTGACACGGCTAATTAGAGATATCTCTACATGATAATACATTGCATATCCTAGCAAAGCACACTGGCAAGCACACAACAATACAAGAGAGAGACGCACTTACAAGATCATAGCAATGCCTCAATACAAGATCTTGGTTGGCCAAGGTGTTATATCCAGAAGAAACACCGTCCTTGTAGCTCTTGCCAGCTCCATAACATGTAACATCGACCTATTAGTATATTTGAAGTACATCTGGCAGGTGATGCTGGACGGGTTTAAAGGTGACAGTACCTCGGCCGCGGCAGGTGCTTGGCATCGTGGCAGACGGTGGGAATCAGGTTAGAAACCTCAAGGGTGATGACGCTGTCCTGGCTGTCTGGGTCCGGTAAGGAGATCTAGGGCCGTGGAGGAGGGTGTTCGTGAAGCGGCTCTAGTAGGGTGGAATACGGTGTGGACAAAGCGGATCTGAGGCTGTGGATGGGGCATCGGTGAAGCTGCTCCGGTGGTTGTGTTGAGGATGCTGTCGACGATGCAGATCTGCGGCCGTGGACGAGGGCGTCAGAAGCTGCTTCGGTAGGTTGGATGAGGGTGTCAACGAAGCGGATCTGAGGCCGTGGACTTGGGCGTTGGCAGAGCGACTCCGGTAGGGATGAGAATGGTATCGGCGAAGCTGCTCCGGTAGGGTTGAGGATGGTGTCAGCGAAGCGGCTCCGGTAGGGTTGAGGACGGTGTCGACGAAGAGGGTCAGAGGGGGTGGCTCCGGGGGTGTGGACGAAGCAGCTCCGGTATACGAAGGAGCCGCTGCAGATGTGCTGCGGTTGATGAGAGGACCGACGAAGCAGATCTGGCGCCGTGGACAAGGTCAGCACTAAATGGGCTGTGGTACAATGGTGGATGAGCAGTCTACTGTTTCTAGGGGAGGTGGGAGGTGTAACACCCTATGTCATTAGCCACAGTAATCACTTTTGATAATGACAAGTCAGCATGTTTAATAGTGCATAATCATCATTAGCATCATATTGCATTTCAACTCCTAAGTCAGAATTCAAATTTGGATGAAAGTGGAAAATAAAAGTTATCCAACATAGAAACTAAAATGTTCAACGAATAGCAAATATTGCAGAGACTATTCTAAATTTGTAACCAACAATTAATAAATTAATTAGGTGGCTCTAACATTACCAAAACAACAGGGATTAATGCATTTTATTTATTATAAAATTTGTGTGAACTCCAATTGCCTCCAAACCAATTTTTGGTAGTAGCAGATAATGTCTAGTAATTAATGGAATAATTGCCATGTTTTACAAAAATCATATTGTGGCCTGACTAATTACAAAACAGGAGATAGGAATAAATAAAAAGAAAAAGACAAATAGAAAACAAAACAAAAATAAAAATAAAAAGCAACCCCCCCTGGCCCAACTGGGCCATAGCCCAGCCGGCCGGCCCAGCTCCCCCCTCCCTGGCCTATATGGCCCCAGGTCCCTGAAACCCTAACCCCACCGACATCCACCCCCCCCTCGCTCCCCCCAGCGCTCGCCTCGCCGCGCCCGACGCCACCCCGCGCCCGACGCGCCCTCGACGCCGTCGCCGGCCTGGTCCTCGCCTCGCCTCCTCCCCGACACGCCCCAGCGCTCGCCACCTCGGGTCCCGTCGACGCCGCGCTCGCCTGCGCTGCCCCGCGCCCATCCCCGACATCCACCTCGGAGGTCCTCCTCGCCGGACTGCGCTGCCCCGCCTCTCCATCGCCGGACCACCTCGAGCCTCGCCGCCCCTCTCCTCTGCAACGAACGGTGAGGCCACCGGCCTCGTCGCCCCCTCCTTCTCCCCTCGGTCACCACCCGCCCCGCGCTCGCCCTCCGCCGCGCTCGCGCACGCTCTGCTGCTGCTGCTCACCACTGCGCGCTCGCCGAGCCGCCCCCATTGCGCCCTCGCGCGCCCGCTAGCGCCTCCGCCCCAGCTCGCCGCGCTCACCGCGGCTCCATCCCCGTTCGCCCCGCCGTGCCTGCTGCGCCGCGCGCCTCGCCTCGCTCGCCGCGCCCTGCGCCCGCTCGCCCTGGCCTCGCCGCGCCCGCGCTCGCGGTGGCCTCCTGGGCCACTGCCCAGTGGGGCCCGAACCCCTGTGACACTGACGTAGGGGCCCCACGGCCCAGAAACGAAATAAAAATAATAATAATATAGAAATGAAAATAAAATGAATTAATAAAATTAATAATTAATTAATTAATTAGTGGATTAATTAATTTAATTAATCCTGATTAAGTTAAACTAATTACTTAGTTAGTTTAATTAAAAAGTGTTTAATTAGCAAAACCCTAATTAGACTAAACTGACACTGACAGGTGGGACCCACGTGTCAGGTTGACCCGGTCAACAGCACTGTTGATTGCTGACGTCAGCATGATGTCATGATGACATCATCAATAACTGTTTCGGATAATGTTTAATTTAAATAAATAATTAAATTCCAGAAATTAATTAAAACTTTAGAAAATCATATTAAATAATCCGTAACTCCGATGAAAATACTTTATACATGAAACTTGCTCAGAATTCCGATACGAACCCGAATACGCCCTCCGTATTCCTGTCAGATGCCTCTAGCTATAAGAACATTGAACTTTTAGACCGATTTCGATAAATGAATAGTGCCCAACTTTAATTAAATAAATCCGAATAAATTCCTAAATAAACTAAATCATTTGGTTAGGCAGTAGAACACCCCGGCATATCATTTAGACATGTCATGCATATTGTTTGCGTTTTTGCCGTGGATTTATTGTTTCTCTCCCCCTCCTTCTCTCTCGATAGACGCCGAGACCGACGACGCTGCACCTGGGTACGACTACACTACCGACGAGCAGCCCGTTGACGACCCCTCTCTCTTGCCAGAGCAACCACGCAAGCCCCCCCTTGAGCATCCAGATATCGCCCATTCTATTCTCCTGCTTGCATTAGATTTTGCTACTGTTAATGTATGCTCCTATTCTGATGCATAGCCTGCTTTTGTAACCTGTTCATTGTTACCTTACCTGCCTATGATAAACTGTTTAATATAGGTTGGTAATGAACCATCAGTGACCCCACCACCTTAACCTTGTTGCCCCTGCTTGATCGTCGATGACTCGATCAACGCGATCGTCGACCAGAGACCGACACCTCACCTCACACCCCCCTTAGTTGTACGACTATGCTTAGTTACTAACGAGTGCCGAGGGTGATACCTCGTAACGCACTCCTGGTGAATACTTTGCAGTGTAGATGTTCGGTCGTGGTCATCGAGGGTGATTCCTCCTTCTCCACTTCCGATACGACTCTGTCGTGCAACCCCTCAGTGTGAACCTCGAGGGTGATGCCTCATCCGTTCACCCTGATGATTTCGTCGAGTGGAATCCACCGAGGGTGATTCCTCGGGTTTCCCCCTGGATGTTATGACCACACGGTTACTTTGACCTTTGTTACAGGCGGGTCCACCTTGGTGGGTACCCGCCGGGGATCTATGATGTCGAGTGTGCTGGAAGGGCACTCGAGTGTGATATTGTGGCGGAGCATCAGAGACTCTGATTGTCTCCGCGTGATACTAAATGAGCCTATTGGATTTGGGTGTGTGATCTGAGTGGGTCGACGTGCCCTATACGCACTACCACCATGCGGGATAATGGTTATGGGGCCCTCTGCGATGTACGTTTCTCCCTAAAGCTCGTCTGACGTCATGATTCACCGTGCGGGCTGATCGCCGGGATTGGGCTGGATACTTCACTGACGAGTTCAGTGTCGTGCCTGCACCCCAGCCAGCCACGCAACGCGCAGGGTGCCCAGGGCGATGGCCCAAGACCTCTGGGTGCATAATATAGTCCGGCATGCTGACCTCTCTGCCGAGCCTAGGTAGGGCGTTGCTTCATGTTGATATTCCGAGGACGGGCATTACCCAGCAAGTGTGTCCGGCCAGAGTTGATCGAGCGTGTTGGGTAACAGTAGTGCACCCCTGCAGGGATGAATGATCTATCGATAGCCGGTCCTACAGTAAAGGACGCTCAGTTTGTGTATCCCGATCTACTACTTGAACTGGATACATTGTTACTTAATTGAAGCTTCGGGATCGCTTTCTCGCAGGGAGTCGAGGAAGGATCTCTAGGCTTTGCTTCAACATGTTTGCTAAATAAAATTCTATTCTACTCTCTTCTACTGCTGCAAGATGATGGCCTCATGAAGATGTTTGAAGATGCTAGTCTTCGATAGGACTAGGCCTTCTCTCTATTCTGGCATTTCCGCAGCCCAGTCCACATATACAGCCTTTCTCCATTGATAATGTTGCATATGTAGTATAGGTCCTTGTTTGCTGAGTACTTCGAATGAGTACTCACGGTTGCTTTACTTTCTCTTTTCCCCATACCCCACCCTATTGATACATCAGACGATGGAGTCCAGGAGCCAGATGCCACCTCAGGAGCATACTACCAGGAGGGTCCTGACGGCACGTACTACTGGATCGAGCCAGCCGACCAGGAGTAGGATCAAAGGCTCCCAGGCAGGAGGCCAACGTCTTTCGATCTAGTGTCGTTGTTTATGCTAGCCTTCTTAAGGCAAAACTTGTCTAACTATGTCTGTACTCAAATAATATTTGTATGACTGACTTATGTATTCGGATCTTCGGATCCCTGGTCTGTAATATTGTGGATCTCTATTTAAATTGTGTTAGAGTTGTGTTGTGATATCTTCCCGTGAGTCCCTGTGCTTGATCGTACACGTTTGCGTGTATGATTAGTGTACGATTGAGTCGGGGGCGCCACAAGTTGGTATCAGAGCCGACTGCCTGTAGGAAGCCCCCTTCCAATTCCTTGGCCGAAGTTGAGTCTAGACATCGAAAAACTAATTTACTAACTTGGCTGTGTGGCTTACGGGCCCACGTCGCCAACTGGGTGGTATTAGGATCTTTTATTCCTAATCTATACTCTGGGACTCTGATCTCTCTTCTATTCAGGTTAAATAAAGTTTACTAACACCGACACTTAGGATCTCGTAAATTCCGTCTACTCGGAGAGCTGGATATCTGTGCGATTTCCCTGTCATTGATCTAATTAGTCTGATAATCATTTTTCTTTCCATTGTTTTGTTTAACCTTTCTCTCCGAGTTGTATTATACTCCGAGTTGTCATTCGATAAGACCGGGTTCTGCATCAGAGTGCACATGGAGCGCAGGATCCTTCCGCGATGAACATTCGTCGTCCGCACTTGCAGTTACCCCGTTTCAGTGGTTTTCTCCGACGTTGATGTAGCCTTTGCTATGTCTCGTTGTGTACTTCCTTACCGCGTGCCTGCGCGCCGCCTAGTATGTCTAGCTTTTGAATTTGCGCCGTTATGTTGTCCGCATGTACCCGACTCTGTGTATGGATCTGTATGTCTTAATCGACTACTGTTATGTATCTATTACACTACTTAATTGTTGTCGAGTTACATCATGCTTGTCGCTAAACACTCGCCATTGCTTTTACTAAACTACCCCCTGTTGATACTTAGCAGGATGGTTAGACTAGGTGGTCGTGGTCGTGGTACCCCTGAACGCCCACCACCGCCAGACTATATGGCAGCTATGATGCAACAGTTTGAGCTTAACCGCCAGTTCATGACTGGAATTATGGCTCAGTTTCCGCATCAGAACAACCAAAACCAGAACCCAGCTTCAATAACTTTGACAGAGTTTATGCGACTTAACCCAACTCAGTTCCGCAATTCTGACAAGCCACTGGATGCTGATGACTGGCTCCGCGACATCACTCACGAGATGGAGTCTGCTAATGTCGCCCCTGCCAACTTCGTCAACTTCGCGGCCTTTTTCTTAAAGGGCCCCGCTGCTCAATGGTGGGACACACACAAGCGTACACTGCCTGTTGGAACAGTCATCACCTGGTATGAGTTCCAGGCTGCTTTCCGTACACGTTACATCCCTCAGGAAATTATGGAACGCATGAAGACCCAGTTCCGCAACCTCACTCAAGGCAACAAGACTGTCGAAGCTTATCAGCAGGAATTTCTTGATCTCTCCCGCTATGCTGAAGAAGACATCGCCACAGATGCACGCAGACAAGAGAAGTTCCGTAATGGACTCCACCCAGACCTCAAGCTTGCACTTGCTGCTCAAGACTTCAACGACTTTTCAACTCTAGTGAACAAGGCTATTCTTGTTGAGACCGCTCAAATGGAACACAAGGACTCGCAGAAGCACTATCGTGATGCTGGCTCATCTTCGGGCTCAGCATCAAAGCGTCGGGTCTGGATTCCCAACAATGCGTTCCATCCAAATACCTCTGCGCCAAAGAACAACTATGCTGCACCACATCTGCCTCCTCCACCGCCGAGGCAACCAAAGGCTCAAGCTATTCAAAACAATGCTCCTCTTCGTCCTGAAGATGGTCTGTGCTTCAAGTGCCGCAAACCAGGTCACCAAGCTAAGGACTGCCGCCAGACTCAGAATCAGTTGGCTTTCCCTCGTACTGGCCGTGGCAATGGTCGTGGCAACAATCAGGCCCGCAACTATAATACTAGTAGTTGTCCGCACCCCTGGAGGCCAGTGTCAAACCACTATGATGGCACACAATGTCCCTGTTGAAATCGAGGGATTCGAATTCTTTGCCTCACCTATTATCCTGAAGTCTTCCACTATAGACCTCATCCTCGGAATGGATTGGTTGAAAGCTCACATTGCTTCGATCAATTGTGCCACTAAAGTTATCCAACTTCTTCACCCCTCCGATGAGATAGTGAACTATACCGCCCGCATTACACGGGACGCTGAAGCTCAGATATATGTTCTGAATGCTTTGAATGCCTCACCTCTGGAAGGGATCGAGAACGTTCCTGTCGTTCGAGGTTTTCCGGACGTCTTTCCAGAAGAACTTCCAGGAATACCCCCGGCTAGAGCTGTTGAGTTTGTCATTGACTTGAAGCCTGGCACTGTCCCTATTGCCAAGCGTCCTTATAAGATGCCTCCGCACCACCTTCTCGAGCTTAAGGAAGAAATCGACAAGTCACTTAGGAAAGGTTTCATCCGCCCCAGTTCCTCTGCTTGGGGAGCACCTTCACTCTTTGTTAGGAAGAAGGATGGAACTAACCGATTGGTTCAGGATTATCGGCCCATTAACCAAGCCACAATCCAGAATAAATACCCACTACCCCGGATCAATGATCTTTATGATCAGCTTGCTGGATCCTCTGTCTTCTCGAAACTCGACTTGAGGTTGGGTTATCATCAGATCTGTGTTCGTGAAGAGGATATCCTGAAGACTGCGTTTGTTACTCGATATGGCTCATATGAGTACACCGTCATGTCATTTGGTTTAACCAATGCTCCAGCAACCTTCTCCCGGTTGATGAACTATATCTTCATGGATTACCTCGACAAATTCGTCGTAGTTTATCTGGATGATATCCTTATATATTCCAAGAATGAAGAAGAACATGCCGAACATCTTCGGCTTGTATTGGAAAAGCTACGAGAACATCAGTTGTATGCTAAATTCTCCAAGTGTGAATTCTGGTTATCTGAAGTGACCTATCTTGGTCATGTGATTTCCAAGGATGGAATTGCTGTTAACCCCGAACGAGTTCAAGCTATTCTTGATTGGACTCCCCCGAAGAATGTCAAGCAAGTCAGAAGTTTTCTCGGACTCGCTAGTTATTGCCGTCGATTCGTTGAGAATTTTTCCAAGATTGCAAAACCATTGACGAATCTGCTCCACAAAGGTGTTAAATTTGAGTGGACAGAAAAATGTCAAGAAAGCTTTCAGACACTGAAAGATAAGTTAACATCCGCCCCAGTCTTAGCACCCCCGGATTCCCAAAAAGATTTCGTGATACACTGTGATGCATCTTGTCAAGGATTAGGCTGTGTCCTAATGCAAGAGCGTAAGGTAATTGCTTATGCCTCTCGACAATTGCGTCCTCATGAAGAAAATTATCTAGTGCATGACCTTGAACTTTCTGCGGTTATTTATGCCCTAAAGCTATGGCGACATTACCTTCTCGGTAACCGTTGCGAGATATATACGGATCATCAAAGTTTGAAGTATTTATATACTCAACCAGATCTGAACCTTCGCCAACAAAGATGGCTCGAAACAATTACCGATTATGATATGAAAATCTCATATACCCCTGGCAAGGCTAATGTAATGGCCGATGCTTTGAGCCGTAAGGCTTATTGCAACAATCTTACGGTTCAGGAAGCACAACCTGTTCTTTATGAAGAGCTTCGCAAATTGAACCTCCATATTGTTCCATAGGGTTACCTCCATACCCTGGTCGTCGAACCAGATTTAGAACACAGCATTAGGACTATGCAACGGTATGACTCTGAAGTTGAAAGGATCAAGCGATACCTCGAAAAAGGAAAACCATCGGAATTCCATCTTGATGATGATGGGATCCTATTCTTCCAACACCGTCTCTTCGTACCCAAGTTCAAGGATGAGAGAGAACACGTTATGAAAGAAGCTCATGACACTCCTCTGTCAATTCATCCTGGTAGCACAAAGATGTACCGTGACATTTGTCAGAGATACTGGTGGCCTAATATGAAGCGAGATATTGCTCGTTATGTTTCTGAGTGTGACATTTGCCGCCGCATTAAAGCAGAACATCAAAGGCCCGCTGGAACTCTGCAACCCCTTGAAATTCCTGAATGGAAATGGGACAAGGTCCAAATGGACTTCATTACTGGTTTTCCCAGATCTCAGAAGGGCCATGATGCTATTTTTGTTGTCATTGACCGATTCTCCAAGGTTGCTCACTTTCTTCCAGTTAAGGAGACAATCACTGCTAGCCAGTTAGCGGACTTGTATGTTTCCTGAATTGTGTCACTCCATGGTGTTTCGTTGGAGATCAGTTCTGATCGTGGCAGCCTCTTCACCTCCAGATTCTGGAATAGTTTCCAAGAAGCTATGGGAACTCATCTGTCCTTCAGTACTGCTTTTCACCCTCAGTCACAGGGTCAAGTTGAACGAGTTAATCAAGTGCTCGAAGATATGCTTCGAGATTGCGTCATCTCCTTCGGTAAGAAATGGGAGGAATCTCTCCCGTATGCCGAATTCTCTTACAACAATAGCTATCAAGCTAGTTTGAAGATGGCACCGTTTGAAGTTCTTTACGGACGTAAGTGTCGAACCCCTCTGAATTGGTCAGAAACTGGGGAACGCTCACTCGTCGGACCGGACATTATCCAACAAGCAGAAGAACAAGTCCGCATTGTCCGTGAACATCTGAAAACTGCTCAGTCTCGTCAGAAGAGCAACTATGACCGAAAGCACCAGGAAATGGTCTATCAACCTGGCGAGCAAGCTTACCTCCGCGTCACTCCGTTGAAAGGCACTCATCGGTTCGGAATCAAAGGCAAGTTAGCTCCTCGCTACATTGGCCCGTTCCGTATTCTTGCCCGTCGAGGAGAAGTGGCATATCAATTGCAATTGCCGCCTAATCTTTCCCAAGTACATGATGTCTTTCATGTATCCCAACTCCGTCGCTGCTTCAAGGATCCTATTCGAGCTGTGGATCACGAAATGCTTGAATTACGGGAAGATCTGTCTTATCCAGAATATCCCATCCGAATTCTTGATCAAGCTGAACGTCGAACTCGTCAGAAATCAATCAAGTTCCTCAAGGTTCAGTGGTCGAATCATTCTGAAGATGAAGCCACTTGGGAACGCGAGGATCGTCTTCGTGAAGAATACCCCACTTTCTTTAAGTCTTCCTCTTAATTCTCGGGACGAGAATTCTTGATAGATGAGGAGAATTGTAACACCCCATGTCATTAGCCACAGTAATCACTCTTGATAATGACAAGTCAGCATGTTTAATAGTGCATAATCATCATTAGCATCATATTGCATTTCAACTCCTAAGTCAGAATTCAAATTTGGATGAAAGTGGAAAATAAAAGTTATCCAACATAGAAACTAAAATGTTCAACGAATAGCAAATATTGCAGAGACTATTCTAAAATTGTAACCAACAATTAATAAATTAATTAGGTGGCTCTAACATTACCAAAACAGCAGGGATTAATGCATTTTATTTATTATAAAATTTGTGTGAACTCCAATTGCCTCCAAACCAATTTTTGGTAGTAGCAGATAATGTCTAGTAATTAATGGAACAATTGCCATGTTTTACAAAAATCATATTGTGGCCTAACTAATTACAAAATAGGAGATAGGAATAAATAAAAAGAAAAAGACAAATAGAAAACAAAACAAAAATAAAAAGAAAAAGCAACCCCCCCTGGCCCAACTGGGCCATAGCCCAGCCGGCCGGCCCAACTCCCCCCCTCCCTGGCCTATATGGCCCCAGGTCCCCGAAACCCTAACCCCACCGACACCCACCCCCCTCGCTCCCCCCCGATCCATCTCTGGATCGGGCCGAGCCCCCCGCGCTCTAAAAATATTTTTTGAATATTTAGTATTTTTATTAAAGTACTATTATTATTTTGAAACTTTTATTTACTTTTAGTACAGTAGAAATATTGTATTGCTTTTATTAAAGTAAAAAATTATTTGTTTTTTCTAAATTTACTTTCTTTGCATATTGGGCAAAGTCCATGAATTCTTAGGAGGCAGTGGGGGTCAAAACCAAGGGCAATGGCCCCCCCGCCTGACCTTGCTCTCTCTCTCTCTCTGTCTCTCTCTGCCGCCGCTCCCTCTCTCTCTGTCCTTACTCCTTCTGTTCCTCTCCAGATCCCCTTTCTCTTGCCACTCGTTGCCCTTAGATTCTGGCGGGTTCCGGTGGTTAGGTAACAGGTAAATCTCCCCTCTCTCTGCCCTATCTCTAGAACCATTTGATTTCATTTGATTCGCATCGCTAGGGTTTCAGCGATGGCGGCGGAAACGACGGACTGCTAGGGTTCATCCCCCCACCTTCATCCCCTCCACGACATTGACTACAAATCATCAGTGAGTTCATCCCCTCCACGGCATTGACTACAAATCATCGGTGACTAGGGCTTCAGTTTGGTAGTGCAAGATAATTTGACTAGGTAGAGAAAATTAGGAGTTTGTTAGAAACTACAATGCGAAGTGAGTAGGCCAAATGAATAGAAACTACATTGTGTTTCTATGTGTAGAAACTACAATGTGTTTGTATGGCAGTGGAAGATAATTTGAATAGATGGATAATCTGCATGTGTTGAAACTGCCATATGTGTTGGATAATCTGTGTCTGCTCTAGTCATTTTGATACATATGTTGATACTGCCATGAGTTCATCCGCTCCTGATTTGATTTGCATGTCTAGAGTTTCAGTTTGGCAGTGAAGTGAGTAGGCCAAATGAATTTGACTGGGTAGGCAAAATTAGGAGTTTGAATAGGAACTACAATGTGTTTCTATGTGTGCCAAAATGTAATCAGTGCCAAATCACACTCTAGGTTTAGGTTTAGTCCATTGTTAAGATCACACTTGCCATGATTGAGTGATTTATGCTTTTCTTACATAATTCTTAGGAAATTGTGGGCATGTTTGGTTGTCATCCACACTTTGCCACACTTGTGTGCCACAAGTGTGGCATGCCACAGTTTTTGTGGTGGCCAAATTGGTCGCCACGCTTGTGGCAAAAGTTGGCTAGCAGTTGAGTCTATGACAAGTAGGGTATGTGACTGAAAAAGTGTGGCATGCTAGTTCTTTCATTCAATGGATGCTAGTTCAATTGTAATTTAGGCAATTTAGCAAGTTAGTCACATGTAACCTAGAAACTGCCATGTGTTTGTATGTGTAAAAACTGCCATGTGTTAGATAATTAGGAGTTTGAATAGATCAAAACTGCCTTGTGTTAGATAATTAGGAGTTTGAATAGATGGAAACTGCCATGTGTTTGCTCTAGTGTACATTTGTAAAAATGACATGTGTAGCATATGTTGAACTACTTTGTCTAACAAATTATTTATTTGTCTAACAAATTAAAGTGCATCAGGTCATGGCCAATTCTGGAGGCAACAAGGAGGAGGTGTACGATGTGGACATGCTCAACAAAGATCTCTTAGAGACTCATCAGTATATCATCAACAACCTGCAATAGGTGAATGCCTCGCTGAAGGCGGAGACGGGTCAGCTGCACAACGAGAGTGTTGATCTCGTAAGGAAGACTAATAAGCTGAGGGATGAGAGGGATAAGCTGATCGAGGAGAGGAATAAGCTGAAGCAGGAGACAAAACTCGTCGGGGCAGAGAGGAATGAGCTCAAGGTAGACATAGCTCATTTCAGAAAAAGATGGAGAGAGCAATAGAAAGAAGCTTCGCTAGCTAAGCGTAATCCTTGATGAAGAGTAGTTATTTAACTAGCTAGTCCATCTTGAGTTGATGAGTAACTTGAGTTACTGAGTAACTTTTGTGAAGTTTAACTTGTTAAGTTGATGAGTATCTTGAGTTCATGAGTATCTATTGAGTAACTAGCTAGTAACTTTTGTAAAGTACAATTATTTAGTTTGTGAAGTAAAATATATTTTTTTATTACCAAAAAATCAATTTGTTGGCGTTGGCCAACAAGGAACGACAGTGGTAAGATAAACTTACTTCTGGTATTGGCCATGTGGCATGCCATCAGCAAGTAAAATACTACTGACGTGGGCCCAACACCACCACTATATTTTAACAATGGCGCCATATTGGTGGCGTCAGATGTCAATGCCAGCAAGGCCATTTTTGCCACACCATAGCTAGGCTTTTCTACACTAGTGGGAGGGGCATGCCGCGTAGGGGGAGATGAAAGGGGATTGTTTCACCGACGGGTGGGTCAGGGGAGGACAAGGAGAGCGCCCGCGTGCGTCCACGCGTTGTTTGTTTCGACGCAAATGCGACCCAAATTTGGGTCGGAAATGGGTCGGCGGCAGAAAAAAAAATGAACGCTCGTCCGTTTGCTCCCTTGTGTTGGGCCGCGATTTGTGTCCATTTGGCCCCAAACAGATGCGACCGGACCAAATGGGGTCGTGCATTGGAGTTGGCCTTAGCATCTACAACTGGATCCCCCTCTCTTCTTGTGTGTCCATGCGGACACAAGGACTTGGACAGAAGAGAGAAGAAAAAAGAAAAAAGGCCATCCAACCAGCATATCCTTCTCGTCAGCCAAATTCCACTCAACTCATTTAGGTCTCACCTGCAACCACACTTATCGACAGATTCCCCTGCTCCGCCGGATTCTCACCGGCGTCGAGTTTTCCAATTGCTGCCCGCCTGTACCCTCGTATGTTCGCCTCACAGGATCCTTAGGCTGACTCAGGGGATAGCTGGTATGTCTTCCAAGCCTTGGGTTCCTGGGGTGTAACGGGGGTGGATCAATTCCCTGTTGGAAGAGGAGGTGGGTTCTGCTGGCCATGGTTGTGCCTGTGTCATGCTCTGGATCGCAAGGTTCCAAGAGTGGGAAGGAGAAGGTGGACAAAGGTCTGGAGGCTGCGATGAAGAACATGGGCCTGGAGGAAGGGGAACTTGACGAGGTATATGTGGGAGAAGAGGAGATCGGGAAGATCGCAAAGAAGGAGGCCCGTCGGCTTGTTGTTGTAGAGAGGTGGATGACAACTTCTTCGTGATCCATGTTTTCAGCCTTGGAGATTGGAAGTAGATAATGTTCCACTGTCCATAGATCTTCCGTGGCCTTATGGTGCTGATCGAGGAGTTTGACAGTAAACACACATAGGAATTGATAAATTTGCAGAGGGTGTCAGTTTGGGCTAAAATTCATAAAATCCCAAACCTATACCGAAAGGAACCCATAGTTGATCAGTTGGCAAGGAGAATCGGCATAGTCTGGAGTGTTGAGCTCAATCCAACTTGGTACTTTGAAGGGAATTATGTGCGTGTGCGGGCAAGCATAGATGTCTCAAAGCCATTAATCCGTTGGACCCCTCTGAATCTCGCCGACGAGAGAATTTTTCTTGAGATCATACGAGAAAATTGGCTACTTTTGTGTAGTTTTGTGGCCTCCTTGGTCATGACATGGAGGAATGTAGGGATGGAGTACATCCTCCGGCAAACATATAATGGGGTAAATGTCTACTGGCGAAGAGGAGAGTGAGCCAAAGCAGCCAGGAGACAGACCGCGGGTCAACCTACCCTCGTGGTAGGTTTCGTGGGAGGGGCCGAGGTGGCCGTGGTGCACCTCGGAAGAGAAACTCAAAGGGGACAAGTTTCAAGGACGGTGAGGATGGTTTCGACATTATACGTCTCCGTCGTATCTACTTTTCCAAACACTTTTGCTCTTGTTTTGGACTCTAATTTGCATGATTTGAATGGAACTAACCCGGACTGACGTTGTTTGCAGCAGAATTACCATGTTGTTGTTTTTGTGCAGAAATAAAAGTTCTCGGAACTGGACAACACTTTTTGGAGATTTTTATGGAATAAATCAAAAATACTGGAGCCAAGATCCACTGGAGGGGAGCCATCCTGTGCCCACAAGGCACCAGGGCATGCCCACCCCCCAGGCGTGCCTTGGTGGCTTGTGGGGCCCATGTGGCTCCGCAGACCCTAATCTCAGCACTATAAATTCTTATTTCCCGAGAGAAAAATAAGAGAGGAAGTTTCATCGTGTTTTAAGATACGGAGCCGCCGCCACCTCCTGTTCTTCATCGGGAGGCCAGATATGGAGTCCGTTCGGGGCTCCGGAGAGGGGGATCTTCCGTCTTCGTCATCATCAACCATCCTCCATCACCAATTTCATGATGCTCACTGCCGAGAGTGAGTAATTTCTTCATAGGCTTGCTGGATGGTGATGGGTTGGATGAGATTCATCATGTAATCGAGTTAGTTTTGTTAGGGCTTGATTCCTAGTACCCACTATGTTCTGAGATTGATGTTGCTATGACTTTGCTATGCTTAATGCTTGTCACTAGGGCCCAAGTGCCATGATTTTAGATCTGAACTGTTTATGTTTTCACCAATATATTTGTGTTCTTGATCCTACCATGCAAGTTATATGCACCTATTACATGTTATGATCCGCATACCCCAAGGTGACGTAGTTTGAGGAGTTAATGTATTCACTATGTGTTAATGCTTTGTTCCGGTTCTCTATTAAAAGGAGGCCTTAATATCCCTTAGTTTCCTTATGGACCCCGCTGCCACGGGAGGGTAGGACAAAAGATGTCATGCAAATTCTTTTCCATAAGCACGTATGCCTATATACGGAATACATGCCTACATTACATTGATGAATTGGAGCTAGTTCTGTGTCGCCCTAGGTTATGACAATTACATGATGAATATTATCCAACATTATCACCGATCCAATGCCTACGAGCTTTTCACATATTGTTCCTTGCTAAGTTACTATTGTTGCTACTACTGTTACAACTTCTATTAAACTGTTGTTACTGTTGTTACTGTTACCATTGCTATCATCACTACTATTACCAAATTACCATACTACTGTGCTACTGATCACTCTGCTGCAGATATTTAATCTCCAGGTGTGGTTGAATTGACAACTCAACTGCTAATACTTACAAATATTCTTTGGCTCCCCTTGTGTTGAATCATAAATTTGGGTTGAATACTCTATCCTCAAAAACTGTTGCGATCACCTATACTTGTGGGTTATCAAGACCTTTTTCTGGCGCCATTGCCGGGGAGCATAGTTATATTTGTTGAGTCACTTGGGATTTATATCTGTTGATCACTATGAAGAATCTTAAGGATGATAGAACCAAGATCGTTCCCTCTAAGATGAGGGGGTAAGGAACTGTTATCTAGCTCTGCACTTGGTTCACCTTCTGTTTTGAGTAAGCTTGCAACACCACCACCTGCTATTAATTCTGATATGTCACAAGTAATTGATGATGCTACTTCTGCCATGAATGATGCTTATGATGATACTAGTACTTTGCTTGATAAGACTGTGCCACTAGGTGAATTTCTTGATGAACAACTTGCTAGAGCTAAGGAAATTGAGAATGCTGAAACCAATGAAATTACTGAAACTGATGAAATTATTGAGACTGAAAATTATGAAACACCTATTTGACCTAGCTCTCCTAGATATGAATTGCCTAAGATACCTGAGGGTTATGTTATGGATGGAGAGGTAGCTAGGGATTTTCTTGCTTGTAAGCATAGTATTAATCTTAAGAAATTACTATGCAAGTTGAAAGAAAAATCTTTGAATGCTAGAATGAAATATGACCCTAAGTTTGCTACTTCACCTATCTTTATTAATGATAAGGATTATGAATTCTCTGTCGATCCTGAGTTAATTACCTTGGTTGAATCTGATCCTTTCCATGGCTATGAAACTGAAACTGTTGTGGCACATCTTACTAAATTAAATGATATAGCCACTCTATTTGCTCATGAGGAAAAAATTCGCTACTACTATATTCTTAAGATATTTCCTTTCTCGTTAAAGGGTGATGCTAAGATATGGTATAATACTCTTGCTCCTGGTTGTGTGCGTAGTCCCCAGGATATGATTTATTACTTCTCTGGAAAAAAATCCTGCTCATAAGAAACAAGCTGCCTTACAGGAAATATTTAACTTTGTGCAAATTGAAGAAGAGTCTCTCCCACAAGCTTGGGGGAGGCTTCTCCAATTACTTAATGCTTTGCTTGATCATCCTCTTAATAAAAATGAAATACTTGATATCTTCTATAATGGACTAATCGATGCTTCTAGGGACTACCTAGATAGTTGTGCTGGTTGTGTTTTCAGGGAACGGACTATTGAACAAGCTGAGGAACTCTTGAATAATATATTGAAGAATGATAATGATTTGACTCTTCCTGTACCACCGCCTAAACCCACTCCTAAGAAGAGGGGTATTTTATTTCTCAGTCCTGAAGATATGCAAGAAGCAAAGAAATGTATGAAGGAAAAAGGTATTAAAGCTGAAGATGTTAAGAATTTACCACCTATTGAAGAAATACATGGTCTTGACACACCACCACAGGTGGTAGAGGTAAATTATCTTATAAAGTTTGATCAAGGTGATATTCCTTATAATAAAT